>JAJIZL010022111.1:632187-754852 GCA_023969395.1 Amblyomma maculatum | reverse complement strand
TGTGTGTGTGTGTGTGTGTGTGTGTGTGTGTGTGTGTGTGTGCAAAATACACACTTATTTGCATGCCACAAAACGTAAGCTGAGCTTCTTGTGCCAAGTATTGCTATATTCTGTATGATGTCATTGTAAATTTACTATTGTCCACATACTAACATATCTTAAACAAGTGTCAATAAATGAGATCGACCGGTTGAAAATTAAGCGCTTGATTGCCCGCGATTGTTGACATCGCGTATGATCGGTGCACTTTCTGCTCCTGACAAACAATTTATATGATTACTTCACCAAAAGTATGTTCAGTGGCCTTTCTGAATTTATGAAAGTGCTAGCATACTCGTTATCCTCAAGCGAAGCTCACGACTGCTGCTGGTTGCTTAAAACATAACTCGACATATGTCGGTGATATCGGTGTTTGGCGCTCATTGTATGCTCATCTTGGCATCCGAGCAGTCGTCGATTTCACTTCATTTTCGCCAATGCAACACTCGACCATTTGCATTTCCTCAAACTCGTGCATTCATTCTCCACACTCGCTGAAATCGCTGTTAAGTCCGTACTCGCGTCATGGATGTCGATTGAGACATATAGTTGAGCCATAGCAAACGTTTATTGCTGGCGACTGGCTAAATGCACGTGAGCGCGTGAAATCTGTATAGCATATCCTGCTAATGCGAACCGAAGCGTAGCTATTGAGGCTGCATACGTCGGCGGAATTCTATACCGGCAGCCAGCGGCCAGAAATAAAACGTCACCATAAAAAAAGCTGTCCTGTTGTTGTGCGGTGTCGTGCCTCCCCGGCCGTTTTGAATGACCCGCATTACAGTATGTCTGGCGTCAAAAATTTCAATGTACTTACGCCTCGTTTTAATTCGCTGTTCGGACAATGTAGAAATGACAAAAGTATACGACCCAAGAGAGGTTCAATTCTAAGCACTGCAACGCGGCTGCTAGCAGCAATACTGGAATATGAATGCAAGATAGAGGAGAATCAGGGCGAGATTTTTCATCTCCGAGATTTAGAACGATAGAGCTGCTTTACAAGCCTCGTTACTGGGCTTAAAACGAAAATCCTTGGGCCGTATACTTTTCACAGACTGCATGTGTTTTCATCAGCAAATTTATAATCTCTATACTGAGAAGAAGACAGATATGTTTCCTTTTCTTAGCTTTTGAGTAGATGCCGGTTGAAGCAGGTGCGCAATTAAAAGTTTCGAGCGATTAAGAGATATATTACATTTTTTATTGTTTCAAACTTTCGCAGTGCGAAGCCGCTGAACCGATGCACTTGTCATACGCGTATCGCCTGGACGGCTGTAGTGAGAAAACCTCCGGCCCTCTGCACCTCAGCGTGTCAGTTGAAGCCCAATATTTCAGTCATAAATGTTCCTGAGGAAATAGGCTTGTAGATCCAAAAATTATCTATACAATTTTCATTTAACTGGCCACCCCTACACATAAAGCGCGCCTTAATCAAAGCGCGTTTCGCACTATTGCGCGATTTTTAATATGTAGATGCGGACGACGCGCGCGTTTCGCTCGGAAGTTATAATATATATATATATATATATATATATCCGACACTTTTTTTTTTCTAAGCTAACACCTTTCCTTATCCCCCTCCACCCCCCCCCCCTTTTTTCTTTTTTTATTTATTTATTTATTTATTCATTTATATTTTTTTTCCCTACTCCCACTCTTCGGCCGTCGTGGCCAGGAAGAGTTAAAATAGCCCGCATTCTTTCGCAGCAGAGACTATGCATCCAGGCACCTGTGTCAGCGCAGTTCGACAGGCCTGTCCAGCACCTGCGATGGCACACCTGGACATCATCCTTCCCTACTGTATCTGTCTCTTTCCTCTGTCTCCCACGTTTTGTTTTCCTACCCAGGTGTGGTCTGTGTCCAAATGCTTAAAAAGCCGCAACACTATCCAAGAAGATTCACTCTTGAGAAAGATCGGTCTCCGATCGAAACGTCGAGTCTAATAAAATGTTTCTTTAAATGAAGCGTACCCTTCGCTCTATTATATATATATATATATATATATATATATATATATATATATATGTGTGTGTGTGTGATATGATATCAGTACTTCGATGAGCGGACAGGCAAACGTGGCTGCAGTGCTCTCTGAATGCGCGTTTCACTCAAATATTATTGTCAGGAATATGAAATGGTTTCAATCATGCATTATATATGGAAAGCTGTCTTTATCTGCTTAATCAATGCAAGATTGCAATTTTTCAACGAATTGTAGCCATTCTTTAAATGCAGTGTAGACAATATCGAAAGAGTGGTCCTCTTTGGGATGGACCAACTTACCACTCGTCAGGTGTTCCACCGCAGCCAATTTTCAAATACGGCGGGAAGAATATTGGAAGAACACTGGTTACACACACACATACACACCACCCATATCTTCGTGTTACCAAAAATGACAAACTGGTAGGGAAAACATGATGTCGAGGTCAGAGTTAATCATATTTTCATCTCATGTTCACTTGAGAAACATAGAAGAAACATTTTACTGTGTTTTACAATGAACACATTCCATTCCATCCTCCATTTCTTTTAGGCGAACAAGCACTCGTTGAATTTTCGCATGTTTACACATTTATCAAATATGAGCATCATAAGTCTTGTAGCCTGACAGATCATCTAACCTTGTGTTTGGCGCACGATAGCTGCAGATGCTTATGCGCCATAAAACCTCAAATAACTAACTAACCGTTTTTTAAAACAAATTAAACAAATTATGCAGTATCCAGGGTAGGACCTTTGTGGGCTCTCTGGAGCGAGTGCTGATTTTGCAAATAGCCACCAAGCGAAATTCCTTAGTTTTCGCAGGCGCCGCATGAGGTACAGAAGGAGGGAAGCATTTCTCGAATCCTTTGTAGGTCCTACTCCCCTATGGGTGGCATGGCTGAAGGTCCTGAACTAGAAGATGTGCAACAATGAGACCAATATTTTTTCAACTCTTTCCGACTTCTACATAGAGAAAAAGAACTGCAGCAAGAACTGTTGGAACAGTTCCAAGAGGTGCATAACGTCTTTCACGATTTACTGTCTATTGTAGAAGTTTGCAGCCCACCGCGCCTGGCGGAGGAGCAATCTCGCTCTCGGGAGGCGGCGCTGCACCCGCCGGCGCTGCCTTGGTGACACACCTACAGATAGTGAGGAGGCTTGTTCTCTTCCCCTCATTCCTCTGCGGAGAGCTAAGATGTGCGTTATCAAATCCGACGTTCGTCTCGCTGATGGCGCAGTAAACTGCGGCCGAGTGGCGGCGGTTCGCACAGATGAGATGCGCGGCTGCAGCGAAGCTTCGTCGCCGCTTTCCATTGGAGGCCGTCATAGCTGCATTATGCTTACACTGCCGGACGTCCTCTCGCGTGGAATTTGTAGGAATAGCCTAAATGCACCGTTCCAAAGAAAAGCCGAAGACGCTGATGGCTCATCGCGAACAACTGAAAACTGCGCTACTTAATTGACTGCGCTAGATCGAAGGTCGTAGGCACCATACGTGCTCATCTCTTTATCCGTTGCAACTACCGGCCACGCTGTTCTGTTCGTCTGTTTCGCTGACGGTCCTCTTTTTGTCATCCCTACTAAGGCGGTCATTCAATCTGGTGTTGGCAGGACATCATTTTGCCATGTGGCACTAAATTTCTGCCCCTAGTTCTGGCAGCGACAACAGCACAAAATAGTTTCATTCTTGGAGCAGTTTACACGAACAGCCTGAAAATAGCGAGGCGCTTTGCTGTGTGACGAGGTTTTGTGCCGCGTGAAGGTTCCGTTTGCATCACCTACATCTTGAACACACTGTGGTAAAGATGCATAAAGGTTCGCCATGAGGTTTAGATTCTCCCTGAGGCAATTCCACTTCTCTTCAATAGCCGCCCAGAGGTCCTGTTGCGTTTGTGCCTCAAAAGCGCGTCAGGAGAGGTGTCGCTTCATGAGGCCCAACAAGCACTCGATAATGTTGAGATCTGCCCCCTTGGGCGGCCAGGCCATCACTTGGCCCAACTCCTCGAGCTTCTTTCTCACTGCCCGTAGATGGGTAAAGGAGGAAGGAGGATGTAGTTAGAGTAGTTTAGATGACAATTGTCATGCACCCTCTGAGTTGATGAAGAATGCCTCCTTACGTCTGCTCCTTGAGCTTTAGAGCGAAAGCGCCATGATTAAGGAGTGGTCACTACGGAGCGGAT
Source organism: Amblyomma maculatum (assembly GCA_023969395.1). Lineage (NCBI taxonomy): Eukaryota > Metazoa > Arthropoda > Arachnida > Ixodida > Ixodidae > Amblyomma > Amblyomma maculatum. The sequence continues at coordinate 750,647 of JAJIZL010022111.1, read as the reverse complement.
TTGGGCACCAAAAACGCACGTTTTAGGCGCCAGAAAGCAGGCAGGGAAAAGCACATTTTAGGCACCGAAGGGGAATAGCCTCTATAAATTTGTGTAGATATCAAATGCAAATGATATCAAATCTGAACTTATCCGCAGTATCTGCCGCAAAATAAATAAAATCAGGGGTAGTTTGGGATCATACACAGGCGCTAACCTTAAAAGCAGATCATTTATATATTGCAACATGTCATAAAATTCACAAGATTAGCAGAGCCAAGGAGCCGCTCACTTTCTTTTGTGAGCAAGCTTTGCAAATGGTGTTTTTAACGTTTCTATTAGACTTTAAATGAGCTCGGAAACAATAAAATGTTAGGAGAACTGTTAAAAAGTTTTCAGCTGCTTTATAGAAAACACGTCTTATGTTTAGCGCCAGAAATAGCCTTTTATGATCCACAACTACTAACACACGGTGAACGCCTTAACAGGAACGCATTTAGAAATCATTTCAAGTATGGTTAATGCACCATATCTGACATATGAACTCAAAGGCGTCACTCATATAGAAATCAAACTTGTCTATTGTCGACATACACGACGCATAAACATACCCCGCCGTGGTGGCGCAGTGGTTACGGCGTTCGACTACGGTTCCCAAGGACGCGGGATCGAATCCCGGCCTCGGCGGCCGCTTTTCGGTGGAGGCGAAAAGCAAGGCGCTCGTGTGCTGTGCATTGTCAGTGCACGTTAAAGAACCCCAGGTGGTCGAAATTTCCGGAGTCCTACACTACGGCGTCTCTCATAGCCGGAGTCGCTTTGGGACGTTAAACCGCACAAACCAAACCAACCACACGATGCATGAACAGGATAAAAACGTTGCCACTTATGTAAATAGTGTTTTGTAGCTTCTGTCTTAAGCCACACTACTTTGTAATGGCACTTGCCGTTAGAAGTGTGCGGGCACCACAGATGCCAGAGAATGCAGGTGTGCAGTGCTGCTTGACGCTGAATATTCCGGTCGGAACTAAGCTAGGTCTGCACGGCCGTGCGTTAGACTGCTGACGGACCATCACGAATGCTATCAACCTAAAAAGAGAAAAGTAAAGAAAGGGTGTGGAGGCCGGCCGGAGAAGATGGCATCAGGCTCGTCACAAAATGCGATGTCAAAACATGTCCTCTAATTTTTGCTTCTCGGTGCCACTTTAACATCCCTGTTCTATAAGCTTTCAAAATTAAATAGCACAAAAAAAGGAAAATGGTTGTTTCGGTATTTTCTGATGACGTAGTTGGCGCTCTTAACACAGCTGTAGTTGGTGCTGTATTCGCCACATCCAGTGGACGAGGTCATCTATTAACATTGCCGCGCGTGGCTATTGAAAACTGAAATGTATCCGAAAGCGAAACCGCGCTGCATTCACGGCCCATTTATTGAAAATAGGACATTGTTAGGCGGCAAGGTCGGAAATGGCATATCTGAACCCCAAACCATCCCACAAAAAAAGCATTTACAGGCACTATAAAAGCAGCATTAAGCTTGATGTCAGCTTATACTTATACTTACAAATGGTGTGGCTACGAGAAGCAGAAAAAACAGGCGTTTGCTTGAAATGCGGTCTCTAGTGATTACATTTCTTTGTTAAATTTTTAATTACTTTTCTCCCCACATACGCGTCAGTGCTTTCGGGTTTTATGAAGAATGGTGGTGGTCATTTCTACAAAATTAACGCTGACATGAAACAGCCGTTTACATACCTGGCAGTGTGAATAGGGCTTCGGTCCTGCTGAAACAGGAAGCAGCCATCGTAGAAGGGGCCTTCCAAAGCGCTGGGTATGAGCACTTGCTCAATTATGTCTTGATATTTGTCTGCAGTGAGTGTTCCATCATTTCCATGAAGAGGTCCAAGTCCCTGCTGGCTTAATGCGCCCCATACGCTGACGGCACAGCGACCGCTTGTAGCAACCTGCTGGATGTAGTGTGGATCGTACCGGAAAAGTATTTGCCATGGTCAGTTTCGGCATAAAAATATTTTCTGACGTGACATTAGTGGATAACAATGCAATGTTCATGGCTGTTTTCTGATTATTCAGAACGGCTGTTTTACATGAGAGAACTTTCACAAAGTTGAACCTTTTGCAACTAGAGATTAAAATTTATCTCTGATGTTCTATCTTGAGATAAATTTCATTACAACTCGACAGCAAGACACAGACATCTCAAAGATGCTTTCGCTCTGCAAGCTCAGCAAGATGTTTTGGTAGCAGTCATTTAAAACTTTCATATATGGTATGATGGTATGTGTTTTGTGTAAAATTACTGGCAAAAATGAAACGGAAGAGGTTGCGGTGCCACAAATGCAAGACAACACATATCATAGTACTTATAAAAAATGCCCTCTTTTTTTCACAATCACGTTACAAAACAGTTTGCAACATAGTGTCAATGAGCCTGTTTCGCACACCTTGTACACTCTAAATATGTAATAGCAGTGAAATAAAACAAACATTTGCTGTGACATCAGCGCCGAAAAGAGCGCAGTGCTAAAAAGGCAGTGATGCAGGCAAGACAACAAGGACATCCTTGTTGTTGCCTAGGTCTTGTTTTCTGGGACTCGTAAAAGTACACTTCATTTATGCAACAAAAATGAAAAGCAAATAGTTCTAATATCAAAACAGGGTCGCATAACATAAGATGTAGCTGTTTCTGATCCAAAACTAATACGCATGACAGAACGCCAGCATAAGCGATTTCTCATTTCACGGTAATCTATCTCTTCATCCCAACATCGATTGCTAGAACAGAGTTTAATTCTTACCTTAAGCCACTGAGCCTCCACACGCGCTGTCGTTGATCCCAGCGGGTCACAAAGGTAGACTCATCGCTGAAAATAACGGTGCTTCACTCCGTATTTTTTTAAATCGATATTGATTGCCTCATATTGATATTCCTAATTGCACATGCTCTCGTGCGAAGTCCGGACGTGCGCGCTTTTCTCTTTCATTGAGTAGCGGCCTCTGGCAAGCGACTCAGCTTCTTAGGCCAGCCGCATTTAGCCTGCTTGGTATGGCGTGCCTCGAAACCTGAAGCCCCAGTTCCTGACGAATATCAGAGAGTGAAAGCGATGGATCGCAGTTCACTGCCGCAATTATTAAAAGGTCGTCTTGATGACGCTGGTGCTCTACCAGACCTTGGAGCGTCGCAGATACGGCGTTCATCTCTGTGCGTCCGCACAGTGCATGATCAACGGCAGCTTTGCAGCATCCCACTTCTCGTGCTATTGCGCTTCGGCTTAACTCAGAGAAGGCAAAATTTATAATTCTTGGCCTTGTGGCCTCATCCAGATTAGGCATGGTGCCTTGTTCAGGGAAAGTTTGCTCTTCCACTTACACACGACTGGGGCAAATGAAAGTCCCAAGAGCAATGTCAACGGTTCCAAGTGTGCTGATCTATATGAAGCTTTGCTACGTCTGGTGATATAACAGCAAGTCATAGTTGCGGTTTCTCTTGGTTCATGTACAGTACTAGTAGGAGATTTGTGCACCGCCAGCGCCTTCGTACTGATAACTACGCATCGTCCTGAGCTACATCATCACATATGTTGCCGCCTGCTGCATACATAAGACTGTTATCTCAGTAAGTGGCTTAAAGTGATGTTACCCATCACGTACGGCTTAGGAAATAGCTACTGCAACTAGTGACATTGAAAATGAGAAATTCAACGACAATAATTGCAACCAGAACCGTTACTGGTTCAAGCAGAGAATTCTTCCATAAACAAGCTAAGGTCCTTTAAAGGGGGGCCAGCTGCTGTTTATTTTTTTTTTCACCTTGGAAGGCTCTGCCTGTCCAGGTGTCACTGCATTAGCATTGCTGCTCATCAGTTGCAGAGAGACGTTTTCTGCTACAAGACAGGGCTGATTTTCTGTAGTTTTGAAAATTATATTGATTTTTCTGTTTACCGGACTGCGGATGACATGGAGTGCGCGCCATGTGCGCCGCTGCAGTTGATGCATTTCAGTGTGCGCTCATACCTACAGGAGGTGAGCTTGATTTCGTGAGGTTTTTGTAGTTTGTTTGACGCCACGTTCCCTTTTACGCGGTAAATGTGCCAATGGCAACGAGGTAAAGATGCTGAGTGGAGCCCGAAGTTGTACACTGTGCGGTTGCCGGCCATTTGAGTGAAAATTTGGCACTAGCTTGCACGTCGGCGAGCTTTAGCCAACTCAAATCTCTAGCGAGGATTTCGTACGTGCTGTCAGATCAATTTCCTTCTGCAAGCCTTCTGCAATGCTCTCTCTGCGGAAGAGCAGACTATTGTGCTGCAGGTTATTTCTATAGAGAATGAATTCTACTGATGGCAACCTGTCATGCATCTGCCGAAGCAGGCATGGGATATCTTTGTGCTCAATGAAGGCGAGCTTATTGGCACAAAACACAGTGTGTGCTTCGTATTATCCCAAAGGCAGGGCAATGTGTCACAGAACTTGCCCTGTGCGCTGTTTTGCCAAACAAATTAAGTAGCGTCCAGGAAAGAAACATTGTGGGCTTTCTGATAGAAAAAGGCAAAAGCCTTGTCAATTGCATATGCAGTGCAGTGTACACCGCGTTGCCCGTGTGCAGTGTTCATGTGCATATTTCCTTAAATTCCGATCTCACCCAAAACATCTGTCTTATTGAGTAGCCACGAAATATCGATCTAATACAATCTTCAACATGCCCCGATTGATTAAGCCGCTTCACATGCGTTTGAACAAATTTTGCCAGAACTGAGACATGAGGGAAATGTCAAGTATTGCTATAAGTAATGAAGAACTCCCACCATGGTACACCGTCCCAGAAGTTTTCGACTTCACACCAACGCAGTTGCAGAAAACACGCACACCATATGAACATATATTGCAATATCTGGTAGTATTTTTAGATGTGCATCTTCTCCTCCAAGCGGGCTCTAACTTTTTGGCATCAGCAATGGTGTTCTTCGGGCAGGTGAAATGCAACCCATATGTATATAGCCTAAAAAAGCCTTCACATTGACAAATGTAGGTTGAAACAGCACTTTTTATTGGTTTTTCTTAAATAATCGAAACAGGCTCAAAGCCCTCCTAATAAAAAAGTGGCACTTACAGCTTACTAAGCTTGCGAGGCTACACAGCAATTTATTCTAGCTTTCAGCTTCTAGGCTTAGTTGAAGATGTCACATTTCCCTGCTCACGTTTCCCTGCGTTACTTCACTGTTAGGAGCCATCGCTTGATTGCTGTCTCGGCCTTCCTGGAAAGGACGTCAGTCAGGTAAAATAACGTTAGCTCTTGAGCCAGTTGTGTTTCCGCTGGCAGCCCTGTGATTAAGCTTAGGTATACGCCTCTCCTCAGGCATCCTAGAAAATATACGAAAGAAAATATCAGCCTTCATTCCGTATTAATATGGATAATTTTCTAGCCTGTTAAAGTGATGAAAGGCTGTCACTCGAGAAATTATAAGGAACTTCTGTAGGATCAGTGCTGAGTTTCGGTGATGTAGTCATCGGATGATATGAAGTCAGTTGAAATATGAGGTGCTCCATGTTGACACATATACTGCTTGTCCAAGCAAATTTGACACAAGGGCTAAAAAAGACATTTCGGAGGCATGCGAAGGAAACCAGACAAATATTCCTGAAGGCTACTTTGAGTGCCACAGAAAATATTTTGTTTGCTTTCCTTAATTGACATTATTTACCTAAATTATTGATTAATGACTTACACAATAAATGGTTTGCTACTTTGCAGAGTACCGGCACAAATCACGTTTCATTATTTGCGATAAAGAACCCTCACGTCTGCATTTTTCCCCAGATACAGTAGGAAACCCCGAAAATACAAACATGATATGGCTGGAGAATACAATTGCGGCCTTGGCTTGGCTCGAGAGCCCTATGCAGTGGATACCTACAAGTTGCCTATGGTTTCTTCGTCCGCGCCAGCACAACCCTTCGACAAGACTGTTTTTTACCGCTGAAATATATTGGTCCACTCATTTATTTCCTTACCGCTTTGTAGTCGTTATCCGCATTGCAAAGTGCGGCGCGATCACTGTAACTCGAGCCTTCATGTGCGCCAAAGAGCCTACGCGAAGCAACCATCGCCAGCATATATCCCTCTTACTCATGCATGGGGTGTTGTGCCCGGCCAAAGCCGCCCAGAAATTCAGCCGGACGCCAAACTTCTGCGGCGAACGCCTCCTTCACAAAATCCGGATACTTCTGTGCAAAGCACCTGTACACTGGAGGCGAGCCGTGCCAAGAGGAGAGAAGCGACGTGTTTGAACATGAGCTGAGCATCCAGACAGCACGGCGCCGTGGCCCTGGCGGTGGACCCCTTCTCGCCCCGCGGCATATTTGAAGCAAGAGCGCAGCAAGGTCTCCCATTGGCCCTGCGAAAGTCCTGCCGTCGGATTGGACCATTTCAGCGTCAGCGGTTTCTCGGTTACGGAGACTCAAGTGCTTCCGTTCTCGAGTCTCCGAGTGTGAGTTCGTCACTAGCGTCCATCGGGAGCAGTTCGCCCCCTGAGAGAGCGGACGCGGCGGAATCTCCCCGGCCGTCGCTGCGCGAGAACAGTCGCGTATGGCTGGCTATGTTAGCTTTCGGCCCCAGAGCGGAACTCGTAGTGTAAATGCCTGTAAATAGTGTATAAAGCCTTTTTTCATCTCTCCAGCGCCGACTCGGATTCATCGCTACCGGCCAGGGAGTTGACAGCGCCCCCATTCACGAAACGGGTGACGAGCGCTACGCAACCAACTCCTTGGCACAACCCGGTTGACGGTGGGCTACTGTGTGATAACCCCACCGGCACAACATTGGATGACAGCTGCGGGATTGGCCGGCGTCAGGCACATCGGCGCGGTGAGTACCTAAAGTTTCCCTCAAACGCGAGACTTTCTCTGACACACAGGGTAGCTTAGAAAAATGCTGAGCGTAGCACTGTGTTAACCTTGCGTGTTTCAAGCCTACAGAAAGTTTTTTGAAAACCAAGGGATGCTGAGAGGGCAATCAGTGTGAGAAAGGCTTGCGCGTCTCTTGCTAGGAGCGAGACAGTGAACGTCTAGTACACTATTCTAAACAGGCAAACAAGAGGCCGGTGTAAAAGATGGAGAGTTACAAGGTCAGAGAACTTCTCCAAATTTGTGATGAGTTGGGCATCGGTTTGGGCTCAACAAAAAGAAAAAAGGAAATTCTTGAGATCATGCAGGCAGAGGACGTGACGGTTGAGGAAGCCGCAGAGGCCTGGGATGATATTCAAGAGAGAAAGGCGAAGGAAGAAGCCAAAAGGCTAAAACTCCAAAAGCGCGAGGAGCGTGAAAAGCTAAAACGCCAAGGGCGCGATGAGCGTGAAAGGCTAGAACTCCAAAAGCGCGAGGAGCGTAAAAAACTAGAACTCCAAGAGCGCGATGAGCGTGAAAGGCTAGAACTCCGAAAGCACGATGAGCGTGAAAGGCTAGAACGCCAAAAGCGCGAGGAGCGTCAAATGCTAGAACGCCAAGAGCGCGATGAGCGTAGGTTAGAACGCGAAAAGCGGTTTTCCCGCTTAGAGAAGCTTATGCAGCTCGAGCTTTCAGTACATGAAAAAGGTGTTGAAAGGCATGAGGCTTTAATTGCCATTCAAGGTAACAGTTCGAAGCCACGAGAGAGTCTGCAACCATTCCTCATTGCCGAGGATATGGCAGAGTATTTGGCAGATTTCGAGCGTCTCTGCAAAAGTAAGCGCTTCGAGCGAGATACTTGGGCACAAAACTTGGTAGCTCTTCTCTCCGGTGAGGTGTCAAAAGAAATCAAACACGTGTTAGACGTTGACTTGAAAAACTACGATTACCTGAAAGAGTCTTTACTGAAAAGACATCGATTGAAACCAATCGAGCTTAGGGACAGGTATCGGCGTGAGAAAAACTGTACCAAAGCATTCTTAGATTTGGCGTATCAATTGAAAGCCGATGTAACCGAATGACTAGACAGTCAGGAAGTCTCGGAGCAAATTGTACTTGCACCAGAGAATGAGACACAGCGTGGGGAAGCAGCCGAGCAACGCGACCGCAACAGCGAGCCGATCGAGTCTCGAACAGAAGTGTCTAGGGTTACTTTGGTCGAGCCACTGGCAGCTGAGACGATTGGAGCCGACTCCATCGGCGAGTAATCCGCAGTGACACCGTCCTGCACGCCGCCCCATGTAGCTGTAAGCAATCCACGAAACGAGAGTGGGGAACTGGCAGTAAAGCAACCGCCTGACAACTCAGAAGCAGAAGTTGTCAAGCGTGGCGGAGATGTAGTCAGGCTAGTAGACGACAAATTGGCGATTTCTGAGATCAGCGTTGTCGTAGATTATCACTCGCGGAAAAATGAAGGACCGTTCGTGGAAACTGCGCAGCCCACAAGTGTTGAACAGCGAAGGCACACCCATGACGCGCACGCTGTCGAGAGCCACACTTGTAAAGTCGACCGCGAGCGACTAGACAGGAGCCATGAATCTTCCTGTCCTGACGCGCTCAATCGTATTGGCGAAAAAATACAACCCTAGTGCGAACATGGACCTCACGCGATCCGAAGCGCCCCAGCTGTCGGACGACCTTGATCGTGCGCCCGTTAGCGCTGACCGATGCGGCACACCGGCGGATCAGTGTAACTTGAGTGGCGAGCCTATATGCCTAGCTCGGGGGCTGGCGTGAGCGAGCCTTGTCCTTGTTCGGACGCGACTGGCAGTGAGTCATGCGCTGCTGGCCGTGATGCAGGCGCAGCGCCGCACTCTGACGATGCTGGCGGCATACCCGCTCCAGTTACAGGCAGCTTGAAAGAGCTAGCACCAAACGAAAGACAGCAAAAATTCAAGTGCTGCTGCCGAAAAGAGTGGAAAGGCAGGTGCATGAAAGAATGCTGTCATCGAAAGGTGAAAAAACGCAAACAATCGCGAAAGGAAAAGAAGCGGCGATCCCAGCGGAACAATTGCATCCGTGCTGAGAAAATATACGATTGGTGCTCAAAGCGTAAGGAACGAGACAGATCGTTCAACAAAGCTAGTAACTTGTGCACGTCTGTTCTTTCACGCACAAAGTGGAAAGAAAGGTATCGTGAGATATGGACAGCCGAGGCTGTAGCGGAGGGACGAGAGCCCAACCGCCCGAATACTGCTGCGCGTTCTGCCGCTTGCGGAAGAGAGCAGTACAATGCGAACTCGGATGCTTTGAGTCATGCATTCGACACATAGCTACCTTCGACGAGCGTTTCGTCGCCAACGGTAATGTTGTAGGCAGATCGGGGCAAAATTGAATGACCTCCTTGCTTCCTCAGTTATGGTCTACGGTCCAAGTGATTTCAAGGAGACTCTTTTCCATTACTGATTATCACTTTTCCCTGTTATTTAATGTGTCATTAAATTGCAAAATTGTTGTTTGAACCTTGTGTACTGCATCCTATATACTTGTCTCTTGTTGTAGTGGGAGCAAAAAGGGGACACCAATTTATATAGCTAATTGAATTTGAAATTTTGCCTCTGTCTGGTGTTTGACGGGTGACCGAGGGTACTTGTTTGTGTTGGGTGTTGCCTGTTGTCGGTCGGTTTTGCAAGCCACAGAACAGTCTACCGCTACCAGTGGCGAGAGGCAAGGGCATCGGAGCGACCCGAGCGAAGTTGTTTGACGTGCCCCGGCAACAAGGCTGTCGACAGAGATCCTGACCTGACGAGTGGAACCCGAGGCACGTGAGGCTACCTGGCCCCTGGACACTGGATGTGAGCTTGGAGGAGACTGGCCAACGAGTGCGCCCGGCATCCGAGCCAGCAGCTCGTCTTTCCGGCGCATTGTCTGATGGCGGGGGTGCTGTACGTTGTGCCCGGCCAAAGCCGCCCAGAAATTCAGCCGGACGCCAAACTTCTCCGGTGAACGCCTCCTTCACAAAATCCGGATACTTCTGTGCAAATCACCTGTGCACTGGAGGCGAGCCGTTCCAAGAGGAGAGAAGCAACGTGTTTCAACATGAGCTGAGCATCCCGACAGGCGCCGTGGCCCTGGCGGTGGACAAATTCTCGCCCCGCGGCATATTTGAAGCAAGAGCGCAGCAAGCTCTCCCATTGGCCCTGCGAAAGTCCTGCCGTCGGATTGGACCATTTGAGCGTCAACGGTTTCTCGCTTGCGGAGACTCAAGTGCTTCCGTTCTTGAGACTCCGAGTGTGAGCTCGTCACTAGCGTCCATCGGGAGCAGTTCGCCCCCTGACAGAGCGGACGCGGCGGAATCTCCCGGCCAGCGCTGCGAAAGAGCAGTCGCGTATGGCTATGTTAGCTTTCGGCCCCAGAGCCGAACTCGTTGTGTAAATGCCTGTAAATAGTGTATAAAGCCTTTTTTTTTTTTTCATCTCACCAGCGCCGACTCGGATTCATCGCTACCGGCCAGGGAGCTGACAGCCTTCATTCACGAAACGGGTGACGAGCGCTACACAACCAACTCCTTGGCATAACCCTGTTGATCGTGGGCTACTGTGTGATAACCTTACCGGCACAACAGTGGCCAGCCATCATAGCGGCAGGTTGTTTCGTCCGCTCAAAATCCTGTTCAGAGCAGCACAATGAAGGTGCGCGAATGGGCTGGTAACGGTTTCGGTATCCACATAACCCGGAATTTTACTGCAGATGAAAATAAAAAGGTACACGTGAGGTTTCTAACCGCCAATATTGTAACAGGGGTTTCAGAAGGTGCTCATCGACTCTCTAAGTCCTATTCATTGTCTAAAGTAAATATTTAGTGCGTGGAATAAATAATCTCAATTCCCTACTTACAAAATAAAAATTTACTGCGCTGTCCTAAGTGGCTGCCAGCAATGCGCCACTAGTTTCCATTGTCTGTTTCTAATGGTTTATTTATAACCCTTGGCTAAAACTATCGCACACAGCAGGGGTCATGTAGCTGGAATAAAAGCTGCAGCAGGTCCTATATATGGGTAGATTTGTAACTTTTACAGATTTCACTTACAAACACTACGAGAATCGCATCACTGCAGCCTTTCTGGAAAACTGACATTGGGTACGTAATAGCGCTATATTCGTGGCTAAACTAATGTACTCAACCTATTATTCAGCTCAGCAAGTGCAGATCTAAGAGAAAGTGAGGGCTAGCGACACCGAATATGTGCCAGCTCTTAAATTTTCTTAGATGGCAAAGCCGTTCGAGATGCGGAATTTTAAAATTACGCCCTTGGTATTTGCTTTCCCACAGCGTATATATGGGTGCCTTCAGATAAGAAACGTAATCGAGGTCCCATTACTATTTTCGTTTCAATGAAATTTTTATTAGTGGGCAAATATCTAGACACAAAGGAATTAACCTTAGTTTTGCAAGATAAGGGGTAGTTTCCTTGAAAAATAATTCTACGATATATCTCTAGAGGTAGAAAACGCTGCGTTTGCAATTTCAAAACGTTGCAAGTTCGAGACCATGATTTTATCATCTAATATTTTATACTCACTAAATATATGCCGGTTTTACATTTACAAGCACTATTAGAAACCCGTTTTGTTTTTGCAGTTGAGTTATATAAAAGTCGTGAGCTTTGCTGCAGGAGCGTAGCGCTTCAAAAATATCCATTTTTAACCTTACATAATTCGCATATGATGCATTAGGTTGGTGCACTAAATCTTTTTTCACTTCCTAACGCATGTTCTTAATTCCAGGCAATATTTGGAGCTCCAGACCACTAGGTGTACGTGTTCTTGACAACGCATCAAAATCGCCCAAATTTCGGAAACAGCAGCAAAGGGCAAATTTGCTGCAATTAAAAAAAAGATCACCTTCAATTTTCATTCACATCCCTCTCAAGAATCCTCAGTACCTCAAAAATATTGCGGACTAAGAAGTGTTGCGTTATACTGTGTAAAAATATGACATTAAATATTAAACAGAGTGCTTGTCCTGATAATGATCAAATTCAGCCTGCATTCTTGAAAGATTCAATAATATTTTGGCACTGGAACTATTTCTCTACATTATCCAGCTTCCTTTTTTACTTCTGGAAAAATTTAAGAATCTAGTTTTGTGTTTTTTTCTGCATAATACTCTGAAATCGGACAAAATTAAAATAAAAATGGCAAAAGAAGGAACACTGATTAGAATTGAAGAAAATGCCGCAACTTCGATTTTTATCAAGATCTCTGGAAACAAGTAATTTGTTAATATGAGTCAGTAAATATGTTGAATTCTGCAAAATATACTATTAGAAATATAAAAATGCCTGTTTTTGTTCTATAGATGTGCTTATATGGCTCCCCCTTATGGAGTAGGCATCAAAACTTCAATTTAGTATTTGCTGAATTTAGTTGCATTTCATATTAGGTAAAATTTAAAGCCTTCTCAGCGCTTATAAACCTTTTTGTGCTTGTCGGCAAAGGCGTAATATAGCTTAAAATGGTATTAATTCGTTATTTCTGGCAATTTCATGGCAGAACGCAAGCGAAGGCTAAACTTTTTCTCTGTCCTGCATTCTTTTTTATTGCTAAGTGCTGTAGTATTCAATCTAGTTTCTTAATTATATTATTCCATTCTTCAACTTTGACAATAAATAACAATACTAAATTTTTGAACATGATTTTTTAATGTGTAAATTTTTAAAATTACAATCATAAGGAAATCGCTTTCCGACATGATAATTTTGGTGGCGTTGCGGAGAATACGGATAGTAGCTTAGAGCTCTAGATTCTGCCTTAAATTAACAATATAACCTGCGTAATAAAAACGAAATGTTTTAATGCAAATGACGTAACCTATCATGCCAGTATGTAAGGTTGAAAATTAACATTTTTGTAGCGCGCTGCTCCTGAAGGAAAGTTTGCGATTTTTTACTAAATCAACTGCATCAATGAGACGCTTTTTTAATACGTCAATAAGTCCAGCAGGCACTGGGCGTTCCTCAAGCGACGACTCCGACGGCTCCAGTGCATGAATCAGCAGCGATTAACTATGTTGCTCCATCACGTCGTTCTGCACCCCGACTCGACCTCCCAAGCCGACGCGACCTACCAAGCCCTCATCGCTACTATCCTGCCCCCGAAAGCCGTCCTTTGACCCCCGCCCGCCAAGTCTACCAATAATCTCAAAGCCCCAGGTAATGCGACTCCTGGAGGACGTCTCGCAACCGACCACTCTGCTTCCATTGTGGTGAGGCAGGACAGATCCTCCATCACTGCCCGTACATGCAGATCGGCCTCCGTGGTTTCGCTGTCGGCATCCACGACCCCGTCCTGGCGAGCGACCACAGGAAATCAATGACTTCCTGAACAGAGGAGAGCACTCGTCGCCAAGACGTCTGCCACACTCCCCATCGCCGTACAATGCCCGATTTGCGTCGCAGGGCCGCGGTTACTTGCAAGGACGGTCTCCTAGCCCCCGTAGGGTAAACTAAAGGCAGCAACCTTTAGAGGTGAAGTTGCTCAACGGCGAAAAGACGAAGATCCTCCGCCACCGACGATCACTAACGATGACGTAGCCATTTCATTACCGCTCCACACAACGATATCGACGACAACACGACCAGAGTGCAAGCCGACACCGCCGCCCAGCGAAGTAACAACGGTATGCCCCGGCCATGACCTAAAGAAATGACGAAGCCGAGATCGGACACCAAGGCCCACGTGCACAGCGAAGATGCGAATTAGCGACCTTGATGTCGACGGTCGCAGAGTCACTGCCCTAGTAGACACTGGAGCTGACTATTTAGTCATCAGTGCACCGTTAGCCTCTCAGCTCAGGAAAGTTACCACCGCTTGGGATGACCCGATGATTCGCACCGCAGGTGGCAACCTGATTACTCCATCGGGACGATGCACTGCTAGAATAACCGTAAATGGGCGTACTTACCACACCAGCTTTGTGGTCTTGCAGCAGTGTTCCCGAGACGTGATTTTAGGCATGGACTTCCTAAATGAACATAGCGCTATCATCGACCTCCGATCCAAGCTCATCAAGCTGTCTGCAGACAAAGCCATACGTGCTACGATGACTTCGACGCAACACGTCGCTCTAAACGTCCTCGACGGAGAATAGACCGTGCCGCCCCATCAAGCGTCGCAGTCAGCGTAGGTATACGCAGACATCGAAACCGCTGAAGACATCGTCGAAGGAAATATCCACTTGCTTTTGGAACGAGGTGTCAGCATTGCAAGAGGCATCGCGAAATTCGGGAGAGGACAAGCTCGGGTGCTGGTAACAAACTTCACTGAAGAATACCGGGCATCTCAACAAGGGCACCACGATCGCTTTTCTGGACGAATTAGCGGACTTCAAACGTATTCGCCCTCCACGACCAACCACTAGAAGACGCACCGGCCCAATTCCGTCAGCCCACATTTGACATCCACCCGGCATTGACCCACAGCAGGAAAGACCAGATTCGCAGTCTTCTTCGAAGCTAGGGGGAGTGCTTCTCGTCATCATCGAAGGTACGACAAACACCATTGGCCAAGCACCGCATTATAGCGGACGAACACGCCCGACCTCTGCGCCAAAGTCCCTATCATGTATCGCCGCGAGAACGCCAGGTCGTACGCGATCAAGTTGAGGAAACGCTGCGTGATGACGCAATCCAGCCATCGAAAAGCCCCTGGGCGGCGCCAGTAGTTTTGGTGAAGTAGAGAGACGGCACACTTCGCTTCTGCGTTGATTACCGCTGCTTGAATAGCATAATTAAGAAAGATGTCTACCCGCTTCCCCGCATCGACGACACTCTCGACCGGCTCTGCAATGCAAGGTATTTCTCATCGATGGACCTGAAGAGCGGATATTGGCAAATTGAGGTCGACGAAAGAGATCGCGAGAAGACCGCATTTGTCACACCAGATGGCCTTTTTGAGTTCAAGGTGATGCAATTTGGCCTCTGCTCCGCACCAGCCACGTTTCAACGAGTAATGGACACAGGCCTGGCAGGCTTGACGTGGCAAATTTGTTTGGTATATTTGGACGACGTTGTTGTCTTCTCGTCAAACTTTGAGGATCACCTAAAGCGACTGCAGACAGTGCTGGAAGCCATCAAGTCATCGGGACTAACGCTAAAAGCAGAGAAGTGCCACTTCGCCTACGAAGAACTGTGGTTCCTAGGTCACATCGTTAGTAGGGATGCTGTTCGCCCAGACCCGGGGAAAACAGCTGCAATAACACAGTTCCCACAGCCTGTCGACAAGAAAGCTGTGCGCCGATTCCTTGGGTTGTGCACTTATTATCGGCGATTTGTCAGAAAATTTTCGCGCATCACCGAATCGTTGACGCAGCTTACAAAGGCTGACGTACCTTTTAAATGGGAAGTGCCGCAAGGAGAAGCCTTTGACGAATTCAAGCGCCGCCTGCAGTGCCCTCCTGTACTTGGCCACTTTCATGAAAACGCCTAAACCAAAATTCATACCGACGCGAGCAGTGTGGGCCTAGGAGCCGTTCTCGTCCAGAAGAGTGCCGGGCAGGAAAAAGTAATCGCCTACGCTAGCAGGTCCCTCGCAAAACCCGAAGTCAATTACTCGACGACCGAGATGGAGTGCCTTGCGATCATCTGGGCTACTTCCCATACCTATACGGCCGACCATTCAAGGTTGTTAGCGACCATCATGCGCTCTGCTGGCTGGCTAAATTGAAAGATCCCTCCGGCCGCCTTGCCAGATGGAGCCTACGACTTCAAGAATTTGACTTGACTGTAGTCCATAAGTAGGGCCGGAAGCACTCCGACGTAGATTGCCTATCACGCTCTCCCGTCGACGCTCCACCGACGGACGGTGACGACGACGCCTTTTTGCGACCGTTAAGCGCAAGCATTTTCGCAGAACAACAGCGATCAGACCCTGAGCTGAAAGCGCTAGCCGATTACTCAGAAGGAAAGACAACTTCCCCTCCTGGTGTGTTCAGGCGGCATTTATCATCGTTCGCGTTAAGCAATGGCCTCCTAGAGAAGAACTTTGCAACCTACAAGACCGCGCAGCTTCTTGTAGTGCCTAAAAACCTGCGGCAGGAAATTCTGCAGGCGTTGCACGATGAGCCCACAGCAGGCCATCTCAGATTTGCGCGCACGTTGCGTCGAATCCAGGAGAAGTATTACTGGCCGCAACTGCCTGCCGAAGTTGCCCACTACGTGAAGACGTGTCGTGAGTGCCAACGACGCAAGACGCCGCCGATCAGACCAGCAGGACTGCTAAACCCGATTCCGCCCCAATCCTGCCCTTTCAACAAATTGAGATGGATCTACTCGGCCCCTTTCCATCTTCGTCTATGGGTAACAAGTGGATCATCGTGGCCACTGACTACCTTACCCGTTACGCCGAAGCAAGAGCACTACCAAATGGTACCGCGGCAGAAGTCGCCAAATTTTTTTGGCGAACAAATTCTCTTGAGACATGGCGCCCCAGAAGTGCTCATCACGGACAGAGGAACGGCGTTTACGGCAGAGTTGATGCAAGCCATCCTGGAATACAGTCATACAAGCCATCGACGAACAACTGCGTACCATCCCCAGACCAATGGCCTTACGGAGCGCCTGAATAAAACTATCGCGGACATGATCGCCATGTACGTCAACGCTGAACACAAGACCTGGGGCGCCATCTTGCCGTACATGATCTTCGCGTATAACACTGCAGTACAGGAGACGACCGGAGCGACCCCGTTCAAGCTTCTGTACGGCAGGGAGCCCACGATTATGTTCGACACAATGCTGCCGCACGTAACCAACGAGGACAACCTTGACGTCGCCGCCTAACTGCAGCGTGCAAGGAAGCCCGACGACTCGCACGGCTGCGTACTAAAGACCAACAGCGCATCGACAGCCGACGATACAACTTACGACGACGTCATGCAGAGTACAATCCAGCAGACCAAGTGCGGGTTTGGGCCCCAATTCGCCGTCGCGGACTAAGTGAAAAGTTGTTGTGTCGATACTTTGGGCCGTACAAAATCATTCGCCGCGTCGGACCACTGGACTATGAAGTCATTCCCGACGGAACGTCAGCATCACAACGGCGACGCGCACGCCCAGAAATCGTACATCTTGTTCGTCTGAAGCCTTATTACGCGCGTTAATGAATCCGTGTTTAAACTCTGTAATGTTTCTATTTAAGTTGCTTTGTTTATTTTGGAACATCGAGGCGATATTTTAAGGGGGGAGTAATGCTTCGAAACCTTCAAAACTGTATTTGTTGTGTTTAAACAGCCGCCGGCATGCGGGCTTATCACTGTGATCCTGGCACGTGTATCAATTCTGTATCCTGTGTTTGTTCATGCTCGTTGTCGCGGTACGACGCATTATCATTTTATTTGTCGCGAAAGATGCGCCGAGATCTGTCTCGAAGATTCCGATCACTTGCGTATGCTTCTACAGTGTTGCAGGTTGTGCTAGTAGCAGGTTGCGACGTTATCTAGATTGTTCTGAGCAGCCTTTAAATTGAGCGTTGACGAGTGTGACGAGCATTCTTTGTTCGACGACCGACGAGCACGTTTTTGTTGCTATCGCCGCCGCCGATTTGCCTAGTTCTTTTGCGGGCGCAAGTCAGCCCAATAAAGAGTTAATTTCAGTACCATCAAGCCTGTGTCTTCTTTTGGTGTCAACGGCCTTGTCACCACTACGTGGTATAAAAATTTAATTGAAAAAAAAAATGGTCATGCTCCACAATTACTGTTCCTGTCGGAAGACATCCATATTTGTTTTCATTTTGTCTCTTCAAACAGGCTGGTTTAGGCAAGGTGGTGAATAAAAATATCATCGCATATATTAAAGATTTTAGCGCTATACGTTATACCTAAAGCCACCTATATTGTTACAACTGTCATCCGTTATTTGTAGCTGAAACATCAAAAAAAGAATTCGGTTGTAAATTGCTCGCGAGTTAAATAGACGTATGAGATGACACACGAATTCAGTTCAGGCGTCCCTATGACATGGTCCATGTCACGCCACGCTTTCCGCTCTCTCACTATCTTCTTAACATCACATAGCTTCATCTGCAATGGTTCGAGAATGCCATCTAACCATCGCGTTCGCTGCCTATCCCTTCTCCGGCGACCCTCAACCTTTCCCAACATCAAATCTTTCTCCAGCGACTCCTTTCGTCTCATCAGATGACCAAAGTAGCTGAGCTTTAACTTTAGAATTTGACCCTCCAATGAGCAGTCAGGGTTTATGGTCGACAATATCGACTGATTTGATCTTCTGGCAGTCCAAGGAACTCTTAAGAGTCTTCGCCAGCACCACAATTCAAACGCGTCAATTCTTCGGCGGTCAGCCTTTTTCACAGTCCAACTCTCGCATCCATACATCACAACTGGAAAGACCATAGCACGGGTTATACGGATCTTGGTTGGCAGACTAATGTCTCTGCTCTTTACTAGGCGGTCAAGGCTAACCATTGCTCTCTTTCCCAGAAGCAGGCGTCTCCTAATTTCATGGCTGCAGTCTCCTTCCGAGGTAATCTTGGCGCCCAAGAACAGAAAATCTGTCACAGCTTCCACTTCTTGTCCATTGATGCTCCAGGACTTGATAGGGCAAGACGCCATGATCTTCGTCTTTTTATAGTTCAGTTTAAGCCCAAACTTCTCACTCTCTTCTTGTACGCGCATCAGAAGTCTCTTGACATCCAATTCACTTTCTGCCATTAAAGTGGTATCATCCGCATATATAAGGTTGTTGATGCGTTTTCCAGCGATCTTCACTCCAGCTGAAGACTCGTCCAGACCGGCCTTCCTCATGATGCACTCTGCATATAGGTTAAATAGGCAGGGCGACAGTATGCAGCCTTGCCTCACCCCTTTCTCTATCGGAAACCAATCAGTAAGACCATGTTCAGTTCTGACTGTGGCCTCTTGCCCTTCATAAAGGTTCCTGAGGAGACAGGTGAGGTGAATTGGAACTCCCATCTCTTGGAGAGCTTGCCACAATCTGCTGTGATCTACGCAGTCAAACGCTTTCGCATAATCAATAAAGCAGAAGTAAATGGGTTTCTGGAACTCTCTTGCTTTTTCCATGATCCAGCGAAGGTTGGCAATTTGGTCTCTAGTTCCTCTGCCCTTGCGAAGCCCAGCTTGCACGTCCGGAAGCTCCCGATCCACATACTGCTGCAGCCTACCTTGCAGGATTTTTAACATCACCTTGCTAGCATGCGAAATAAGCGCGATCGTGCGGTAGTTGGAACAATCTTTGGCACTGCCTTTCTTTGGAATGGGGATGTAAACTGACCTCCTCCAATCCTGTGGCCACTGCAGGGTTGTCCAAATCTTTTGACATAATGCATGCAGTGTGTTAACAGCGTCGTAGTTGAGGTTTTGAAGCAATTCAGCTGGAATACCATCAATTCCGCTAGCTTTGTTCTTAGCAAGGCTGGCTAAGGCCCATTCAACTTCACTCTTCAGGATGCCCGGCTCGAGATCAGTAATCACAACCGTCCTATGTTGGGTTTGCACATCCGGGTCCTTCTTGTACAGTTCTTGTACACGAATACTATAGTAGAATAGTATAAAAAAAAAGCAGTTACTGATTATAGGCAAATAATGCTGTGATATGGACCATATGTATTACTCCTGTTGGCAGTAAAAAAGTCCGGTTTTAACATAATAATATATTCCACAAAGTATTGCATGTTCACAAAGCAACACAATGAGGTCATCCACGCATCTAATGTCTATGGGCATTAGATGTGTAGATGACTTCATTTTATGGCGATTCGTGCGTCACTCAAAATAAATGAACAAGAAAAAATTTAGTGTCTTCACAATCTTCAGCTAGTGTACCTCAAGATACACTAAGGTGCTACATATATAATCAAATCACCTAGCAAGTGCAGTGGGATAACAAAAATAATCAAACATTCACCAATATTAGCATTTCGGTTGTGTGCATTCTTTGTAAGTTTTTAGGCAGGCTTTTTCATTGATTAACCTCTTCTTTATTCTCCTTCCAACCCCAGGATACAGATCTTCTGGGGGTGCCGAACTGTTTGTTTTCTGACCAGTGATACGACTCAATCGATCCAATTCAAAGTAGAAAACACTCCTGATGCGCATCCAAAAAAATGAAAGCATGTATGTGTAGGCGAAATCATTCGCCCGTGATAAAATAATATGATTTCAAAAATAAAATCAAATGATCACACTCGAAGCAACAAGAAAGTGGTGGAGAGATAAGAATTGAAGCAATGAAAGGCGGTTGCTCACTGCAAAAAGCCAATAGCAAGCGGTCCAGCGTCTATAAGAATAGGCAATAAAAATAAGGCACATTTAAAGCTGCATGCAAGTACAATGATGCAGTGCTAAATTTTTTTAGGCAGGCTTTTCAACTGATTATGCTCTTCTTTATTCCTCTTCCAACCACAGGACAGAGATTGTCTGCGGGTGCCAAACTGTCGGTTTTCGCACCAGTGATACAACTCAATCGATCCATTTCTACGTAGAAAACACTCCCGATGCGCATCTAAACAAAAATGAAAGCATGTATGTGTAGGCTAGATCATTCATACATGATAAAGCAACATGATTTCAACAATGAAATCAAATGATCCCACCCGCAGCAACAAGAAAGTGATGGGGAGATTGGAATTGAAGTAATGAAAGGCGGTTGCTTACTGAACAAATCCTATAGCAAGAGGTCCAACGTCTATAAGAATAGGCAATAAAGTTATGGCACATTTAAAGGTGCATGCAGCAGTTACAGTGATGCAGTGTTACCTTTTTTGTTTCACTGCAGCGGTTGGTATAAATATTGCAGAAATTGCTAGGCATCTCGGGTAACCCCATTGAAAACCTAATCCAAGGTTGCTTCGGCGTGTTATTTGCAGCTGTTAACGGAAAGACAGGCTATCCTATGAGTGTATGCGCATTTCCTCCTTTTTGTACCTTGACTGAAAGCGACTGAACAGTGGGTGTTGCAAGAGGTGCAGCGTCTATAGGAATAGGGAACCAAAAAAAACGAAAAAATAGAGGTACAAAAAAGGCGAAAATATTCCTGCAATAATAGCATGTGGTGGCCTACCTTTTTATCAACAGCTGTAAACAACCTGTCACTGCCAGTCGGTTCTTTGAATGGGGTTGTCAATGCTTAAAGCTAAGAACAATATGAGTATTATTTATTGCCATCACGGCCCTAAAATATTCTAGCACAACACTCCATTACTGCTATTCAACCGTCTATTTATACATACAGGGGACCAAAGCTGGAGTTTGCTCCACTAGGCCAGCGCTCGGTTTCCAGCGCAGCGGAGAGGAACAACAAAACCTACGCGCATCCGTGCCCGCGCTGCGTGCGGCTGTCTGCGGAGTCGTGCGCAGCACGCTCGCTCTGGAGCGCGTGCTACAGGCAGCCGCACGTGCATCAGAGCGGGAGAAGGAGAGTGAGGACGAGGGATGATGGACGCGCGTCTGCGCGCGCAAAGCGGGCGCGCTTAGCCAGTGGGGTTTCTTCTTTTTGCTTTTTTCTGTGCCCCAGCTGACATAGAGGCTGGCTGGAAGCATGTTTTTATCGGTGTCTTCAAAAGCGAGAAATTATCATTATTGGATCGTCGCGGACATTGTTTTCAAAGAGCGCTTGTTGGCAGGATCAGACATTCAAACAAAAAAAAAAACAAACGCGAATTCGCTGCTCGAAGGCAGAGGCAAGCGAGAGGTATTTTGAAGGACTTGAGGCGGCACGCACCTCTTAATGTCTCTGTCCATGTTATTCACAGAATGAAGGGTCCAGCCATCTCATTGAGAACTGATACGCGTGTACAAAGCGACGAGTGCTCCGGGCACTGGTTGGGGAGCTTTCTTTCCATTTGTGACTGCTCATTGAAAGGGGCCTATTCAACTCTTTGGGGACACGTTTTAGGCGATGCTACCTTCGCCGTGGTGCCTGCTTTCGGCGCGTTTAGGACGCTTTCCCTACAAAAACACAAAGTATGCCGCCTTACCCTTTGGTTCCTGCTGACAGCGGTCAGGGGGAGTTCGCTGCTGCAGCACTGACATCTGAAATCAATGACCTATCTACCTTTACCGATGAGGGGTTTCTTAACGACCTGCGTCACTGACGAGAAGCCGAGGCATGCCATTTTTGCGGCAGTTTCCTCTCTCCACGAGAGGAAGAGCGAGGAAATGCCTGACGACTTTCCATGCAGGCGGGGACATCTCTCCACGGAAACCTTTGTCCTCTTAATTCCACAGCTACGCTGTGCAATTCCTAGCTAAGTTATCTCCTCTAGCGAATGCGCAGTTTTGAGCTCCCGAAGCAGGATCGCGTTGAAAATAGATCGAACGATTGACGTATGTGTTTTTCCTTTATAAGCGCCAAGTGATGGCATTAATGACTTATATCTGTTTCTTGAGGCCGACTTGGTTCCGCGTTGGCTGCTGCGGCACCGCCAGTTACAAACAGAGGTGCGAGATACGAGCGGTACGAGATACCTAAAAAAAAAAAGCCGTCAACCATTTCGTTACCGTTTCCACACAATAATAATAATAATAATAATAATAATAATAATAATAATAATAATAATAATAATAATAATAATAATAATAATAATAATAATAATAATAATTGGTTCACAGGAAAGGAAAGGCGCAGTATCTGTCACACTTGCTCTGTAGACACCTGAACCGCGGCGTAAGGGAAGGGAGGAAGGTTTTGCGAAAAAGCGCGCCGTCACTTTTTCCTTCCAGTTTTTTTTTCCCCTTTGTTGGAGCGCGACGGCGGCCAGAATGCGGCCGGCGGAGGAGAGAAACAACCGAGCGCGCGCGCGCAAACCTGGTGGTAGTGGTGGAAACGTTTATTGAGACGACAGCATGCTTTTCGATGCGGCGGGAGCAGACGACGCGGCCGCGTTGCGCGGAGGTTTGGACGCGGTCTCCATGGAGGGCGCTGACGGGCAGAGCGGCGCAGCGCCCCCTGGTCCAGGTTTTCTCCTCTATTGCTGAATAAAGTACTAAGCACTAACGATTATGTTGCTCTTTTCTACTCCCAAATGATTTCCTATAGAATTAGAATATGTGGGTAGCTGCTTCGGTTTCAACATTTTTGTACGATGGCCATGACGTGCACTTCATACGGTACGTGAAGCACAAGGAGCTCTAATTGCCGAACAGGCGGACCTGACGTCCTGTCCCATTTCACCAGAAAGTGCGCGTCGTGATCGAGAGGTTCGCGAGCGATATATCTCGGAAAATATGTTTGCCTCATACCGGCCTTCAATTTTTGTACAACGTGTCCCGCGTGCACGTTTACTCTGCAGTCACAGGAGCGCAGTGCACACACGGCTTGTGCGCCTCTTTGCTTGTTTTGTTATTTTCTTCCACCTTCGAAGCGCGGCTGCCCCCGGTTGCGAAACGGTCGGTCCGGTACAACCCGTGCCCCCCCCCCCTCCCCACTTCCCCCCCTCCCCTCACCCGCCGCGCTCTCCCGCTTTCCTATTGTCGCTGCTTCCTGACAACGCTCTCGTGTCCCTTGTTCTATTGTGTCTCAACCTCGGGTGAGCCTTGTGCACGTTTTATAGGCTCTTGACATAACTTTCGTGATGCAGTCGTGTCATCCCAGCAGTGCATAATTCTATCGACAATAAGCTTGTCTTGTACGAAACATACTTTGCTCTGTTCCTTCTCGGTCTTTGCACTTTCCGAAAGGCGCTTTCTAATGTGCGTCACAGGTTTCGAAAAGTCCTCGCTGATCGAAATCTTTTTATCTTTCAACTTTGAGCAGTTCCGTAAGATATCAGTTTTCTCCTTAAAATTATACAATCGAAAGATTACTGGACAATTATTTCCTAGATTTTTTCTTCCAAGACGGTGCATGAGCTCTATGCTATTCAGGGTTGCCCCGATAACAGAGAACAGTTTTTGCTGTACCGTTTTCAAAAGTCATCGTATGTCTCTTCTTCCTTTTCAGGCAATCCGTAGATGATTAAAGGGTTACGCATTTGCCGGTATTCCAAATCGCCCACCTTTGTAGAAAGTATATCGATTTCTTTCGTCAGATTAACTTCCTCGGTTTTTGTTTCAGAAAAATTGGATAAGCATGATTGGAGTTTAGTAAGGCGCTCATCAAACTGCGGGATACAGTCCCTATAACTTCTTTTGGAGTAGCCCTTTGGTTTCATTTAATATCACTGAGTGCTTTTGTGTGCTCTTTCAGTGTTTATACAATCTGAACAAGTTTCTCATCAAGGGCGGGAGGGCCTGGGTTTGTCTCAATGCCACCGCTTGTAGCAAGTTTCAAAAGAACGGACCAACAATCACTCAACAGCAATAACAGTGTGCGGGGGCACGGCACAACAATTGACAACTGATTGCTTCGGAAAGAAGAGCAATCCCTCCTTATTTGAGACAAGCAAAGACGAACAAATTCGGAGGCATGTTCTGGTGCGTTCTGCGCCCGCAACTGAATCCGTGTCGGACGAAGGGCTCGCTTATGAAGGATACCGGGAGCGTCGTGGTCGATGATGATTGGCGGGAACTTCTGAGACAAAGTTCTTCATCGCTGGCGCAGATAGCCCTCACTGTCGACAGGTGAAGGTAACGGTTATCTGTCGGCGTCTGTTGAGGCAAGTCGACTTAGGCATGATCAGCTGTAATGCGCACTCCAGCACAGGCGATGAGTAGGCACAGGCGATGAGAACAGGCGATGAGCGCCTTTTCTGCAGGCAAGCAAATGCGAACAAATTCGAAGGCATGTTCTTGTGCTTGCCGCGCCCGCAACTCAACTTAAATAATTACTCAACTAAGCGAATTTTTAGGAACCTTAATAAATTTTAATATAACATTAGCCGCCATCGCTGTGTTTTACTGCTAGGCGCTGTGCCATAACGTTTAACTGTGGGGCAAAAGTGCATCAGGGGACAGCTGAACCCACCGGTGCTATTACAAGTCATCAAGTTACGAAAGACTCGCCGTGCTGGTGCAGTACGCGGCTAGGCCTCTCGACTCCGCTCAAGAATGCGAGATCGAAGCCCGGCCGTGGCGACGGCTTTTCTACGGAGTAGAAAAACTAGGCGTCCTCGTGCTGTGCGATGTCAGTGCAGGCTAAAAACCCCAAGCGGTCGAAATTTACGCAGCCTTCCATTACGGTGGCAGCAAATACATGAGTAGCTTTGACATGTTAGACCCCATAAACCAAATCAAACCAAACCAAATCGAGCTATAAAAGTTTCCACAATGCTGTTCCTCTCCGAAACGGGTAAAATCACGTTTAGGAACGAAAATAGGTACATAAAAGGCAATATAGTACCTGTACGGCACTGGAGCGGTCACTTCGCTAAGAGCGGATTTCAAATGATGCGTGATCACGTTTCTTTCTTTTTTTCATACTTCTCTGCGTCTCCCACTTACTACGAGCCCATCCATTGCTAATCTCCGATTCCAGGCTCCTATTGATAGGCATCATATGCCCGTCGTACACACTTAGCATACACCAATCGGCGAAGTCGAAACGTGCAGTCAAAACTATAGTTTTGACTCCAAGTTTCGACTTCGACTATTGATTAACACACTGATGACCAAGCATACTGGCATGTGAATTTCACTCCTTTGTTTCCTGGGCCCCTATTATGATTAACCAATGTCGAATGATATAAAAGATCAAAAGGAATACAACTAAAGACAGCAATAGTCTGTATCTCCTAAGGGTGTTTTGTTTGCAGGTTTGTTTGTATCGGAAACCAGTTAGCATATTTTGAGGAAAAAGTGGCATCTGAGTGAAGAGAGATGTGTGTGATGCTAGCACAAAGCATGTGAAATCATGTATATTTCTTTTTTAGGTGACACCATGATACATTTTGATATGGCTGCTACATCAAACACACAATGTCATTGTTGCCGTAGGAAACCAAGTGCCTCTGTGTCAAGGGTTTGTGCAATAAATGAAGGTATGATTTTGCATCTGTTTCTTTCACCAGTCTCACTTTTCACGAAATATTACACACATGTGAACAGTGAGTAAAATACACATTATTATTGGGCACTTGAAATATGGCTAGCCTAACACAAGATATTAATACTTTGTATGAACACGATTCTTTAAAATAACGGTGGCCAATTATCGGAACACATTCGTTATGGTGTCTATGCATTATCAATAGGCCAATCATAGGTTTAAATACGTTCTATGTAAATACATTCTATTCAATCACGGTGGCCAATTGTTGGAAGGGAGGTCATACATAGATCATATGTGTTCTAAAGACTTTCTTTTGATGGTCGATAGCTTCTATGATCATATTGTCTAAAGACATCGCACAAAGTGATCATAGACATTTTTGTAAGGGATATAAGCACTAAACGCAATTGCATACCCATTCGTGCATGAGCAGTGACTCACTAACGCTATGGCTGGGACTGCCGGTGGCACAGAGAGGCCAAAAAAACACAAATTTTCATGTACGTTCATCGTCCACAAAAAAAAAAAAACTTGTTGTAAGATAGAAGTGAACTTCTTATGGTAAAGGGCGACGTCTCAATTGCAGAGAACCTTCCCCTTCTGCGTACGCACTGCAAGAGTTCTCTCTAAGAAATGAACCTTTCAGGCTGTTTTCAAGCGTTCCTGTTTCCCACTAAGACAATACCAGAAAATTTTGTTCCAATAAGTTATTAATACTACTACATAGGGGAATGCTGCGTGATTCGTGTTCCCAACAAATGACGACGGCGCCTTTCACCAGGCGGCGTCGACGCTTCAACCATTTTCTTCAAAAAAATAATTTCTTCGCGAATAACAAGTACATTTCCTATTTTTTTATTTATTGACCGGAAGGGGTGGTTCAAGTGTTGATTTCTCCGGGAGGTCAGGGATCGTTGCCCACATGGTGTTTTCTGGCCCTCAGTTAGACAGGTTTTGCAAAATTTAGGCCTGTTCCCTTTTTTTTTTTTTACAAAAACGTGCAATAAAAATTTGGGAATCAAACACAATGAACTGTGAGACCAGGTTCCAGAGAACATGTCAAACAAATTTGTGAACGCCATCTTTATTTAAAATAGAATTATAAATTGAAAAAGAACACATTAATTTAACGATTTTTAGAACGCCATTTTCGATAAACAATGACGTCATTGCAGTTTTATCTCTTTAAATAAGAAAGCGCACACATTCATGTTTCCAAATGTCTCCGTAGGAGCCTATGCGAGCTAACATGCTTTAACAAAAATTGTGACAAGCTGCCCACATTAAAACACGCTCTCGAATTTTCAAACATGACGTCAACAAATAAAATTAATGCATTTGAAAAATGATGCTTATGCCAGACTTGTAACAAAGATCTTCACTCTATATAATTTTTCTCGCTGAAACAAATACTGAAATTTGCCGCCTCTCTTTTCGCGTGGAATGACCCCTATCTATGAGAACTTTTGTGCGGCGATGTATACCGGCATCTACGCCAGCTCTCATGTCAGCAGTGCGAGGCGTTAGTAGCCGGAATCGCATTTGTTCCTGGTCGAAATAGGCCGTGGCCACTACGCAGACATCCTTCCTCATATTGGGCAATACTTTAGTCATCTTCCGTGTTCATAATTAGGCCGTGTGCCCGTAAAGCAGAGAATTATGTTATCTAAAATTAACCAAGTTGGCAAATACCACAGAGACATGCCAAGACTTCACCAGCAGTTCATCGAAGCAGGTTTTTAGTCACGTTTGCTGTATTGCTGTGTGTGTGTTTTTTTGCTCCCCCCAACTTCTTGCTACTTTACGTTATCCGGTCAGACGTTAGCTTGCCTTTCATTCTCGAATTTTTGCTTAAGAATCCTGTAAAGCTGAAGCAGAGCAAAGACTCCCTTAAACTATGTGTGATACCACCTCCTGCTAACGTACTCTTCTATCACCATAACGTACAGCAGTCAATTTCTTTTAACTTAGATATCCATTCCGTCTGCTGTCAGGAATTTGCCGGTAGTTCTTAGTGAGGTACATGGTAACTTTGGAAGCGAAAAGCTTCATTAGGGTCGTCAACTACGCGCTTCGCGTGAGGCGGAGCCGCAGATTTTTCAATTCTGCGCATGCGCGAAACCGAGAGACGTTATGCATGGCGCAGGTGGCCGCTGTCGCCGCTGCCGCGACTGACTCCGTCGCCTGAAATTTCGCCGCCGCCGCTTCTCCTCCTCGCCACCATTTGACCTTTCGCCGTAGCCGTGTGCAGTGCGCATTTGTAAGGGGGGAGGGAGGGTATATAAGGCGCGCTTGCTCATTGAGCAGGCGCAGACACTCGCCATAGAAGGAGAAGCAACAGTCGGACGGTGCAGAAACACCGATCCGGAAGTGGTAGCTTGGGAGTTGGCTAAAAAAGCAGCGAAGATGTGAGAACGCAAGACTAGACGAGCGGCTTATCGCTTCGAGATATGCAGGCTTAACCGTAGCTAAGCCACAGCTAATGTTTGGTAGAACTTTCTTGAAGGGTAGCTGTTGAGCGAGTTTTTCACGTTCAAACACTGCACTGAATATAAGAGAGCACCTGAATGATACTATGGCCAAACAAGTTGGTTCTTAATGCTAGATTATAAAGATACTGCAGTCTCTTATTGAAAGTTCATTTCGAATGATGCAATAAAACGTTAGCATGACTACCTACATTGCACTCTAGTTTATTTTTTAAAGTTGTAGTTTTAGGTACCATTACATCTTTAAGGCATGGAACAATCCTCGAACCTTGTGCGGACTGCTGGCTGTGTAACTGCGGTCATGTTTAAGAAAGCCCAAATGGATAACAGAATATATGTTGAGATATATACTGTCAAAGTGTTTGAGTTCTTTCCTTTACAGTAACCTATACAAAACGACTCTTTTGTTCCTCCAAGAAATTGTTCACTGATTAGGTTGTATTGATAAGAAGTGCATCTCTCTACTATTCCCATTATTTTCCTTTTCAATCTATTTTTCTTCTTTATCACAGCAATATCTTCTTTCTGTAATGCGTGAATTGATTCTACACGAGCATGAACTGCTGCAGCTGTCGTCGTCGATTTTTACGGGCGGCGAAACCCGTCAGGCGGTCATTGTGAACTTTTTTCTTCATCACCCACGCATTTTCTCACACTAAAGCGGATTCATACATCTGGCCCCAATATCACCTGAACTAAGGGGTACTGAACGTACAACACATTCGGGATAAATCAGGTGGCGTATGAGATCATAAGAATTATATGCGTGATATGCCGTCATTCAAAGTCATTAATCTTGAGTTTCGTATTATATCACACAAAATCTGATAAGTCATGGAGCTTGTTTTTATTGGGCAACATGAGCAAGGCGTCACTGTGCTTGTGTCATAAAGATACATTGTTGGACATAATAAAGGTTTCAGAATGTATCCCTAGGAGAAATGAATAATTGTAAATAACTTATTAATGGATCACTGCCCAGCTTTTGACGGACATTTTTTGGTGAAAGCGATCAATCCAAGACGGTAGTATAAAATAGTACTGAACAATGTATATTTATTGTGTTAAACGAATTACACACTCCATGCATTAAAATCAGAACAATTCTCCAATGAAACCATGCAGTACAAAAATAAGTTATTTTAACCATGCATGCCAAACTATGCAAATAAACAGTGTTTTCGCATGTCTTGATCTCTTTTATGCGGAGTTAAACCAAGGGCTATTTTTGTGTTTTTCCACTGCCATATGACATCATATCCCTTTTCATCCGGATTATAGCATCGATTGTTTGAATACCACCATCGGTGCACTCCGAATTGTTGACGTGAACAAGGCGAGTTGTGCAGACAAGGTGAATGCTTGGGCACGTTGGTTAGACTTTATCGGCGCAGTGCATGTGACAGCGCTGTGTCTGTGTCCTCTCATCCTCGTCATATGCGCTGCACCGATAATAGTGAGTTGTGCCCTGCACAGCACTACTGCTGAACTAAAAAAATGTATATTTTCCAGCTTTAACAGAAATTATGTCAGACAAATTATATTCAGTTAGAAGAAAATAGGTGGGATTAAGAGCAGAGTTGTGTTTGATAATTTTCTGCGGAGACCCAGTGCGTGAAACCTGCAACCAATTTTGAAAAAAAAAAAAAATGCTGTTTTTTGCGCATTTTCTGTCTTCTGCAAGCTGAAATACAGCTCATGAGCAGAATTTATTTTTTCGTTATAGCCTAGAATCGTGACAATTTTTAAACACGTATAATTCAACCACAATACAAATAATGCTTTTGAAATCAGACTGAGGAAGAGCGCCATTTTTGAGATATTGAAATAAACAGAATGTAGAGACGAAAATTTCCATCTCTGCTTTAAGCCTGAGCGTGAAGGAACAAGCTGATATGAAAAAAAACGAAGAGAAGAATTTAACGCTGCTGAACCAAATATGGAGCGAAAGCATTACCTGCAGGTGATCTAGCGTTCTTCTTCTTCGTCTTCTTCGCGGCTGTTCAAGGCCATTCATGACTGCGGCCGCGGACTACGCGACGGGCCGAAACCTGGCGTAGTATTGCTATTGCAATAAAATGTAAATCTAGTAATATGATCAATATAAGTGTTAAAAATATCTGATCCCCGTTTTCGCACCCAGTGCTATATTTCAACACGCGCTTCTACGATGAATTTTGTTTCTCTAGAAATATTCGGCACAATAATATTATTTATAACGACTATCAAGAACGTTTTTTTTAGAAATCTGAGATAGTCTTGACCCACAGCATGGATGTTCCAGATGGAATGACCCCACTAGAACAATGTAAAGTAGCTGGTGTACTTAAGTTCTTGCGGGATTTCAGTTGTCAGTAACATGTACACAAAAAAAACAAAACTGTGTGATCATAGCATGATCATTTGACATGAAATTATGGATTAGAAGGTAACTTTTTTCTTGCCGAGTTGGAAGACGTTTCTTCAAGGGATATTGATTGACCAAACGGCCGTGCTCACAGTTACTCTTTTTCGAGCGCTATAGGGACCGGAGAGCTGAACGGGTGGCGCCGCCTCTCGCCGCAGCGCTCATTGTTGGCATGCGTCGGCCCCAGCCGGTGCGTTGGCAGCGCATTAGAGAGCGCTGTTTGTCGTTGGTTTGTGAGGAAATTGGAAATCCTAATGCTTAGATGATGCTGTACATGAATATATTCTCAGGAGAGCAGAACGTTTTGCTAGTTGTGTGAATATGCCCGCTGAAACGAAGTATGGCCAAACAAGGCTGGCGAAACGTGGTGCGTTGTTGGCTGCACTGGCAGCTACGCGAACTCGTCAGACGCTTTTAAGTTGATTTATTCTACGGGTTTCCACACAAGCATGAGTGGCGTTTGACCTAAGCACGGTTCTTTGATAGACAGAGGCACGCATCTACGTATTTGTTTACTGTGTGGTCGTGGAAAGTACCGGATTTTTTAAATCCTTCCCCAGGAGTGACGACACGAAAGTCTCAGAGACGAAGTCGCACTCCTTCATCTCTAGTCACTTTACTGACATTTTGAAATCGAAGGAACCCGACAGCGGAAGTTGCTACGCTACCATTTCGCCGCCTGTGTACAAGAAAACTCCAGCACGGAAAAGGAAAAGGCAGTCACCATCGTCTTTCGGGCCGCGTAGGGATGGGCAGAGACAATGTTTGTGCAGCTACTTTCGCTGACATAGTTATAGAGAATTATTTTTCTCTTAAGAGAAGGAGCAGATAGGAGACATGAACAATTCCTATTACCATGATCTAGTCCTATTTCCTCTATTCGTTTGTCAACCAATGAAAATGCGCTGAGAGCTGTGCTTTGATAGTCTTAAAATTTTTTGTGGCATGTCCGTCTCGCCTAATAAAATCACTTATTTCAGAGCTCATTCAATACCACATGGTCACAAAATCTGCTATCGGCTTCATATAAAAGGCGAACGAGAAAAAAAATACATTATAATTGCTAGAAATGAGTATGAACTTAGCCTTTTTTTAATTTCGAAGGCACGCACATTGCCGTTTAGAGTGTTAATAGGTTCCGCATATATTACTTCTCAAGTAGCGAATACATTTTTTTATTCGCATTCACGTTGTACTTGACACGGGTTTATGTATTTTCTCAGCAGCGCCCATTTCCTGACCCGCCTAAATACAGCGTTTCTCATTAGCGTTTTGGTGAACAGGAGACTTTTTGATTATGGTGCAGTGAGACAAGATCGTTTTACCTCTCAGAAATTTCTTATATGGCCAATGCTGTAAACCGGTATGCGGCAGTCCGGCAAGCTGCAAGGACAAGGTATGTAAAAGGAATGACATCCAGTTATCCGGAATCCTTCACGTGCAAATAGAAAACTACCTATAGGGTCGTATCCCCTCACACTCATCAGGTATCGCGGTCAGGTATCGGCCCCGAAAGTTAGTGGTACGCTGAGAAAGTAGAACACCTTAGCTAACGAGCCATCAGAGGGATTCCTTCAACTATAGAACGCCCTCTAAGTTGTCGGTGGCTTATATTACAACACATCACACTGTCCGATTTTTTTTTTAGATTGTATTTAACAGTGTGGCAGTATTGGACTACTGCCTTGAAATGCTCAAGGCAGCTGCGGTCAATCGCATTGAACTTCCTGCGCTGGGAGAACGCCTAAATAAGCAAAAGCGAAGTACTCCCAAGACCCCTCTTTCCTAGCAGGTGTGCGAAAAATAGGGCCGCCATAGCAGGGAAACCTTTTTTCTTGTCGCGATCTCCGCAGCATGTCGATAGAAACGTATTTATAGCATAACATTTTCTAAGTCAGTTACCTGCAGCAGCTTCGACGTGTTCAATCAGAGCATTGTCGTATATGTAAAAATGATACTGATGTGTTATTACTAATTTCGCTTATATTAGGATTAAGTTTTATGGTGTAAGGCCGGGTTCAGTGACCTATTGTAGCGTAATTTTGCAGGAAGTCCTGGAAGTATGTTTGTTTGCTTTGCTAACATGCAGATAATCCTACTTTTGCCTGGCTTGCTTATTTTTCTCTCTTTCCAGCTCTCGTTGGAAGGTTGAAGGCGAAATGTCATCTGCTGTTATACTATTCTGAATCGTTTGAGCCTATTACCAAAAAGACAGGTGCAGCATCTTTTTCATTTTACGTGAACGTTGACCATTACAATTACCACTACACGGCTCGGCGGTATTTGATCTTCAAGCGGGTTTCGACAAGAACGCAAATAGGATGAACGCGCAATGCAGGCGCAGAATCCGTCTCCGAAGTCGTCTTCACAAGCACCTAATGAAGGCGTTTCTAGCGCATGGTGAAATCGCTTGCGCGGAGGTTTCGAGCTATACCTTAACATGCGCCGAGCGTTTTCGCAGTCACACGAAAAGAAAATACAAAAAAAACACGCTCGCCCTGCCAAGGACGGCCCTTTCCCTTTTCAATAATTTCCGGTTGAAAAATACTCCTTGCGATTACTCAGAGTAGCTCAAAGCCGCACTGCAAAACGACGGGTAGGGACATGCTCGAGTACGCCTCTCAGAACGGAAACGACTGCGCCTCTCAGCTGCCTCGGCACTCCGCCGTGGGCGGCGCTGTTCCGCTGAGGCGACGGTGGCGCCATAACAGCG
This sequence comes from Amblyomma maculatum, assembly GCA_023969395.1. Classification (NCBI taxonomy): domain Eukaryota; kingdom Metazoa; phylum Arthropoda; class Arachnida; order Ixodida; family Ixodidae; genus Amblyomma; species Amblyomma maculatum. Next base: position 717,200 of record JAJIZL010022111.1, on the reverse strand, counting down.
GGCGCCCGGTCCCTATTGTTTATCCATATAAGGCTTTCGCGCCGCATCGCCTGTTTACCTGGGGAAAATAACAAAAGCGCTGTGCGTATTGTCTAGACACATGACCTCCAAAATAAAACACAGAAACTTTCGAGGTTATCATTTTAGTCTTGTCATTCGTGCGGTGGCCAACAAATAGGCAGTTTAACGCGAACGCTAGATGGATAAAATATAAAAGCATCCCCTTTGAAACGGGGTGGTAGCAGTTGCTATCATGCTCGCTTTCTCTCAATATTGTAATTATTGTTTTTATCGGTTAATTTATTTCATTGAATTTTTGTTTCTACATTACTAACAATATGTCAATTTTCCGCTTATAGCCACCAATCTTCCAATAATTTTTGCTAGCTTCCACCGCAGGTTCATTCACCTGGCCACTGGTACCTCTAAACCCCAGGGCCTCTGGAAGAGTGACTGCGCCTGCATTGACTTCCGGATGGCTGCCATCACATCCCAGTATAAGGTGGTTAACTGTTTCTATGAATTTACCACATACTGCACATGTGTCATCTTCATGGTTAAATTTCTTTTTGTAGCTGCCTGTTCTAAGGTAACCTGATCTAGCTTCAAAACGTAGGGAACTGCTTCTTGAGTTATCAAAGAAAGCTTCTTCCTGATCTGCCTTTTCCACTTTCGGTATAGTTCTACACTGCTTCTTTTTTATAGCCCTTATCCAATTTTTACCTTCTGTGTTTTTCACCTGTTGCTTAACGCTCTTTTTTTATTCGTCCTTGTGACCAGCATACTTACTGGTTAGTTTCCTAGTTCTTTTTCTCCATTCTGAGTCAAACCTTTTTATGTATAGGTATTTAAATACTTTAGCTGGCTGCCTGTTGCTGTCCAATTTTCTCAGGCGTTCCTCATATAATATTTTACTCTGAGCTTCCCGTATTTAGATAGATGCCCAGCCCATATCTCCCTGTACCGCCTCATTTGTGGTTTTGCCGTCGGCACCCAGTGTAAATCGTGCGACGGCTGTCTGATTTATTCTTAATGTTGTAGTTGACACAGTCGTCAAAACAAAACAACGGAACAGATTTATTGTCCATTCGTTTACAACACTCGTTCGCACGGCGTACAGAACACACACTGACCGAAAAGGGTTGGTTTCGGTGGCGGCACGGTCCACTCGGTTCCTCTCGGCACACTCTCTCCCACCAGATGTCCGGGGTCGGAAAGGCCGAGTAACCCGAGAGCCACTTCGCAGCGTGGAGCAGAGCACCCCCAGTCGAGTCCGAGGCGGGAGCCCTCCGCGCAGACGTATTGACAAACCAAATATTGCAGTGCTACTAACCAAGGCACTTTCAGCGACTAGTGGCTCCAAGGCGAGCGCGTATTGACAAACCATGTCCCGTAGGAGCACTCGAGCAGACGACGCTCTGACGCACAAGGGCGCAAGCACATGACACAACGTCACTTCCGCGAGTTGCAGCGACGCTGTTTCTCCCTAGCGCCGGATGACGAGCCTCCTCATGGTTTCAGTTTCGTTTCGCGCAGGGCTCGCATTTACGTTGTTTCCCCACTGGCGTTTGGCAGAGGTACGCATTTTTCGGTGTCGTTTTCGCGCAGGGCTCGTATTTCCGCACGGCTGTCAGCTGAAGTTCACGTAAAAGTCACGCAAATTGCCGTCGGCTAAAAGTTCAGTCACGCGATCACGTTAATTTCGGTTCAGTGACCACTGCGCAGGCTTTTTGCTCTGGTGTTCTGTAAACATCGGTCGGTTACCGGTCACGTGTCACGTAAATTTCAGTCCAGTGGTCACTTGCGCGGCTGTTCTTGTTCTGGTATGTTCTGGAATCGTCGCTCGGCTCGGCTACACCCCGAAGTTTGCACTTCTCCCCATCCGCATAGCTCCGCGGAGTTCGTCCGGTGCTTCTGGGTTGTACGCACATGCACTTGGCTCATCCGTTGCGCGCTGCGCTAACCAGGATGATTTTGTGCTTGGCGAGCTTGTGTGTCAATTTCGGATAACTAGAGATGATGGACGACCTCCCAGAGCCGCTCGAGCTCGTAAAAGATGAGCTCGCGTCAAAAGGGCACAAATCAGTGTATCGAGCGAACCTGGCAAACGAGGCAGCCGTCAACGAATGGCTGGAAGCCTACAGCGTCGAAACCAACACGTCTTGGATCGTGCAAAAGGTTCAAAAGAATGGAGAAAGGTACGTACATTGCTGATCAGCCCGTATTGCTCTTAGCAATATATTTCAATCATTGCCAAATAATTTATATTGGGCTAGTGCTATATGTGGGTTGAATTTTAGTCAATTTAATAAAAAGCGGAGCTACATTTCTCGCTTATACTCGAGTCGAAAGTACACGAGCGCAATATATTAAGCGATAGTTTCCATGCAGACCTATGCAGTTAGCTGGCAAGAGCGAGAGAAGAGACTTTTGAAGGAAGTCATCACCTCGAAGCTAAATGACTAATTGTAGAAATGATGACACAAAGTGCTAGTCACATGCCGTCAATCTGATCTTTCCCTTGTAAACGTTCGTAAAATTAGTTAAAAAAAAAGACATCTAAGCCAAAAAACTTATACTCATTGAACATCCAGTGAATATCTGCCGCAAATGTTAATAATATATCATTATAGTATATATTATAATGTCCCCGTTGAAGAGAGTAGAAAGTGGACATGTACCGAATACCCACATATGCCCACACATCTCTTGATGAGATATTAAATGATATTCTGTAGATATGTAGCCAACATTTTTTTAGGGGTTGTGAGCTGTGTAGTAAGAGTACAGCACTTTATAATAAGAACAATCCGAGCAATTGCTGAAAAATGCCAAAGAAGATAATTGTTTATCCAAGGTAAAATTTTTATACTGGTTTCTTGCTGGGATCCTACTAGTTCCAGTAGCACTGGTTTATTAACACATTCCCCATAGCCACTGGAATCGGTAGCGGCTGGGTCTCCCTGCAGAAGGTCGGTTGGGTGCATTCGTTCTGGTGGGCCTGTTGACCTATGAAAATCTTGGTGCAGCAGCTGCCTAGGGCCGCACTATCAAGATGAAAACAAGGGCAAAGGTTTCATAAGTATGAATCATACTTTATTATTTTCCATGTCTACAAAAGTTCTGCAATCTGCATGGACACTTTTGTCTTGCTGTCTGGTACTGCTGCAGGTGTTCCAGCTTCAATTAGATGTTGTAATGAAGTTAGCTGCACAGAAATATTTTTTCAGAAAAACATGCTAGCAACACCACACTACTTTAATTTAAATATCAACAATTTGGAAAGCAGCCATTCAAGAACATTGCATTTGGATTACGTTTGTGTACTTGCATCGCCAAGGGCTTAGATTACTTCCAACCAAAGCCATCATCTCAGCTTTTAGACATTAGTGGATGGCATGGTACCCTGCCAATTTAACAGTCAAACCATTCCATATGTGACACACCACAAATTGTTAGTGCTGTGCTTCGCATGCCTATACAGCTGCTTACAGTGCGATCAATCACGTTTCTGTCTAGTTCGAGCTTTTTCAGAATCAGTGCGTGGCGAGCCTGTGTATGCATTTGGACCAGAATATGAGAGTGAAAGTGTGTGCAATGACAACTGGTGCATGTGGAGAATATGCACTTCATGTGTTATACGTCGACTATGCGAGACGAGTGCAATCCGACTGTGTGCGTGGTCTTCTCTATAACTCTAACCAATTCACTGCACTACAACATTGTCATCAACCATTTGTATCCTCATTCTCCTTTTATTTCCCTTTTCTCCGTTCTCTAGTGTTGAGCAGCACGCTAGGGTTATATTGCTGCTGGCCGAACTCTCCACCTCTCTTTTCATTGAATTATTTTCATCGCTATCTTGTTTATTCACTGTGCTTTGGGCCTCCTTGCAAACACAAATGTGGCTATTTGCAATTCAAAGTAGGTTCTTTGATGGCTGCATGGCTGCCCAGTGTAATTTGTAGAACTGGAGTCACATCTGCCACTTTTTCCTGCCAAACAGTTGAAGGCATTTGCCAGTAAAACAAACTGCTTCTGCATAAATGGTTTACAATGTATTGCTTGCCGTGCATTTACTAAACAGCAAAGGCATTGTTTCACCTAAATTTAGAAGCAGTGCATTTCAGTTTTGTTTAGTATAGTGTCCCAAATTGAGTTAGGCTCTGCAGGATTCTGTAGTGTAGGTCTCCGGCTCATTTTTGACCAATGATTGCTTTGTTAACATGCAGTGACATCACACAGTAAATGGGTGCCTTAAATTTTTTCTATGAATACATGGTCTCTATGGCTGCGATCGAACTCGGGTTCCTGAAATTTAAATGCCTAAAACTGGTTGTTTCATACTATTTCCTAGACGACTTTCATCGGGGCAGCCTTGTACTACCTAATTTACTATAGCCACAAGTCCTTGTAGTACCTAATTTACTATAAACACACTTGTGGCACATGATGATGACATTAACAAGCGTTTCTTGAAATGTTGGATTGCTAGCTCACCAGTGTACGAACCATAAGGGAGTGATGTCAAAATACTCTTGTTCTTCCCTCTTCAAGTGTTGCTATAATTTGTGAGCCTAATCCTTTTATTTTGTAGCAATGCTTCCTTCTTCAAAAAGATTGGTAGGCATAATGGTGCAAGTACAACATGTCACCTAATTCAGAAGCTTTTGAAGCGGCTGTAAGATAGTTTGGAATTCAAGTTAGCCAAGGCAACTTTGAGATGTATACAAGGAATAAACAGTTGTTGTGAAAGCCAGCACTTATTTATTTGACTCAATATTGAATTGCACCATTCTGCGTAAGCTTGTTATGAGGTGCCCACGACTTCAAAAATAAACACTCTTGTTGCTTCTTGCCATGGAACTTGAGCAGAATACCAATCACGTACATAAAGAGTTACAAAAGCAAATTACACAGTATGCTATGCCACTGCCTCTGCTTAACAGGTGCAGTTAAGTTAGTTACTGCGCTCAACAAATGCCCATTCAACGCAGTGCTCTCAAGCAAGCGTGAGTACTTTAAGAGGGTGGAACTTCTGGCTGGTTGGTGCCTGATCTGTGGCTAAAAACAGCGCTAACACGAGATGAAGCAGACGAACAGTGGAAATTCTGGCTGGTTGGTGCATGATCTGTGGCTAAAAACAGCGCTAACACGAGACGAAGCAGACGAAATAGCGTCGTGTCCCCTCTGCTTCGTCTCGTGTCAGCGCTGGTTTTAGCCACAGAAGCGTGAGTACTTGGTTATCGAGTTCACCTAATATCCCACTACTTTCAGAATCAATAGTTTGACGTCGCCAGATTATGGGCTTCAGAAAAGGGTGGTTGCCGCTATGACCAGGGCACCGTAATCATGCGTGCGTTCACAAAACGAGAGCATGTTTTCATTGCAAGGATTATTACCGCTAATTTCCGAAAACTGGATTCGCTGTCCGAGCATGTTGCCATATAGAAACATTTCCGTATTTAAACGCAGGAAACTGGAACAAAAAATCCTGAGTGAAAACAGCTGCTCACAAGGTAGCATAAAATGAGAGACGGCCTTTGAGATGTAATTTAGCATCGGTAGTAGTCTACATATGCCCTTGGGTAGGCCAGTAGCTTTAGCATCCTTAGCGAAGACCCCCTTGAGCAGCGATGCAGCATCACAGCAAATGTTTCACAAATACACCACGTAACCAAGTTTTTTTCTCTCTCTTTTTCCCCCCTTTTTACTCCCCATACTCCAGCGGTGCTTATCCAAATATTGCAGTGCTACTAACCAAGGCACTTTCAGCGACTAGTGGCTCCAAGGCGAGCATCCAACGGTGCTGCGCAGCTTTCTTGGAATTGACGCACTTGCACATCCAGCACCAGCTCAGTCGGCATCCAGCGTGCTTAGGCAGCAAAAGTTCAGCAGTCGTAGCTTCTCAAAATCACTTGCTGTCAGGGTCAAACAACAGACTTCGAGATGACGGCCAAAACACTTGTTTCGAACTGCAAGCATCACAGTATCCAGCATCCAAATGGCACGGCTTAGGCCACTGCGTTTATAAAGCCTCAAAACTGCGGCCGCAGCATCCCTTAAGCCACAGACACTACCACTAAGCCATGGTAGACGGATACGAGCTTGTCTGGCTAACCAACGCCCCAACGCCAGCGTCGGCGAAGCAACTGCGCGCGCGTGTGCGCCTTTCCTTTGGCGTAAAAAAATAGAAACAAGCAAAAAAACAACTTAAAGCAAGTGACGTCGTGTCACGTGCTTGCGCGTCAGAGCGTCGTCTGCTCGAGGGCTCCTACGAGATATGGTTTGTCAATACGCACCCCGGAGAGGGTCTGCGCGCATTCCGTCCGTTGGCCGAACGTGCGTGGTGGCGTCTCTGTCGACAACATTCGGCCATCCTTCTCTTTTCAACCGCCCTCGGTTGGAATGGGGTCTTGCGTTTTCTCTTTATTTTTCTTACTCGTAGGCCACTTGGCCCTCGTTGCTTTCGGTGTCTTCTGAAGAGGAGTAGCCGCTCGCCGCGGTTCCCAATGTGAAGCGCCTCATCCGGTCCGCCGCCACGACGCCTTCGTAGAATCGCCGGGTACGCTGTACTTCGGGGAAGTCTTGCACTTTGCATCGGTCGTTGGGAAGCGTTTCCACGACCATGTACGGTCTCCTGTACTTTGGGCACAGCTTGCGCGACTCTCCCGTTGAAACTGGTTCCCTCTCGATCAACACCATGTCGCCTGGTTGTTAGCTGGGCGCTGTCGTTCGTCGCTTGTTGAAACCCTCTCTCTCTTCCTTCTGGTCCTGACGAATATTGTCAATTGCCGTCTTCCATAGCTTAAGTAGGCTGGCGTCAAGCTCCAGTGCGATGGCGTCATCAACTGGGTCTCCCGTCACGTTTGCTGGGTGAAAGTTGAAAAGCAGACTGAATGGCGTCGCTTTCGTAGCTCGATTTACGGTGTTGTTGATTCCCCATTGCACTTGCGTTAAAGTTTCGTCTCAGTCCTTTCCGTCGCCTCGTTTTGATAGACTGGCAAAGGCGGGCGTTATCATTCGGTTGTACCTCTCGACCTGCCCGTTGGCCTTAGGTGTGCACGTTGCGTTCTTCATGTTAATTATGTTGCATAATCTTCTGAAAAGCACGCCTTCTATCAGGGCATACTCCTTTCTTATGCGGTGCGCTTATTTCATGTTCGACGATCCCCTCAAGGTGTCTGCAATAGACTGTAACTTTGGGTCCGTTTTCTGTGCAAGCGTCAACCAGTCGTCGTCGGTGAGCTCCGTTATGAAGTTATCAATGCTTCTTGCAACATCAAACTCTTCTGCCTCCGAGGTAGGTGCCCTGCTGAGGGCATCAACATGGCGCATTGAAGCTCCAGCGATTGCCTTTGTCGGCTTTTTTTCGTTGCAGCTTACGAGAATGAAGGGTTCCGAATATCCTTCTTCCATGCACAATGTTCCCCTTGCGATTTTCCGGTTTTGCGCGATGATCAGCGGAGACTCTGAGACATTCGCTACAGGTAGGCATAGCTCGCACCCTTCGTTTTCCCTCAGCACACAGCTTGGTACGTATTGGCCACGTGGCTCGTGCAGCTTTCCCTGGACGAAGATGTCACTGTGAGTAACGTCACTGCCCAGTGCAACAAAGCCGACGTAATTCGGAGGTATGACAACAGCCTCCTTTGCCCAAAAGTTCACTCGGCGCGGTGGTAAGGTTGGTACACCTAAGTTGGCCAGAGACTCGTTCTCATCCTCCGACTCGTCATGCTCCTCGAAAATGCGCACTGCATTTTTGCGGCGCACCACCGTTATGTGCGGCTGTTCGGTAAAGGGTTGCCCGACAAGCAGTGGGACAGCTTGTACATCGTCTCGGACAATGTGGATCTGGACGTCGGCTGTAGCCTGATCCACCGTCAATTTCGCTTCAAAACTGCCCATTGGCGTCGTTTTTCCCGATCCGTACCCGCTGATCGCAAAGGGACGGCTTAGAGGTTCATATGAGAATTTCAACTTTTATGCTTCGCTCTCCTGCATTGTTATGCATTGGCTTCCCATGTCGACGCATGCCTTAATTGGCTTCCCGTTCACGTTGGCACTCATGAAGTACTTCTGATTTGGCACCATGCTGCCCACTGTATCTTCGCTCTCTTGCGCAAGAACGGCTGGTTTCTTCCCGTTGATAGTTGTCGAGCCTTTCTTTGAATAGCAATCTTTGGTCCCGTGGCCCGATTTTCCACAATTCGTGCATCGCGGTTTGCGTTGAGGTTTCGGGCATGCTGCCGAAAAATGTCCGTATGAAGAGCAATCAAAACAAAGTGGCTCGCCTTTTTCGTTATATTTCCGTCCGGATGCCTTTGCCGATTCGCCTCCGGTGCGAAGTGGACATTGAGCAGTTGCCGCTACGCAGTCGTTGCCCTCTTGGACGCGGTGTGAACGTCGAGCATCCAACGGCTGATAGAGCGTCCCAGGTCTCGTCTGCTTCATGGTGTCCGTTCTGTCGCAGAGCCGTTTCATGCACTGGAGCAACTCATCTGGGCTTGCGTAGTCTCTAACGCTGAGGGTCCGCACCAGATCTTCGTCGTTGAGTCCAGTGATGACGTATTCGATACAAGCCGCTTCACCGATGTTGCAGCGCCTTGCTTTGGCCAGCTTGTCGTAGAAGTACGCTTCAAGACTTTCGTGCCGCTCCTTCGGTCGTGATTCCGTGTCACGGAATGTGCGTTGGAAACTGGATGCCGAAGGAAACGCCCTCTTCATTTCAGCTTTCCAGCCCGCCCATGTTCGTCGGACATCTATGAGCCTATCATACCACGTTTTTGCGACGCCCTGGCAAACCACTCCAGTATTTCCTGCCAAGAAAACCCTATGGCCAGTCACAATACCATTAATGATATGGCGCCGGAAGATGAGCCCCCCAGGTAGGAAGGCGTCCCACATGCTACTGGGGATGAACAAAGGGCGATTCCTAGTAGCTCCAGGACGAATGAAGCGGCTCGGCTAAAGCCAAATGGACGCTCAGTTGTGGATGTGTCGGGAAGCGACTGGAAAGTCCGATGTTGCAAGGAGATATATCACATAGCAACATGGAATGTAAGATCTATGACGCAAGGTAAACTGGATGTCGTCAAGCGAGAAATGGACAGATATTGAACATTGATATCTTGGGTATCAGCGAGCTCAAGTGGACCGGAATGGGAGAATTTAACTCCGGCGACCATTATGTCTTTTATTGTGGGCACGAATCCAAGAGAAGGAAGGGGTCGCTCTCATAGTAAACAGAAGAATGGGCAAAGCAGTGCTAGGGTACCACCCCAAAAACGACCGAATGATGTCACTTCGGATCCAAGGTCACCCTTTGAACATACCAGTTATCCAAGTCTATGCACCGACCACTACTGCTGAAGAAGCTGACGTTGAGAGATTTTATGCGGACCTACCACAGGCAGTACATTTCATCGGCCCAATAATGGGGATTGATTGGGGATTACTGGCCCACAAGTGGCCCAATGGTGCCATTCAGCTACCAATAATGTGCAGCCACGCTATACCATAATCATTATTGGCCCAGTGAACTTCACCCATATCCGTTATTGGCATTCAACCGGCTAAGAGCGGTCAATAATGCCCATTTATTTTGATCAGTTTGCCATTATTGTGTACACAATGAGGCAGCCTGGTCATTATTGGCCAACCAGCTGCAATTGTTTGCCAATATCTTCCACACCATGGTATAACCTGGTGAATATTGTCCGGTCAATAACAACGGCCTCTCAATATTGAATATATCTAGGCATACAGTGGTCAATAATGTCCAACCAACTTTGGCGGCTTCCTAACATTGTAATATCTTGGTTTCTAGTGGTCGATATTGTCTAATGAGCCTTGATGGATGACCAGCATTCCACATATCAAGGCATAGCTTGGCTAATATTGTCCGGCCATTATGGTTGCCTCGTCAACATTGAATATATCTTGGCATACATTGGTGAACATTGCCCCACCAGTTTTGGTGGCATCCTAACATTGTATATATCTTGGATTATAGCGGTCAATATTGCCTAATGAGGTCTGATGGCTGGCGAGCATTGCACATATAATGGCATAAATAGGTTAATATTGTCCGGCCGTTATGGTTGTCTTGTCAGCAATAAATAAATCATGGCATATATTGGCCAATAGTGACCCACCTGTAATGGTGGCCTGCCAACAATGTATACATATGCATTATATTGTTCAATATTGTTCGATGGACTGTGATGGCTAGCCAGCATTGCACCCTAATGGCCTAGGTTGGGCAATAATGTTCTGCCAATATGGATGGCTTGTCAACATTGCATATATCTTGACATAGATTGGTCAATATTGTCCCATCAGCTTTGATGGCATCCCAACATTGTATATATCATGGTTTCTAGTGGTCGATATTGTCTAACGAGCTTTGATGGCTGGCCACCTTTGCACATTTCAGGCTGCGGCGGCGCTAAAGAAACATAGAAGCAGCTCTGACCGACAGAGACATTTCCAATGCTTGCATCTCAATATGACAGTGTGTTGGGGCTAATTTCGTCGCAACTAAATTTTATGCTGGCCTGGACGTCAGTTTACGTTCAGCTGTAGAAGATATTCATACACCATACGTAATTTGGGCCACCATATATAATGTTTATTGGGATTAATGTATAGATTGTCCTAAAATTGTTTGAATGAGCTGACCAGACAAAATGATCAGAAGTGCCCATCACGGAAAATGTAGAATATTTTTTTCTGAATACATTTTTCGTGATTCGCTAATTGTTGTGGATGACCTGCGATTATACTTGACAATTTTGGTAGAGAAATTTACGACTTTAGGTACGATTAATTGTTATGTAAAATTCTGCATATAATATCTTCGAGACAATTCCTGCAGACTAGAGGCCCAGATGTCGATCACGCGTGGACGAAGCTAACAAAGATAGTGTTCCAAACTTTAGCCAAGTGTTGAAAAAATTCTGACAGCACATGGAATCTACACTGCAGAAATTAGCGAAGGCGAGATTAATGCTACTATATACGGTGCATTACGTATCATTATCGTTATCAACTAAACGCAGCGTCATTACCATTGATTCTGTCATCATTGTCATTATCACTAATTGCAGTGTCATTCTCGTCGCTATCCTCACGGTAGACAATGAGAATTACGTATGGTGCTAGTTTCGCGATCCAGGGTTTAGCGCAGTTGGTTAAAGCGTTAACTAGGCTAGGAGTTCGATTCCCGGTGGAGACGATTTGTTTTTCTTATCTCGTCAAATCAGGATGATTGAAAGTGATTGACACATCAATGCACAGATCCGATGCACAGATATATCCATGCACAGATCTCGAACACATCTCGCGCACAACTCTCGCGCACGGGATTTCGTTCCATGGGCCTATTTATACGCATACGAGTACAAGCATACGCGCACGCTCGAGCACACATCTGATCTGACAAGCAAATGTTTAATAGATGCGTGTCCGCGAAAAAAATCCTGCGCAGTCAAGAGACGCAAGGTACTCAAATGCAAAGAATGCAACAGAACGTGTGTGTCACTTGAACAAACACCAGGGGTTACGTTTGGATAGTAAACGCAGAAACGATCGAATATATCCGGTGAATCCACATCTTGTAAACGTTTGTCCACGATTGGAAACACGCACGCGTAGCATCATTATTTCCGCCTTTTTTTGCGTGATGGAAAGAAACCCAACATGTTCAAGCTAAGCAGAGGTTGGAGAGATCGATCGCGCTAGCCAATCAAACATGCACTGCATGATTCGCCGTTACCCTAGCTGTTTCCGGCATTCAGCATAAGCACCGACTATACCACGCCTCAGTACTAGCTGTTCTTATAGACAGATATGTTGGGCTGCTTTCAGGGCCTTCGAGTTCTAATATCTACTAAACACAAAATTTGTATTGTACTCTTTTGCGCTCTGCTGTGGGCTTCAGCAACAGACAAAGACTGGACGACTTTGGCGATCGGTGCAGCAGCGCATAAAATATTTCAGCTCAAAGAAAAAATACAAGCAACATATTTTCTACGTTATGTCTAGCTAATTCACTTGACAAGAAAACAAATCTGAACTGTCCTGGAATGGTTCGTATTCTAATGCGACGTAAATCGCACACTGCCAAAAAGTAGTGTACATGTCAAAGATAATAAAAAAATCAACAGCACTGCATGGGGCAAGGCAAACGAAAAAAAAAATTTAAAACACTTACAGTGTAACGAATGCGCGCTCATGTGTCGCCAGCATATATGGTAACAAAATTGAAATTGCATAATAACGATGCTCTTTACGGAAGTTATTTTTGTTCGAAAGCTGTAATATATGGCTCATAATGATGCAGTTGACTACAGCTTTTGACAGCGTTCTCCTAAGCATTGTTCAGAAACTATTCAAACATTCATTGCCTTATTATCCAACCATATAATCACCGCGCCGAAGGCGTTTCCCTTCAGAGAACTATATAATTCTATCCCATCATGTCAATCAGGCAGCTAATTGCAATTCATATATATTAAAAGTAATGCGAGTGCGTTACTTTAGCAGTTTGGAGGCATTTTTAGAGAACACCACTCTCGAAGAATATAACACATGATTGAGAATTAGGCTTCATTTGTGAAATATTCTGCCGCTTTCACAAGTGCGGCTTCCGCGGGCTTAAAGATGATTCTACCGCGCTTCTTTCTGAGGACAGCCTTGTTCCAAGTTCGTAGATATAGTTTCAATGTTGACCCTTGCTTTCTTTCTATTTTTTTCTTTACTGCAAATTTAGTTCTTCAGATCTTAGCTCGTCGAGTATTTTGTATTTCTTGATATGCCCACGCTTAGTTCTACGCGGATTTTTTCTTGCTCTAAATGTCCACCTGATTTGAAAAAATAAAATAAAATAAAAATGAATAACATGGGAATTTTTAACCTTGAAGTACTCGTAGTTATGGTCGTTTTCGCTTTTCTTTTCCTTATTAGGAATACAGCAAGTATACGGGCTGTTGCATCGCTCAGTTGCGCGTGATGACGTTTCAAGAGCACTCCGTCATGAACAGCAACCTGTGTCCATCTTTAATAAAAAGAAATATGTCCATTTGTTCGAACCGAGTACGATTCCGTGAAAACTGAAGATTGTTTTACGTATGTGATTATTGTTTGAAACTATGAGGTAAAACGTATTTTGCATTAAGAAAAAAAATATAGCGAAATTATCATTCCACTGAAAATGTTACCGAGCCAACAGTCGAGGCGACCAAAGAGCTCCGAACGCACTCCTCGTTGTTTTAGCGAAGCCAAGGGCAAAACTCTGCGCATTCCTCCTCACACGCTTGGCGCAAAGAACATATGGTTTCCATTCTCTCGTCCTTATGTCGCCTCTCCGCCCGAGGGCCTTGACTAAAGCAATTCTCCAAACCGCTCTCAACTTCCCGTCTTGAAGCCTTTTCTCCCCGTAAAGCAGTCATCGCGGAAGGCCAGCGACCTTCATTGCCCTCTCTTTCCTCCGGGCTAGGCAGGCGTTGCTCACAATGCCCCCCACTCTACTCCCCCTCACTCTTCCCTTCCTTCCCGGTAACTTTCCTGGCCGGCAGCCTTCTGGGCTCACGTGGTCCTGTGGGACCTCTTTCATTTCTCTCACCCCTTTCGAGCTTTATGCCTACTCTTTCGACAGATCTCAAGCAAAAAAAAAAAAAAAAGAGGGAGAGAAAACACAACCATCCTTCTGCTGAAGCCGCTGATTCAGAGGCGTCTGGTCGGCCACACAATCCCCACCCGCTCGAGCTGCTCGAGCTCCCGCAGCTGTGGACAGCAGAACCGAAAAACCAAGCCTTGTGAAAGTTCCGATTCGTTTTAATGGCCATGCCTGAAAGAGGATATTAGTGAGTACCACCAGCATTTAAAGTTGTTTGTTCACAACTGAGCTCTCTGAGATTATTTCTTGCTTTGTCTCCTTGTAAGATCGCTACTTTTTCTTACCAGGTGTATAAAGCATCAGATCCTTGGGATGTACTTTGCGTGGCAGCATTCATTTTGGATTGTGGCAACTGAGGTCTGCAAATCTGCGCTAGCCGTATGGTAAGATACTTTTTTTTTGCATTATTTGGTGCAGTATGTTGTCAGCCTTGATCATCATGTCAATAACCGATATGCTTGCGAGAACGGAAAGTCATTTATTTCGACCGCACCACGCCAGTCAGTTCTGAACTGTATTTTCAGCGCACTATTTTGTATGCAGAAACTCTGGTCATAATGAGAAAATTTACGGCGCAGAGGTGGCCAATTTGTATTGCAAAAGAAAAACGTGGTCCTGTAAAACATGACGCGTGTTTTGTGTGATTTTCAGGTTACAACTTCATCGCTCGTGTGTTGTGTGTCTGAAGTGGTCAGTTTCTTTTACAAACTATATTAAAAACTCAGAGTTAAGTCTAGCTTTCTGGGACATGATTTTTAGTTGCGAGCGAATAATTAATATTGTAATTTGCCGTTATGAATGCGCTATTGGATTGGTCGAAACGACGCGTAGCTTATTCACGTGTTTGATCTTTCTCTTGCGCTAATTCCGAGTAGTAGAAGTGTCATAAAATAGCCGCTTAAAACAGGTTATTTACAGTTGCTACCATAGTTCTTATACTTTACCACACGTACAAACTTGTTCCCACAACAAACGTGATGCTAAGTTACGGATTTCTTTATTTTTTCAGTTCGAGTGTATCATACAAACCCCAAAGCATCTGTGTCGTACGTTGTTTTGGCTGCAGCTTTGACAACATTTAAAACGTTCTGTTTGCAGTAATAATGTGGTGCACACTAAATTTAGTAGCCGCGGTCGAAGTGCGACTGCCATTTTTTGTGTCTGCTTTTTCCTTTGTAGTTTCTTTTTAGTTCTTGCGGCAATCTATTCAAAGGAAAGCTATTGATTTGAAGCTTCCAGTTATGACGACGTCTTTCTTCTACAGGTGTTCGATCACAAAGCCACTACAAGTATAAGGGGGCAAGCATTGACTACCGTTTAACGAATAGATAACGGCAAATATCATTTTGTTTTATGTTTCCAGCGTCAACAACACATCCACATGGGAAGCCGTGCACTGCCAGATGTCGCAACCAATGTAACCAAGTTAATATGGCCGGCCTCACTGAGCATGCAGCTTATTTCAACCTGAGTAAATCAGACAAGTTGCCTGAGGGCCAACAGGTAGTACTTTATTTTGCATTTTTACTCCACGGTCTAGCTGCACTTCCACTTTAAAAAATTTTCCGTCTTAATGGGACTTATGAATGTTGCTTTTATTTCCAGGTGCCATTTGCGAAAGGAAATACATTGTTATGCACGCTGCTCAAGTCCATATCTTTAAAGGCTGCATGGAGCTGCTGCCCCTACAACCGACCACAAAAGAAGCTGCGATGAACGCAGCGCCTTCCTCCAACCTGGGACCTGAGAACACCTTGCCAAGGGACGCAAAGACAGGAGGAGCACTGAAGTTTAAGAGTTCTGCCTAAATATTTTCATGCCCTGTAACACGTGCACGCCTAATAAATCACCATGCAGTGAACCTTTCAGCTGTATTATTTTCTGTGCATAGGTATCCTCAGCATGATTTATTTAAATAAAAAGCTGCATGAAAAATATCTGCACTGCATAAGTAGGGGATGGCTTTGCAGGTGCCTATTAGTCATAGCACGAAAAAGCAACTAGCCGGATTGCCAATTGCTCTGGCTGGATGCCAATAATGCAAAACCACTGGGCAAGATTGGATTGGAAATATTGGGTAGCCGATAAATCTGGCTGGATGCCAGTTGTGAATATCCAGTGAATAAGCATGGATACAAGATATTGGATGGCCAGTGAGCTTGGCGGGATGGCCGTGATATAACAACCAGTGAGTGAGCTTGGGTGGAAGATATTGAGTAGCCATTGAGTGCCGTTGAATGCCAGTAAACAAGGTAGTATGCCAATACTGGTTTTGATAGGAGAGCCGATCAAATTGGTTGGCATATATCTTGGCTCTTTGTGCGCCCCAATCAGACGCCAATATTGACCAATATTGGGACCAATATATCCTAATATTGGACCATTGGCGGTCCATTGACGGCGTGCTGCTTGGGACAATGCCTTTTAGACCGCACCCCATCATCAGACGTCGTTTTTCTCATAGGAGACTGGAATGCTAAGGTAGGGAGTGAAGAAATATCCGGAATTACAGGCAATTTCGGTCTTGGTGAGCCAAATGAAGCTGGGCAGAGGCTAGTAGAGTTTTGTCATGAAAACAACTTGACCATAGCGAATACTCATTTTCAACAGCACATAAGGCGCCTGTACACATGGACTTCACCGGAAGGTCTGTACAGGAGTCAGATCGATTATATTATTTGCCGGCAGAGATGGAGAAACGCTATACAAGCAGTAAAAACAAGGCCTGGGGCCGATTGTGGCACCGATCATCAGCTTCTTGTTGTCAAAATTAAGCTTCGATTGAGGAAAACGCAGAAAACTAGAAGGCCTTTCAGGTATGATCTGGATCAAATTCCGTTAGAATATGCTGTGGAAGTGAGGAATCGATTTCAAGAATTAGATCTAGAAGACAAAGAGCCCGAAGAAATGTGGACTGATGTTCGTGATATAACACAAGAAGTAGCTACTAAGGTAGTTCCAAAGCAAAAGAAATGCAAGAAAGCAAACTGGTTATCTGAAGAGTATTTGCAAATAGCTGAGGAAAGGAGGATGGCAAAAGTTATGGGGGAAAGAGAAAGATACAAGGTTCTCAATGCGGATTTTCAGAAAATAGCAAGGAGAGATAAGAATGCCTTCCTGAACATACAGTGCCAAGCAGTTGAGGACAACTGCCAATTAAGGAACACAAGAGCTCTGTATAAGACAATCAAAGATATCAAAGGAAGCTTCTGTGCTAAGCTGGGCGTGATAAAGGACAAACGAGGCAAGGACCTCAATGAAGCCGCAGAGATAAAGAAGAGGTGGCAGGAATACACAGAAGAACTGTACAAGAAGGACCCGAATGTGCAAACCCAACATAAGACGGTTGTGATCACTGATCTCGAGCCGGGCATCCTGAAGAGTGAAGTTGAATGGGCCTTAGCCAGCCTTGCTAAGGATCAAGCTAGCGGAATTGATGGCATTCCAGCTGAGTTGCTTCAAAACCTCAACCATGACGCTGTTAACATTCTGCATACATTATGTCAGAAGATTTGGACAACCCTGCAGTGGCCACAGGATTGAAGGAGGTCAGTTTACATCCCCATTCCGAAGAAAGGCAGTGCCAAAGATTGTTCCAACTACCGCACGATCGCGCTTATTTCGCGTGCTAGCAAGGTGATGTTGAAAATCCTCGAAAGTAGGCTGCAGCAGTATGTGGAACGGGAGCTTCCGGACGTGCAAGCTGGGTTTCGCAAGGGCAGAGCAACTAGAGACCAAATTGCCAACCTTCGCTGGATCATGGAAAAAGCAAGAGAGTTCCAAAAACCCATCTACTTCTGCTTTATTGATTATGCGAAAGCGTTTGACTGCGTAGATCACAGCAGATTGTGCCAAGCTCTCCAAGAGATGGAAGTTCCAATTCACCTCATCTGTCTCCTCAGGAACCTGTATGAAGGGCAAGAGGCCACAGTCAGAACTGGGCATGGTCTTACTGATTGGTTTCCGATTGAGAAAGGAGTGAGGGAAGGCTGCATACTGTCGCCCTGCCTATTTAACCTATATGCAGAGTGCATCATGAGGAAGGCCGGTCTGGACGAGTCTTCAGCTGGAGTGAAGATTGCTGGAAAACGTATTAACAACCTTAGATATGCGCATGATACCACTTTAATGGCAGAAAGTGAAGTGGAACTCAAGAGACTTCTGATGCGCGTACAAGAAGAGAGTGAGAAGTTTGGGCTTAAACTGAACATTAAAAAGACAAAGATCATGGCGTCTTTCCCTATAAAGTCCTGGAGCATCAAGAGACAAGAAGTGGAAGCTGTGACAGATTTTCTTTTCTTGGGCTCGAAGATTACCTCGGAAGGAGACTGCAGCCATGAAATTAGGAGACGCCTGCTTCTGGGAAAGAGAGCTATGGTTAGCCTTGACCGCTTAGTAAAGAGCAGAGACATTAGTCTGCCAACCAAGATCCGTATAACTCGTGCTATGGTCTCTCCAGTTGTGATGTATGGAGGCGAGAGTTGGACTGTGAAAAAGGCTGACCGCCGAAGAATTGACACGTTTGAATTGTGGTGCTGGCGAAGACTCTTGAGAGTTCCTTGGACTGCCAGAAGATCAAATCAGTCGATATTGTCGACCATAAGCCCTGACTGCTCATTGGAGGGTCAAATTCTAAAGTTAAAGTTCAGCTACTTTGGTCATCTGATGAGAAGAGAGGAGTCGCTGGAGAAAGATTTGATGTTGGGAAAGGTTGAGGGTCGCCGGAGAAGGGGTAGGCAGCGAACGCGATGGTTAGATGGCATCCTCGAGGCACTGCAGATGAAGTTATGTGATGTTAGGAAGATAGTGAGATACCGGAAAGCGTGGCGTGACATGGTCCATAGGGTCACGAAGAGTCGGACACGACTGAACGCCTGAACTGGAGCTTTGTAAGGGCGAAGCAAGTGGTCTGCTGGTCGCTCCAACTGTAGGCTGCAGCCAGATTGTCCACTTTGTTGAGCCACGTCACGACCGTTGGCTGATCGTGCAAAGATGTGTGGAATATTGGCACCAGTTGCGCGCTCGCCGTCGTCAATCGTCCATCCGCGACGCCCGATGCACCTGCCGAAGGGTGGTGTGGTGGCGATTGAGCCGATTGCATTAGCTGGGCTGCTCCCTGCAATGCCTCTCGTACCGCCGTCTGGGTCGCCGCCTGCATCAGCGCTTGGAAGTTGAAGGCACTGGGAACGGGCACTGCTTCGTTGGGGCTGTCCATGTCGTGGCTGTTTGCCGTTGCAGCGTTCGTGGATCCCCTTTCGACGTTGGGCTGCGTCTCGCCTTCGTTCTGTACGCTCTCGTTCGTCGAGTGAGCCGGTCGTGATAGCTCGCCCTCGGGTCCTCCATTCGTTGTCTTCGAACGTAGCATCATCGTGGCTTTTCGGGGTCGAATAACTTTAGAGGCACTCGTTGAGGAAGGTAGTTGGTTGAAATCCCACTTCTGAGAAACGTTCTGTAGTCGACACAGTCGTCAAAACAAAACAACGGAACAGATTTATTGTCCCTTCGTTTACAACACTCGCTCGCACGGCGTACAGAACACACACTGACCGAAAAGGGTCGGCTTCGGTGGCGGCACGGTCCACTCGCTTCCTCTCGGCACACCCTCTCCCACCAGATGTCCGGGGTCGGAAAGGCCGAGTAACCCGAGAGCCACTTCGCAGCGCGGAGCAGAGCACCCTCCGTCGAGTCCGAGGCGGGATCCTGGACAGGGTCTGCGCGCATTCGGTCCGTTGGCCGAACGTGCGTGCCGTCTCTGTCTACAACAATGTGGACTGTACCTGTGCTTTTAGGCGCTAAACCGCATTTCAAAAGTAAGCACGGCCACCATAATTGCTTTCGTAATAGCCCTCAGCACCTGATACCTGTTGTATCCCGACAATGCCCTATGCTTCATTATTCCGGCATTTCTTCGCCCTTTTGCCCTGAGTGATTGCTCATGCTTTACAATGTATGCCAATACTTCGTATACGCATACCCCGAGATATTTAAATCCTGCCACTCTTGGTATTTGATGGCCTTGTATTTTAAGACCCTGATCCGCGTAGGCGTTGAAAATCATCAGACCCTACTTAACTGTGCTAAAACTGAAGCCTAGAGCGTCCCCTTTGTCTCCGGAATACTTAACCAGAGTTTGAAAGTCTTCCTGACTATCTGCTAATAGCACAATATCGTCTGCGTACATTAAACCAGGAAGGCATTGCTCTACCACCTTTCCGCCTAATCTATATAAAAGGTTAAAACCTATGTTACTTTTTTGTATCCTTCGTTCCATATGTATCATATAAAATATTAACAGTAACAGCAGCGGTCATGGAGGACACCTTTGCGGTAATCCTTGGCATACCTTGGCAGCGTCCGTACTTCTTAACCCTTCCGATGTAATTTCTTTTTTGTTATCCCGGTATATTTGCTGTACAAAACCTATTATCACATGGCCGATACCTTCTTCTTTAATTACGTTCCACAGGATGATCTGTTTTCCTTGTCGTACGTCCCGTTTATGTCCAGGAAGGCCAACTACAAAGGGCTATGTTCACTCAAGATATTTCGATGTATTGGGTAAGCACGAACAGGCTATATTCTAAGCGCCTACCATTTCTAAAGCCGTTCTGAAGTTATCCAAGGATCTCCTTACTTTCTACCCATCACTGTATCTTTAATTTCACCGCCTGCATGGCCATCCCGTATATAACCGATGTTATGGAAATCGGCTTATGGGATTTTATGTGGTTCCTAACTGCTTTTTCTTTATCAATAAAATTCATTTTACTCTGCCGCCAGCTGTCCGGAATTTGTTTATTCGTTATGACTGTTTCCAAAACTTTTAACAGCGTTTTCTTACTTTTTGGACCATATGAATTAATCAGCTTGATATGAATTTCATCTATTCCTGTAGATGTGCATTTTGGAATTTTTTATTGTTATTTTCCACTTTAGATTGGTCATTTGTAAGCTGCTTTGTATTCAGATATAGTGTGTTGCTCCCTGACGTGTGGAGATTACCCTATCGTCGCTCTTAAAGGACTCGGTTATAACAGATACAATGTAGTTCACAGCGTTGTCTCCCTTGAAAACATTCCTCGTTATCTTGAACTCGGTCGTGCTTTCTTTGTTTCTTTTTATCTAGCCAGCTTATATGGTTCCAGAATTTTCTTGGTCCGCCTCTAGTGGCATCGTGTATTTTACCCATTCAGCCATCCAAGCTGCGAGCAATTACAAGCCCCGGCACATATTTATGGTGCGCAACACATATCGACAATAAACAATAAACTTGCTTATTCCTCGTCCTCTTATTCTAGAGTTGAATCATTGTGGCGGCAAGGAAATTATTTACTTCTATCGTTCCTTCGACATTTGCGCCGTCACGTCATAATCGACTTCAACGAACCGATCGGCGTAATCGCTCGGTATATCCAGGAAATGTTGCGAATATCACCCTTCAGCCTGTCGCCGTACTGGGTCGGCTTCTGGTTTATTGTCACATATCAATATTTATATATATAGCATGCAGGGCGCAATTTAAATTCGATCAGTTCAACGTTACGCTAGAAATCGTGAACATCCTCATGTTTACAAAAAAAACGAATTTTCGAAACTTCAAGTATTCCTGTTTACTTGAAACTGACGGATAAATGAATGAATGAATGAATGAATGAATGAAGCCTTTATTTATTTGAAGATGGCTCTCAATCGCTGTTTGGGTAATTAGGGAATTAGGAGGGATGGGAGTGTAGCTTCTTGCTACATCACGGTTCTTCAAGCTGTTTCTAGTTGCTTGCCATGATGCCGATCTGCGCTTCGTCAGTCTACCTCTCCGACACTACTCCAATCAAGCCGCTCTCACTGGCATAAATGGCACTGGCATGTTGTGCTGTGGTGTTTGATATTATTTGATGTTCTATGGTCGGCATGTGGTCCCGTGGAATATGCGTAATTTTATTTCTTCGTCGTGAAATAATGCGCATTGCCATATAAGTTGTTCAGGTCTGCTGTACACTGTTCCTGACAGTGAGTGCATGTGTTCCGGTTCAGTGTTTCGTGTCTACAGAGAAACCACTTGTCCAGTATGTGTGGTGTGTAGGCTGAGTTTGATATTACTTTGTTTAGAAATACCTCTTGTGGTCGAGGGAGGCCTTTCGTATTATTAAACACCGGCGTTGGTATTGCTTCATATTCAACCGTCATGCTTTTTATTTTGCTGCCTTATGTATGCACCAAAATAAAACATGGATGGAAACTTATGGTAATATCGAATTAGAAGGAACTCTTTCTAGACAGGCGAAATCAGCTTTGCTTTTAAGGCATGCAATGTTGCCGGCATTTGAAACGTGTGTATACGTTACACGGGAAGCTTATTCAGCGTGAAGGGCGTGTTCTAAATTGGAAGAGTTCAACGTTCATGAACATTTATTTAGTTACTAGCAAGATATTGGTGTATCAAATCACTATCCTGGCTGCAGCAATTAGTTATTTATTACATCAATAAATAAAAGTGCTGCAGCCAGGATAGTGATTTGAAACACCAATTTCTCGTTGCGCTCTAAAAGTGTTTTAGTGTGCCATTATGTATAACAAGCTTATACGCATCCAGCTTTCGTGATTTCTTTTTGTCCTTGAAAGCAAAACCTGAAACAGTCCAGCTGCTCAAGTTTTAATTGAATAGTGGAAATAAACGTAAAACGCCATTAACTCCGCCAAAAGCGCCCACGAGAAGCCAAGAGTGCACATGAAGGTTTCAGTGTTGTCGTTTGGAATAGAAATCCACCTGGGATGAAGCAGAAGACAGCATCTACATGCTTGTTGTGGCGAAAGGTTTTTAAGTGGAGTAAAGTGGTCCCGTACGACTATAGTAGAGATAATTTTCATCCGTCACGCCGAATATAATTGCTGCTTACAGATTGTGAAAAGCCGCGCTAGGCTTTGCAATATTGATTTCTTTTATAATGTCGATTGATACACAACTGTTCTAAATGACATGACGAGAGTTTTGTTTGCATTTTCTACAAAATTATGTACCCCTGTATTTGCGATTAATAGGCAATCTAAGATCCAGTCACGCACAAAAGCAGCCGTCGACGTTTAGCTTCCAAGGCGCAACCAGTGATTTGTTCCTTTCATCCGAACCGCCGCGCGCTGACAGACTTCATTACCGCATGTCACGACAAAGGGCGGGGCTGGGATTCGAGTGATGGCTCATTGGTTAAGAGTTTCTGTCACCAGTAAGCTTCGGCGTTCAGCCGCCTGGGCACTATATATCGGCCGGACAACTTGACGTACAGTATACCATCGCCCAGGAACTCGAAAACTCGGAAGCTGTACTCCGCAATGAATGCGCTTTCTGGAATTTTCTTCGTCGCTTTCACTATAGGAGGACTCTTTCCACCGGCGTCGACAATATCACCAGGTAGGAACCGCAAAGCGCTTTGGTAAACCTACATAGCTTATACAGAATGTTGATTGCGGTTAATCAAACTTTCATGCGCTCCACCACATTCGTTAACAATGCGTCCTGAGATAACTTTCTTTTATGCTCATCGCTATAGCCGGCGAAAGCCCTCGTATGGCACCGAAGCAAATATCTAAGCAGTCGTGAAACATTCCCTTAGGAAGGCGCCTTTTAGGAAATTTTATGAATAGCGTAGTCATGTTAAAATATTTAGTATTTTTTTGCTACACGCTCTCTACAGAATATTACGAATACAAGCGTAGTGCTTGTTTTCATTTTATTGGAGAACACAGAATGAAATAGAGCTAATAATTTCTTAGTTGACAAAACTTTTCAAATACGTTCTGACAGCATGCTACTTGACGGAAAACAACTAATTATATTCAATTCACAATAGTGTTTCTCGATGTACACAAGGTATACTAAATGTCATTGAGAGGAAAAATTGCAACACTTTAAAAAGCACACAAATATTGCACTAGCCATGCATCTAAAATTTTAGCATCTACATGTAACTTCTAGTATTACCTTAACGTTTTAATTCAGAAATATGTGCTCGTTGTTGTGAAAAGCATAGACCTTTTACACGCTATTTGAATTTCTTTGTCGTACTTGTGGCGATACGAACACATTATAATTCGACGAAATGTGACAGGGCATGGAAGCCACATTAGTTAAGAGCCGGTGACTCACAGCATGTGCAAACAAAAATCAAATTATGTTGCGTCTGTCCATTTCCCAAGCGTTTTGCCAAAACTGCGCGTTAACTGCTGCGGTAGCATTAAAATTCCACTTCTCCAGAAAGTCTGGCATCAGCATTGAAGTTGTCAGTGTCGGAGTTGTGAGAAGAATATTACGAGCATATCTGTGACACGTGATAGTTTACAGATAAAATGGCCAATTATTGATTGACCGCGGGGCGTTGTAACGTCCTGAGAGCACGTGACATGGACGAGTTGGCAAGAGCTGCCAACCCGGCCAGCTGCATTAAGATGGCGGGTGAGGTCACAGTCAAACCCTCGAGAACCATTGGATCAAAAGCGGCACATGCTATTTATAGATCACGTAGACACGTCCGTACAGCTTTGCTAAAGCAGGCCTTTATGTCTATGTCGGCTGATCTTTCACACAAGGAACAAGATAGTAATAAACTGCATGCAAGCGTACGAAGACCCTTAAAGGAAGCCGCAGATGGGACCCATTAGACACGTTTAGCATAGCGCTATTGTTCACCGTTACAGTGCACCGAATCGCACGCCATCAGCGCGCAGTTACCGATTGATTCCTGCAGGCCAACGCTAGCATATGACGGAAACATGGTGCCAGCTAGCCCCCTCAGCGTGATCAGCGCATGCGTACTGATAGCGCGCCAATAGCAGTACAAAATAGTAGTACGTGGTAGCGCTATGCTGAATTGTTCTATTAACGTTGCCACACTGCGAGGGTAAGGTGTCACTTAAACTTTCGTTTTTACTCAAGCATTCCATCTGACAAATGTTTGAATGTGGGACTGTCAGCCGAAAAAATAGACGAAATGTTGTCGATTGCCTGAAACTTACGTCAGGTGCTTTTCGCTAGTCGTGGAGCCTCAGATATTTTATCCATCTTTTCCAGACTGCACCCACATAGAGTTTCCCGACCTTGGAACCATCTCTAACGTACGTGTCTTTCCCTTGGAGAGCTCTGCTGCAGATTAATTAGAATGCGTATTACAGCTATGTTTATAAACAACTTAAATGATATGCGTAATAACAACAACTTTCACTGCATGTACTAGATATAACTTATTGAAGGGCGTTGTACTACTAAGCATGGTGGTCTCCTGTGCTGGCATTCCAAACTAGCCCATTCTTAATCGCTTCCGCCGAAAGCATCGCTACGACTCGAAGCTGAAAATAGGTTGGGGCATATTTGACATGGGCTCAACGTTGCGTTATGTTTTCATCGAAGAATATAAAATATTTGGTCTCCTTTTGAGCCAGTCAATTTATGCCTAATATTGCATAGAATGAGAGGACTGAAGTTTTTAAGGGCCTGATATATTTGATTTTAAAGTTTTAGCGTTCAATGCCGTTAGCAGAAAATAGTTATGGCAGCACTGATAAACAGAAAACCAGGAGTGGCGCTTTTTGTTATCTTGGTTGCCACAAAGCGGCGCAGGCTTTGTAAAAGTTTGTAGGTTGTAGAGGAGCGCCTCCCCTTTGTAATGTATGCAGATGATATTGTGCTGTTAGCAGGTAGCCAGGAAAACTTGGAAATTTTAGTTAAATATTGCGCAGACGAAGGGGACGCTCTAGGCTTCAGTTTAAGCACAGTTAAGTCGGGTCTTAATATTTCAACGGCTCATCTGAACAGGGCCAAATAAAAGGCCGTAAAATACCCAGATTGCAGAATATAAATATCTCGGGGTATGGGAAATAGAGGATTCGGATACACTGAAAAGCGTCAGCAATCACTTAGGACAAGATGGAGAATAAATGCCAGGATAATGAAGCGTAGGGAATTGTGGGATACAACAGGTATAACGTGCTGAGTGGTATTGGCACCATTCAGAGTTGCTTTGTAACTGCTCTGAAAAATAAATGAATTTAATTGAAAAAAAAAATATGGTGCCTGGAACTACTTTCAGAAATTCGGTTTTGTGTCTAAAATCAGAGGTACAGTCTACATTAGAAATAAATAAGAGAACGTCGGACGATTGGCACTGGGAGCTCACGGCAAAACCACAAATGAGGCGATACAGGGAGATATGGGCTGGGCATCGTTAGATGTATAGGAGGCTCAGAGTAAAATATTATACGAGGTGCGCCTGACGAAACTGGAAAGTAACAGGGGAGCAGCTAAAGTTTTCAATACCTATACCTAAAATGCGCTTACTCACAATGGAGGAAAAGAACTATGAAACTAATAAGGAAGTGTACTGGTTACAAGGACGAAGAAATAAAGAGCGTTAAGCAACAGGTGAAAAACACAGAAGGTAAAAATTGGATACATTTTATGGAAAAGAAACAGAGTGTAGGACTATACCGAAAGCGGAAAAGGCCGATCAGAAAGGAAGCTTCCTTTGATAGCCCAATAGTCAGTGCCCTACTACTTTTTGAAGCTAGATCAGGGTGCCTTAGAACACGCAGCTACAAAAAGAAATTTAGCCATGAAGATGACACATGTGCAGTATGTGGGAAATTCATAGAAACAATCAACCATCCCAGTCGAAAAAAACTGCAGAACTGTGTCAGAAATACGACAAAATATCCTGTAGTTCTGTCGTAACCATCAGATTTTTCTGTAGTTCTGTAGTACTTTTCTGTAGTTCTGTAGTTTTTCTGTAGTATATTTCTGTTGTCTGTAGTTCTGTAGTACTTTTCTGTTGTAACTACAGAAATTTCTGATGTTACTACAGAATGTTCTGTTGTCACAACAGGTTTCTCGTCAAAAACCGCACAGAAATTCTGTCGTAACATCAGAAAAGTTTCTGTAGTTTTTTCCGACTGGGATCCTATACTCGAACGTGATGGTATTCATCCGGATGTCGATGCAGGCACAGTCATTATTTCTGAGGCCCTGAGGTTTAGAGATAACAGTGGTCAGGTGAAGGTCGAAGCTAGCAAAAAACGATTGGAAGATTGGTGGCTTAAAAGCGGACAAATTACATAATGTTAAGTAAAAACGAAAATTCAATAAACGGAACGATGGCATAGCTAACCGGTGTAAAACAATAATTAAGATATAGAAAAAAAACGAGCATGATAGCTGCTGCACCACTCCGTTTCAGAGGGGATGCTACTATACTCCATCCATCCTTCAAGTGTTTAGCGTTGCCAGACGCGCACATATGTTCTTATTGTCCGGAAGTAACATTCTTATAGACCGTTCAGCCAGAGCACTCCGAAAGCGTAACGACGGACAGACTAGCAGATAGCCCTACTATATGAAAATTCCAATGTACATCTTTTTCTCCGCCAGTCTGGAGGAATAAAAAGCTGAGCAGCGGCTCTATCTGCATCCTCTGGTTATAAAAGATCACAACAATACGTTTTTCTCAACTATTTTTCCGTCTTCGGAAACAAAATCAAATTTCTGCCATTTCTGTAGATTCCAATTATTACAATTTTGAAGGACTAGCGATAGCAAAACCTCGTTTTAATACTGGGACCTCACTGTCGCCAGTTTATTTTAAAGTCAGAAAAGAAACTGATGGCCTGAGAAAATCCATAGCACTGTCTCTACGGACTGTTAATAAAATTATCTCTCGTTTCTCATTGAAGGCTGGCTGGCTTAAGTTAAGGCCGTTATGCTTGGCGGCATTGGTTTATCGTTTTCCCGAATTTCCGGTAGACCAGAGTGAGAATGTGTGGGAGAGTAACGCTTTGGATTGCTACTTTGTCCTTAGAGAAGGCAAAAGCCCCAAAATAAGCGTTGGTGTCCCTATGTGGTATTACGATGGTCTGCTGCGACAGCTTGTGGAACACCTTTCACGAGACTCCATTCCGATCCAGGGGCGCAGTGCAATATTCCCCCGAGTTTGGAACTGATAGTGGTCTCCACTAGGTCTGCCAAAGCCTTCAGTTTAATGGAGAATGGTATCAAAGAATGGAATTCAAACATCCGCTCGCGTTCCAGTCTTATTGATTTGCTAGAGTCGTTCTGAAGTCATCGCTGCCTGGTCGTCATATCATGCCCTTCGAAAGCAGTCGACAAAGCTAGACTCACGTGATCATATTCTCGATGCGTAATTTCATTTGTTGAATTGTCCATTGATTGCACTATGTGTGCAAGCAAAGTGAGAAGAAAGGATTTTGGCGGATTTTAGCAGGTAATTTGAGGTGCTTTATGAGCATATGATAGTACTCGGGATGTGTGCTAAACGTGGTTTAGAATAGTTTGAAGTCTGTTATTTTGTGTTATGAAAATTAAGGAATGTAGCGCACAGCGATGTGTAAACCGGAGGCGCTAAGGTCGACGTTCCTAGCCGACGAAAAAAAGAAAATAAATCATAGGGCGGCATCTGTGGCATGAAAACATCCCTTGCCACGTAACCTGGTAGGTTATGACCTTGTATGAAGGGTGTGATGACTCTCAATGTTACCTTTGCTGAGTCATGAGAGAAGAACTGTGTTCTGGTGTTTACGGCGGTGACTGAGACGAGTGAAAGCTTGTCAAACTCTATATGCAGAGTAAAGCTAGGAAAGCCGTGTTTAGCAAATTAATGTTTAATGTATGCCCACAGCCACCTTAACAGTTTAAACGTAAGGCAAGTTACATGGCACTTTATAGGCGGCAGATGTTGAATCTTCTCACTTCCCAAGACTTTGGCAATGGCAATAAGTAGATTGTTAATTTCATCAGCGTTTCAATTGGAAGGAACCTTTACCCAGCATATGTGCTGTCGACACATACTGCAAAGCATGTGATACCACCACTCCATAAGGTCGAGAACTGAGTCTGGGCGAGTGATATCTGCCACATTTTCTTCACAGACGTGTGTCATCTGGTTCTTCGCACAGCCAAAGCGATATAAGTTTCTGCATGCCAAATTGGCGCTGGAACTCTGCGTTGGTCACGCTGATGTTTTCCGCAGCTGGATGTGATGGCCCACATTGTTGCTGCTCTCGCAATGGCACTCTCGAGTTGAGCTCGGGTTCACGATTTTAGCCCGAGTTCGCCTCTTATTCACAATACTTCACGCTTCGGGGTGGAATGCAAGTATTATGCACGCACGTGCTACGCTTATGCTGCGCCCAACCTACTTGCTGGCATCAGCCAAACCTTGCTGACGGACACCAGCGATTTTGATCATTATATATATCGTACGGCTGTGTGCGAATCAGAATGTGTGGGATAATACAGGCACAAATTAAATGATAATGACTAAGCCCGGTAGCAAAGCGTATGTGCTCAAGGGGAGCCGCAAACAGGAGCCTTTAACGGCTTCGCGTCATCCATTAAAACCGGATCTTATGTATCCCGCAATATTTTTTTTTCCCATAATGGTTTTATAAATTTAACGTCCTCTTACAACAGCGTCTTCCTATAAAGGCGCGGCTTCGCAGACTCCTTGAGCGGAAAAACCGGGTTTGAAAGCCTTTTTTGTACGACGGAACCCAAACCTTTTACAGCCCTTGGTAGATAATTACGACTCATTACTCGAAAAATAACAAGCATCGCTTTCACTATCTTAAGCAAATAAGGTCAGATATGCTTGAGAATTTCGCCATGTTCCTTTCTAATTGGCGTGCAAGCAGGTGAACACATTAAACACGAATAATGCAAATTGGGAGCACTAACTTTAACCCTTTAACTCTCGAAAACCGGGAAACGAACATCGGTTGAAAAGGAGCACAGAACCTCGTGAACACCTAAGCCCCTCCGGCTGCTCTTCCATGGAGCTCTGACAGTGTTAATAAAACTTGAAATCCACGATTACAACTGTGTATAAAAATAACGTATGGTAATAGAGATGGAGCGAGGCCGAAGTGATACTGTGTTACGCCAGTGGAAAATGCGTGCATCTGTTGTCAGTTTCGCATTGGAAGCGGCAAGTAATGGTTTCGACGAGAGATGCACAAAACAGCACGGCGCTAAGTACTGTGTTGCGCCTAGTCAGGCGAATGCTGCAGCGCTGCATATAAGGTTAGGCCTACCGTTCTCGAATTACGCCGCTGAATGGAGTCCGACAGGCTGCACGCTGACTGCGGCCTCTGTTGAAATGGTCACCGTGGGAGGCGCCTTCGCGTCTACCAGCCAACAGTTTCGAAGTGCGACTGAGAATTGAACATCTGTGCAAGCCATTCACTTAAGTGGAAACCACAAACGGTGTTTTGGGCATTGCTTCGCTCTGATTGGACGCCGTTGTGCCTGCACCGATACAGGTGCTTGTGCAAGCTTTGCACCGTGAACCTGTCGCATATTTCTGCCTTGATATGGAAGCCCTCACGCATATGCTTGAAGTCCAGTCTTGTGTATGTCTAGGCGCAAAATGTCATCGCAAGTGTTTTAAAAGCGGCAGCTTTTACTACTCCTCTCCCTAACTTCGCTGTGCGTGCAACGTTGGCCTTGAACTAAGGCTCACTAACGTAGCTGTCTGGGTGTGCTTTCATGATGAAAATGTGCAGCGCAAAGAAAGACAAAGTTACAAAGAAGATACACGGGACACACGAGCGCTGACTGGCAACAATTTACATCGAGCATCGGAACCGTATATGTAGCTGAAATACGGTAAACTTCATATATTCGCAGTAGGAGAAACATTAATATGATTACGTAAGTATAACAGCTTCTTACGGGAAAGCAAAATAGTTTAGATGAAAACGAAAATTGAAACTAAAGCAATTCAGATGAAATCTTCGTGTGCCAGTCTGCTTGCCAACAACGCTCGTTACTGCAAACACCGCTGTCAATTAACTCGAGAAATTTAGAAGCGTAGATAATATATTGTCTGGGTGGGTCCTGCGAAGCCAAACCTTCTATTGCTCTTACTCGTAAGGATCTGCTATGCTTACGTAATCTTATGAATGTTCACCTACTGCGCATGTGTGATGTCGACCTTGCTTCAGCTATACATACGTTTCCGTGGCTCGAAATAAACCGTTGCAAGTCACCGTTCGTGTGTTTCATGTGTCGTCCTTGCGTCCTTGTCTTTTTTGCGCTGAGCATTTCCATCGAACTTAAACCGAGGAAAAACCACGTGACAGCTAAAACGTAAAATACCTGTTGCCGCCGCCGGAACCAAGAATTCGCCTTTGCCTAGGCACGTGACAGCCATGACGTCACTCAACCGCAGCTACGCCGGATATGTGCGCTCGTCCTGTGAAGATACTCTCCGCTGCCTCTCAAGCCAGTTCCAACGCATTACAACCGCTCTAGCCAATTTATTCGCAGCTTCGTCATAGATGTTCCAGGCGAGACACCTCGTGAGCTGTCTGATTCAGAAGTGGCGCAGACGACATGCCTAATCCGATTATCTATAGCTCGCCGAGAGGCTCCTGCACAGAAAGGAACAGAGACGGGTCGAGCGAAATGTGCCTGGATAAACATTTTCCAATTTTTTGCGTCTCATTTCAGCGTTTAAATAGAGTCATGCTGGAAAACAAGAACGCTTTAGACTGTTAGAAGTAAACGATGCACTTTTCATTTTTACGATTATACGCTTGCAATCGAACGACGCATCTTTATTGCATTGTGAGTAAATACCTGCGTTAAATTGCACCGACCACGTCTCTAGCACGCTATGGCTCATGTATATGCACCAATTTTCGGTGCAGCTCGTGGAGATAGCTTTTAGTCATTTTTATTCAATTAAGCGCTCTCTGAGTGTTTCTCATTTTATTTTCATACATATATAGCATCGGCAGCCATTGGCAGCCTTCTTGCGTCGTGATTGCATAACTTGATACACGCACTCGATAAAACTTGTTGTTTTTAACTCATCGTTTTTTTTTTTAATGTCACGGCTAATGAGTTGAGCAAACCATTTCTTGAAAAGCGAATTGTTCCCTC
Organism: Amblyomma maculatum; assembly: GCA_023969395.1. Classification (NCBI taxonomy): domain Eukaryota; kingdom Metazoa; phylum Arthropoda; class Arachnida; order Ixodida; family Ixodidae; genus Amblyomma; species Amblyomma maculatum. The sequence goes on along the minus strand of JAJIZL010022111.1, from coordinate 685,578 downwards.
ACTGAAAACAGCTGTCGTGAACATTTGTAGAAAGAGCTGTCTCAGCCAACTACCAGGGGGAGGCTCTCCTCAAATGCGCTCCCTAAACAGAGTGCACCACCTTGCCTGCCGCTTTCTTGATAAATTTGCTCCATTTTTTTTTCTTTACAGTGTCCCGGAGTAGCCCGCTGGTGCGAAAGAAGCCCCGTGAGTACTAAACCTGCAGATATTGAAACAAGCATTTCGGAGATAAAAACAAATACAAAGTCGACGCAATAACAGTTTGCTTATAATTATTTACTAGACAAAAAAGCCTTCTAACGAGACAGGCGTGGCGATCAAGCAAATCAAATAGTAGAGACGCTTTTTGCTTGCTACAGAAAACCTCTCCTAAAAACGAGTGACTGGAAAAGGCCTTGCTTCCTGAATCCTGAGGGAAATACGTACAAACCTGGGAAGAATTGGCTCTCGTGCATGGCTACACTCTCAATAAAAGCCTCTAGCACACTGAAATGTGTCCTAAAAAGACAATTTGCGGACTCTGTCCAAACTTTCTAACACTCCTTCGTGTTTTTTAGTTGGTGGTGGCCTTGACAGAGCTCCACTCTTCTCCGGCCTTAGATCCTGAGAGTGACAAAAAAAGCTAACTTATGCACCTCTTGCAAACGTACTTGATATACTCGTAACTTTTTACCACCTTTCTGCGAGCTGCACACAGGCGCCACTTATCTCATAAACTCTTAGATCTCACTACTTTTCATGTACCTGTTCTCACTTTTTAGCAGCGATAATAGATGCTTGCGAATCACCTTCAACCACTAACTTAAGTGCAGTCACTGGATGTTCTAAACGTTGTAGCTGAGCTACGTAACACATACTCGGCTTAAAGTAAGAATGCTGGACATTTGCCGCTTCATTCTTAAAAGCCACTTGCGCATTAGCCAGACTTACAAGATACACATTCCTAGCTCACATACGTCAAATATTAATTCTAGCGGGCAGCTGAAAAAGCGGTACTAAATACATGTATACTCTTTACTTGGCAGCCGTGGGCTTCTAGACAATTATTTCCACTGCAGCCTCAAGTGCTAACTCAGTGCTTGCGAAATTCATTAAATTTCAGACACTGCCGAAATGAAATACGTGAGAGCTGTTGCGCGTGATGCGAATATGCTCAATACCTTATTATTAGTTTTCGTACCCTCCCTGAATTTTGCGTGTCTCGCATTTAATTTTCTATAGAGTTTTTCTTTCTCTTTCCATATGTTCCCGATATGCGGTGCAGTTCTTTGCCTACACCGTCCCACAGCTGTTCAGAGTAAGTACGTCAGATTATATATGGGCAGAAGAAACGTTTTTGACATCGAAGCACAATCAAAAGCAATGATTCAACGTCTGAGTGGCTTCGGGGCCTTCAACCCAATAATCCCAACCAAATCAACTTATCGAGCTTGCTTATGGGTATTTTTGAAGTTCGATGTCCCTAATCATATAGCCGACTGAGAAAATGTACACGTGAACTGAAATAGGTGCTTGCGAACTTCCCTTCTTATATACTTATTCCTGTTGAAATCCAAAATAATAGACGTTGATATGTCACCCTCAGTTAATTTTTCACCAAATATTTAAACACGATACTGCACTCTGCTCTGCTTTACAACGAGTCTGCACAGACCGCACCGAAGTATATTTCGCAGTTTTTAAAAATACAATTGAGTAAAAGTTAAAACAAGAAACACCTGTTAACGTAAACATAATTGGCCATGTTTCTCGTACTTCCGTCATGCCTAAAGTCATGTCTATCACATCAGCAATTTACGTCCAATATGTAATGACTGTACAGGTGTAAGGCTAGCCGAATAACCTAGTCTATTGACATTTTCTCACCCTACACACTCGTAGCATATATAAAATATGGCCGATATCACCGGCATGCATTCAGGTGAATGGCGTCTTTTATGAGTTACCAAACTGACCCCGAACAAAATTTAAGCGGTGGTCTTTTTGTAAACTAAGATATATGCCGTTGCCTAAAAACGTTGTGGAAGATGACCACTTCTAGGGTGTAAACATTAAAATGCACCTTCAGAAAATGTGTAATTTTTGTAGGAAAAGGCTGTTTGGAGATAAGGAAATATCCTTCACAACTGGTGTACTCTGGCTACCAACTGTTCATGATGAATCTGGCAAAAATAAGCGTAAAAGCATTCATTTCAGTATTGCGTTTTCGCTAAATTACCTTCTTCTGTTCAACGCCACACGTGTTCTACGTTGATTCTCAGTGGACTTTTCGGACCTTTGTCCGAATGGTCCGAATGGTATTTTCGATAAGGTCAGAACTTTGTGCAATTTAAGCTTGCTTATTTTGAAAATCTTATAGTAATTTCTTCTTGGGTCTCGTTTTTGAATTACAAACTTTATATTCTGTTTCTCGTTCAGTAATTTATGAGATAGTGGATGTGAATGTGTGAGATTTTGTTAGAAAGAAGCTTTGCTTTTAAGGTGGTTATCCACTATGGCATATGTTTGAAAGCCTATTCCAAAGTAAGAAATGTAATAATAGCACACAGACGTTGATCACTAAATGCTCACTGAAACCACGAAAAGGGTCATGTGTTCACCTCCAGTATTAGATTGGCAAATAAGTTGCCCAGTCAATTATATAAATCGGTAGCATTATAGAAAGCCAGGAGCTAATAAAGGATTGTTTTACGAACAGGGACATTTTAAGCTGTCTGCACAGCGCAGGTAACCTCTAAGCGGTGATTAATACTTTCAATGTTTTATTACTGCAAAAGGAAAAGAATCGTGGCAAAATTTATTTTGCCCTTGCCGGTATTAGGATGGCTTTCGTTCCTTGCACAGAGTTAATCAGCATATTCTTTACAATCTCGGCGCATTTTGCAAGTGCAAATTAAAACAATAAACAAGTACCTCACTTCTAAAGTCAGCATTATATTGTAAACGTCTGAGTGTAAATAAATCCCCTCCTGCACAAATACTCACCTCTTCCTACCATTCGGGGCCCGATACCCTTACAGCACGCTCCCTCATCTGCACAACCTCTTTCTTGTTGAAAGAACGTTCATAAAAATCCCCCAGGGTGAGTGCGCCTCCGTTGAGAGCATACGGAGGCCAAGATGTCGCTATTTTACATTGCCAAACTGTATATCTGAAGATGCAACTTTGGAAAAACATGTGTTTTTCCAGTTGGTAACGCCTCAATATTTGAAGAATAGCTTGATGCAATAAAACAGACACATGTCCGGTTTTGAAGACCTATGTGGTCACTCTAGCTGGACGCACCTTTGGTCACTTCGTTTTCTTCAACAGAGAATAAAATATATCTGGTTCTGTCTAGTGCACCATGGGCAGTAGATGGAAACGTCCAGAAGAACTGACAGCCATCTTGGGGAAGGTCATCGTCCGGGTGGCCAAGGAAAGAAATCAAAAAGGTTAGTCCTCGCGTCGTAAGGAGAAACTTAAGGCTCTCCTGTTCCTACCTCGCAAGCATTAGAGCTCTCTGAGTCCGATCTCCTGTGAGGTTTGAACAGATTCGATTCATCTGCCTGTTGTCAAAACTATGCACGAACCTAAAGAATTTATCAGTCCCCTCGGAAGTAAAACCAGTTTACGATAGGTAACGAGACGCTTGAAGGCCATAGAATACTTCTACTTGGGACCGTTAGTGACCGCAGATTAGAACCATGAGTGCGAAGTGACTAGAATAGGAAAGTGTACAGGGTATTTTGCAAGGGCTTTCTGCGGGTCATGAATGAGTTTTCCCACAATCTTCAATCCTCACTGCACTTCGAATCACTTTCAATCACCATTTGATGAATTACTCCAGTGATGAATTGATCACCCACACTTGCCGAACAGTGCATGTGTGACAGGGTCCGCGTCAGCCAGACAGAGTCTGCTTTTATCCCCTAAAGTTCCAAATAAACAAAATAAGTACCATAATACAATCGTGTCTTACCGGCGCACTCACCAGTGACGCAGATACGTGAAAGCGTACGGAAAGGCTTCAGCGTAAACGCAACACAGGAGCTGTGAAGGACAACTTATAAACAGAAAGTCGACAGACTGTGTCAGGCAACAAACGCGTGTTGATGTCATTCGACTTAAGGTCATCAATCATGGGACATGGACAGACAATGTACGTAATTCGAAAGCACGATAAAAAAGATCGTCATGGTAATCAGACTTACATTTTCATGTAATATAAAAGAAAAGAGGAGAATTGGCCCGGGAACGGATGCGAGTTTACGACAGCCTGTATCAAATCAACAACAAGAAACGGGCCGCGAATATTTGATGGCAGGATGACGAAATGGTCCTTAGGACAACAGAATGGATGCCAGCACCTTGCAAGCGTAGTATGGTGAGGCAGAGGATAAGATGGACGGAACAGATTATGAGTTGCCCGATTATAAATTGGCCGCAGTTGGCCAAGGACAACCGAATTAGAAGGGTAGAGTTCAGACCTTTATGGTTCAGTATACTTTGTTAGGCTGCTAGTTGTGATAAGTTTCTAGTTTGCAGCCTTAGGTATGTTCTGATCCACCTCATAAACGTCGCAGCATCCATGCGTGTCAAGAGTTTGATGATGCATCAGAACGAGCAATACTTGTTTTCGTGACAATTGCCACGCTCTTACATTTGCGCATTTGAAAAAAAATTCCATCGGATCTTTTGGTAATTTGCATGGACACTCGCCGTGAAAACAAAGCGCCAAGACCTAAGTGAGAGCTTTTGCTGCTTTTTTTCCTAGTGGCTGCATCCCTTCAGCAAAAGCTGGGCTCTCTGAACGCTAGCATTCCAGATATCTACTGTATGAAAGACGTTTTCGTGATTCCTACAGGACTAGAAAAGGTAAGTGTTGTATCCCGCCTAAATTTCAGTTTCGCTTTCCATTCAACCTGTGCTATCATCATCAGCACTTTTCTCTCCCTTCTCTTGAGCGCACACGCTCACATACTCTGTCGTAAAAAAGACAGTCCACCCTGAACTGCCGTCTGCGCCTGTTGGGTTCTTCCCTCCGTCCGGATACCGGACACCATAAAATGGCTACGAGGACTCGAGTGTTTTCCGTTCCGAGAATTGTACTTCCGAAATCATGTCGGGCGGATCATTCCTGCCTAGGCCAGGCGAACCTGGAGTATCTTGGCGATATCGGAAGCTGGTCTTCGTGAACTTCTTGGAAGAGGTAGGGGGCGACAGCACAAGCATCGTGAGGCAATACTTCTGAACTCCTTCGGTGTCGAACGCCAAAGTGTATACAACAGCCTCGGCGCGACAAGAAGCAACGCAGATCCTTTGAAAAGTGTCACGTCAAGTGCTGACGAAGACCGCTTCAATGCTGCTGTAGCAACGTTGGATGTTTACTTCGCAGCGGCAAAAACAACTTGATGGAACCTCACCGGTTCCGACAACGCAAGCAACTACCTGGTGAGAATTTTTAAGCTTACTTAAACAGTTTTCGGGGACTTTCACTTACGTACGCTTTTGGAACTGAAACTGACAGCATGATCCGTGACCAACTACTTGGGGGAACAAATTGACAGAATGTACTAGAGCGCTTACTTTACGTTGGATCGTCACTCACTCTTCAAACAACGCACAGTTGACATTGGATAGCTGAACGAGCAAGGAATTAGAAGAAATTATAGAAGGCAATTACTAGACTTCACCGTCTGCACTTTTGCTACCCCTGGTCGAGAAACAAGAACGGGGTCATTTAACCCCTCGCATTGTACCTCCTACCGTTCTGGTTCGGCTTTGCATTTCGCTAATTTCTCAGCATGTCCAGCAAAAGCCAGACACTGCCGCAGAGGGGCGAAGATTGTACATTTGCAAGTATCTGCAAGTAAAGGAAAAAAAGTGCTAACAGAGGAGCACAGTGTCCGAAAGCTGAGACGGCCAACGCCATCACAATCATAAATATCAACGATCAGGATTCCCCACCTAACAACATTCGTGCCACAATTATGATGTGGCAACGTTCCTTTTCTCTCATTGTTGACACTGGTACTACAGTCTGGCGAGCGAAGAACATTACAGGAGATTCTTCGCAGATGTCTATGCGTTGTGCCCCCTACTGTCAATCTTTAGAACTACTCCGGAGAATGGATGAACAGCGTCGATGCTTTCCGGCTGACGTGACTCATGGCGAAACCACCACTGGTGTGCTGTTTCACACCAGAACAAAAGGCGCACCTTTTCTTGGGCTCGACGCCATACGCAGTCTAGGCAAAACATCGTCGGTTCAACTTTGACATGCCGCAGCGTCAAGCACGCATACTTTCCCCCTTTGCTCCCCGCCGAGCTCCCGGGTCAGTTTTCGCACCTCTTCAAGATTGGCTTCGCGCTCGTAAAGAGAGCTTCGTGCACCACATCTAGCGTCGCTCGTCCGTGCCGTTTGTTTGTGCTAAACACGACGGCTACCCCTGACGCAGCGAGAGGAAGTTCCCGAGGAGCTACGCCGTCTGCAGTCGCAGGGGGTAATAGAACCCGTGTTTGCTTCGAAATAGGTCTCCTCCAAAGTCGTCGTGCGAAAGAAAGGGTGGTTCGCAGTGGCTTTGTACCTGGGTCGAGCTGCAGGTGGCTCGAACCAGGTATCCAGATACTATTTTATTCGAGGCTCAGTCGGCTCACTGCTGCGGTCGCGTTCCTCGGCCACTTCGTCGAGCTGTGTTTCACTCTCTGGGGCAAGTTCAATTTGCTCCGAAACTTCCGCACCGTCTAGTCATTTTGTTGCAGCGGCTTCTAAGGATACGTCAAATCAAAGTACGATCTGGTAAAGTTTCCAGCGCTAATACCTGTACCGAAGGCCCTGTGGTGACAGCCAATATCATTTTAGTCACGGCTCTTCCAGGTCATCGTAGTTTTCAAGCAGTCCCCTAACAAGCAATTGATTTCTTCATTTGGTAGCGGAGAGAATAACTACCATTTGCTGTGCTCAATTATCTCGCTCAACGCGCTTCCTTCTGCACAAGCCCTCGAAACTTGCTAGATACCCTGCCATGTATTCGGCGATGAGGAACCCTTGTAGAATGTCTTGCTATCTTGAACAGTTACCCTAAATAATGGCAGTTAAAGTTTTATGCCTTTCCACGCTCTTTTCATGTACTGGAAGCTCGAACGGCATAAGCTTTATTTAAGTGTTCAAACCGCTTTTATTTCTTCCCTCTTCTTTGCATTTTAGCATTTCACGCTCTTCGCGCTCTGGGTGTTCAAGACTTTTACGCTCCTCATGCTCTTCGAGTTTTAATCTTTCGGCTTCATCCTTCATTTTCCTCTTTTGAATATCATCCCAGGCCTCATTGACTACTTCAGACGCTACTTCCTCGGTCGACATGATCTCAACAATTTCCTTTTTTTTTTCGTTGAGCCCAACTCATCACATATTTGGAGAAGTTCTCTGACCTTGTAACTCTACACCTTGCACACCAGCCTCTAGCTGTTTGCGCTTTAGAGTATACTTGACGTTCGCTAACTGACTCTAGCAAAACGTATCTGCGCAAGTATTTCACACAGTTCCTTGTTTACCCTCTCAGCATCCCTACGTTTTCAAACACTTTTGACTTGACTTGAAACACGCATGCAAAATTAACACAATGCTACACCTAAACCTTTCTTTAAGCTATCATAAACGGAGTCAGAGAAAGTCTAGCGTTTGAGGGAAACTTCAAGTACTTATCGCACCGAGCTACTTGACGCGGGTCGCTCCGCAGCTTCCATCCAGCTTTGCGAGGCCATTGATGCCGGTGTGTTGCACGTTCATGTCTTGGACATCCGATCGCTTCCTACCAGTGTAGCGCCACGGTCACGCCTGGGACATGCGAACGCTGCCATCCAATGTGCTGTAGGAATATGGCCCGTAACTCACGTCACCCGTTTCGTGATCGAGAGCTGCCTGCTCCTGGCGGTAGCGATGAAACGGAGTCAGTGTCGAAGAGATTAAAAAAGGCGGCGTTATACACTATACCCAGGGCATTATTTAGGGCAAATCGGCAGGGGGTCGACGACTACAAGCTAGACACAACTTTGGTGCGTGGTGTCACAGCGACGGCAGGGGAGAGTACGACGCGACTCCTACTTGCGAGCTGGATGGCACTCGACGAACGCACGTGAAAATCTCGGTTTCCAGAAGCAGTTCGCTCGTTTATATAGCCTGGAAAAGCCTTTGGCACTCAAATTATCCAATCCGGTGGCAGCACGTAACGGCGGCCCGACAGGTCTAATCAGCGAGCACGCGGATCGCTCGCTTCAAATCTGCCGCGACACTAAGGCGACTAGCCGCTAGGGGAATGGCGCAGTATCGTCTGGAATTCAGGGCGTGTTAGAGCAACATGACCGCCGATTTTTCCTTTACATGCGCCGTTGCGTTGCGAAGCAGCCCCAGGGTTTGCGAGGAGGATGTTAGCAGGAGAAGCTTGACGTTCGGAGCGCAATTGGGGTGGCTTGCCCGGGCACAACAGACCCCAACATTTCGAAACGGTGGCCTCGTTTGGGTAAGAATCCCTACTGTTGGTGGCAAGGCATCAATTTCATATATGGATCCGTTTAAAGTAGCCAGAAAGAGAGGCCGTAATTCCTTGCACCTAGTGACGGTCGCATCTGGAGTGCACTAAATTAGTATGCGTACCAGAAAGCAGCTCTGACTCTACACCGCCCTGGGTACTGCCTCCAGACAATGAGCCAACTACTTCCGGAGATCGAGCAGAACCAGCACCAGTTGAAACGACATTTGAACTTCATTATACTTCTCCACTTGTTGAAACGAGTTCAACACCTCCGCAAATCAAAGACCCAGGACAAGCGCTGCGTCGAAGTACCGTCGCCCACCTAATAGACTTCAATACGGACTTCACTGTTTCGGTTCTCATGCATACTGTCCTTTTGCATGTGTTTGGTGTTTTTTGAAGCTGCAGGTGATGTTGTATCCCGCACAAGTTTTGCTTTCGCTTTTCATACAGCCAGTGCTATCGTCATCAGCACTTTTCTCTCTTTTCTCTCGAACCCACACGCTCATACTCCATCGTAAATAAACACTCTACCCTGAGCTGCCGTCTGCACTGGCTGGTTCCCTCCGTCTGGATCCCGGACAGCATAATAAGCAAGGCGCAATCAGAACTTTGGCATTGTTCGGGCTAACGAATTAGCGCTACGGAAAGTAGTCGCTAACTGTCGTGTTTGCGCGTCGTCGATGTAGAAAAGACGTACGCGCTACTGTTAAACTGTGAACTTCGTTTATTCACTAGATAAAGAGGGTGCGACCAGCGTCGGCCAAGGCGTAGGCCGAACTACCGGGCGAAGAACGGAGCGAACGGAGGCCGGAGATGGGGATGGGGCTTGTTTCCCAGAACTAGAGGAGAGTGAGGGAGCCCGCCGTGGGGGGCGTCCCGCTGAGCGCAGGCAGGCGGCGAGTCCTCCCGGCGAAGCGCGAAGAGGGGTGCGGGCCTGTTCATTAGCGCGCACTGCTCCATTCACAACAGAACGGGCGAGCACAGCACTTCGTACACAACACTAACGTAATTTGTTTTTGTACTAATAAAACATGTAACGTAAGCAGCGGCAACTCACGAACAGCGTATCCGAGCAGTCCTGCAGATAATTTGGATGCGCACCTCTTTACGAGACCTGGGACACTTCTTTAACTTCATGAAGAAAAAAATTTATCTGAAACAAAACAGCGGCTGTCAGCGTCGTCTAAACAATGTAACTGTAACGCAAAAAACAGGGCTCTAGATTTTTACAGAAAAGTTACAATGTCGACTATTGGAGGTGATAGTAAAGTACTCCATATTGGATTAGACCCGACGCTTTAATATTAAAAATATTGAAATATTTTACAGAAACGAATGTGTATAGAGCACTTAATTTTTAAACCATGGCTCTCGAGCACAGTATGTTACTGCACTGCTACACTCTAGTACAAATTGTGGTGGTGTGGACCGGATATGTGGACAGCATGTGCGACTATAACTAAGTAATTAACAATAATGAATACTGATAATGAGATAGGTCATTGTAACACAACCCACGGATCACTAAATAGTCATGTTAATTGCATGAGGTAAGATATATAACACTCAACTCAATAATTCATGTCAACGTTAACGATAATCATATGACGTCATCGGATTAAATTGTTCAGTTCAGTTCAGTCGTTCAGTCGTGTCCGACTCTTCGTGACCCTATTGACCATGTCACGCCACGCTTTCCAGTTTCTCACTATCTTCCTAACATCACATAACTTCATCTGCAGTGCCTCGTATATGCCATCTAACCATCGCGTTCGCTGCCTACCTCTTCTCCAGCGACCCTCAACCTTTCCCAACATCAAATCTTTCTCCAGCGACTCCTCTCTTCTCATCAGATGACCAAAGTAGCTGAGCTTTAACTTTAGAATTTGACCCTCCAATGAGCAGTCAGGGTTTATGGTCGACAATATTGACTGATTTGATTTTCTTGCAGTCCAAGGAACTCTCAAAAGTCTTCGCCAGCACCACAATTCAAACGCGTCAATTCTTCGGCGGTCAGCCTTTTTCACAGTCCAACTCTCGCATCCATACATCAATACTGGAAAGACCATAGCACGAGTTATACGGATCTTGGTTGGCAGACTAATGTCTCTGCTCTTTACTAGGCGGTCAAGGCTAACCATTGCTCTCTTTCCCAGAAGCAGGCGTCTCCTAATTTCATGGCTGCAGTCTCCTTCCGAGGTAATCTTGGAGCCCAAGAAGAGAAAATCTGTCACAGCTTCCACTTCTTGTCCGTTGATGCTCCAGGACTTGATAGGGCAAGACGCCATGATCTTTGTCTTTTTAATGTTCAGTTTAAGCCCAAACTTCTCACTCTCTTCTTGTACGCGCATCAGAAGTCTCTTGAGTTCCGCTTCACTTTCTGCCATTAAAGTGGTATCATCCGCATATCTAAGGTTGTTGATACGTTTTCCAGCAATCTTCACTCCAGCTGAAGACTCGTCCAGACCGGCCTTCCTCATGATGCACTCTGCATATAGGTTAAATAGGCAGGGCGACAGTATGCAGCCTTGCCTCACTCCTTTCTCAATCGGAAACCAATCAGTAAGACCATGCCCAGTTCTGACTGTGGCCTCTTGCCCTTCATACAGGTTCCTGAGGAGACAGATGAGGTGAATTGGAACTCCCATCTCTTGGAGAGCTTGCCACAATCTGCTGTGATCTACGCAGTCAAACGCTTTCGCATAATCAATAAAGCAGAAGTAGGTGGGTTTCTGCAACTCTCTTGCTTTTTCCATGACCCAGCGAAGGTTGGCAACTTGGTCTCTAGTTCCTCTGCCCTTGCGAAACCCAGCTTGAACGTCCGGAAGCTCCCGATCCACATACTGCTGCAGCCTACCTTAGAGGATTTTCAACATCACCTTGCTAGCATGCGAAATAAGCGCGATCGTGCGGTAGTTGGAACAATCTTTGGCACTGCCTTTCTTTGGAATGGGGATGTAAACTGACCTCCTCCAATCCTGTGGCCACTGCAGGGTTGTCTGAAGCTTCTGACATAATGTATGCAGAATGTTAACAGCGTCATGGTTGAGGTTTTGAAGCAACTCAGCTGGAATGCTATCAATTCCGCTAGCTTTTTTCTTAGCAAGGCTGGCTAAGGCCCATTCAACTTCACTCTTCAGGATGCCCGGCTCGAGATCAGTGATCACAATTGTCTTATATTGGGTTTGCACATTCGGGTCCTTCTTGTACAGTTTTTCTGTGCATTCCTGCCACCTCTTCTTTATCTCTGCGGCTTCAGTGAGGTCCTTGCCTCGTTTGTCCTTTATCACGCCCATCTTAGCACCGAAGCTTCCTTTGATATCTTTGATTGTCTTATACAATCAAAGATTGTTACTGATAAGATAATGACAGCTAATTATATCTTCATGATAACGCGATGAGATAGATAAGACTGATAACGTAACTCAATGATAATTTAGGGATTGAAAATCAAATGCAGAAAAAGGCAATGTTCAACAGCCTCAGAATAGAACAGCTGTTTACAATAGTTAGGCAAGCACTGGAAGTGGTAGGTAACTATGTCTACTTAGAAGAGGTAGTAACCGCCGAACCATGAAAGGGAAATGACTAGGAGATTAAGATTGGGATGGACAGCATTTGGCAAGTACTCACAGATTATGACTAGCAGCTTACCGGTACCTCTCAGGTGGAAATTATACAACAGTTACATCTTACCTGTACTCACCTATGGGGCTGAAACGTGGGGACTACCGAAAAGGGTTCTACTTAATTTGACGACAATCTAGAGGGCTATGGAACGATAAGGAGGAGTATATGTGAAGCGCGCAGAGTAGGTCAAGGGAAATATCTCGAGTTAACGACATTCAAGTAGAAATCAAGAAGTGGGCATGAGATGGCATGTAGTGCGAAGAGAAGATAACCGATATTTGCTTAGGGTAAGAAATTGGATTCCAAGGGAATGAAAGTGTAGCAGGGTGCGGCAGAAAGTTAGGTGGGTGGATGAGGTTAAGAAGTTTGCGGGATCAAATGGATGCAGCTAGCTCGGGGCCAGGTTAATTGGAGAAATACTGGAAAAGCCTTCGCCCTGCAGTGGGTATAGTCCGGCTGATGATGATATGACATTATTATTATGATAGATGGGTCACAACGCGACTAAGGTCAGCCAGTTGTGTTCACGGGAAGAAAACAAAACGAAAATATATTTTCTTATTTGAGGTCCAAAGACAGAATTCATGTTGTCTGCCACGGAATTGAGCGTCGATATGTTTAGCGCTTTACACCACGGTTATCCTTGCCACATGCAGTAACATTTCCTTTTTCAGCTTTACATTCTATCGGCGGCAAGTCACGATCTTTTGTAATGCTGCTAGCTTTATATTTATCATTTATCATATCTGTATACAAGATAGTCAAAGTAGCCGAGGAGTTCTATACAGATCTCTACAGTAGCCAAAGTAGTCAGGACCGTACTGAGATTGGCGGTAGGGAAAAACAGTCAGACGTTCCACCAGTGACGAAGGACGAGGTCAAGAAAGCACTAGAAACTATGAAAAGGGGGAAATCAGCTGGAGAGGATCAGATAACTACAGATTTGCTGAAGGACGGGGGGGATATCGTGCTAGAAAAACTGGCCACCCTGTATACGCAGTGCCTGGTGTCATCGACGGTACCGGAAGCATGGAGGAATGCAAACATTATCCTCATTCACAAGAAAGGGGACTCTAAGGACCTTAAAAATTACAGACCAATCAGCTTACTGTCTGTTACGTATAAGGTATTTACTAAGGTAATCGCTAATAGAATCAGGACAACCTTAGACTGCAATCAAGCAAAGGATCAAGCAGGGTTTCGGAAACGGTACTCTACTATCGATCATATCCATACCATCAATCAGGTGATAGAAAAATGCTCGGAATATAACCAGCCCTTATACATAGCATTCATTGATTACGAAAAAGCATTTGACTCAGTTGAAACCTCGGCGGTGATGCAGGCATTGCGAAATCAGGGGGTAGACGAGCCGTACGTGAAAGTGCTGGAAGATATATATAGTGGCTGCACAGCAACCATAGTTCTACATAAAGAAAGCAACAAAATTCCCATAACGAAAGGTGTTAGGCAAGGAGACACAATCTCCCCAGTACTATTCACAGCTTGTTTAGAGGAAGTATTCAGAGACTTGGAATGGGAGCAGTTAGGGATAAGGGTAGATGGAGAATACCTCAGTAATCTGCGATTTGCTGATGACATTGCCTTGCTAAGCAACTCGGGGGATGAACTGCAAATAATGATTGATGACCTAGACAGAAAAAGTAGAAAGGTAGGCTTGAAAATCAATATGCAGAAGACTAAGGTAATGTTCAACAGCCTCGGGAAGGAACAGCAGTTTACATTAGGTAGCGAAATACTGGAAATAGTAGGCGAATATGTCTACTTAGGACAGATAGTAACCGCAGATCCGGACCATGAAAAGGAAATATCAAGAAGAATAAGATTGGGATGGAGCGCATTTGGCAAGCACTCGCAGATTATGACTAGCAGCTTACCGGTATCGCTCAAGAGGAAAGTATACAACAGTTGCATCTTGCCTGTACTCACCTATGGGGCTGAAACGTGGAGGCTAACCAAGAGAGTTCTACTTAAGTTGAGGACAACCCAGAGGGCTATGGAACGAAAAATGGTAGGGGTAACATTAAGAGATAGAAAGCGTGCAGAGTGGGTCAGAGAAAAAACTCAAGTTACCGACATCCTAGTGGAAATTAAGAAGAAGAAATGGACATGGGCAGGACATGTAGTGCGAAGAGAGGATAACCGATGGTCGCTTAGGGTAACAAACTGGATTCCAAGGGAAGGAAAGCGTAGCAGGGGGAGGCAGAAAGTTAGGTGGGCGGATGAGATTAAAAAGTTCGCAGGGGTCAAGTGGATGCAGCTAGCACAGAACCGGGTTAAGTGGAGAAATATGGGAGAGGCCTTCGCCCTGCAGTGGGTATAATCAGGCTGATGATGATGATGATATCTGTATACCCAAGAAAGAAAACATTTCAAACTTGCTAGGATTACAGGTAAAACAATTTCAAGCTAAATTTATAGGCTTCACTGGCTCTCTTTGCTTCGTTCTTCATGACATCATTGATTATTGAACGAAGAGTTTGTTTTCAAAATGCTTATTTTTTAATCGATCCACTTTAATTCAGCTAACGTCTTAAAAATATTTTCTCAAAATTTCTCGCACATTAGCATTCGCGGATATCTCGTTGTTAGAAAACCGTATGTTGTTAAATTTTGCAAGGGCTCATGGAAACATTTGGTCGCTAAACCGGTAAGCTGCCATAAATAAATAAATAAACTTGATGTGATTCCGGAATGCACTTGATAACCTGCTGGAATAAGAATGCGCAGTGTTCTATACTGCCTGACTTCTTTCTTTCAGTGCATAAGCAAGGCTAAGTCGTGTGCGGTAAGTCCTATATGGGTTACCCTACTCGCTTTATTCAGAAAGTAATACTCCAATAAAAAATAGCAATACTTTAATACGACTTCATCAGGAATGTGCAGCTCTATAGACTTGAGATCAAGGAAGGCATGCTGATATTCATACTTATGCATAATTATAGTAAACAGCTACCAAAAATACAGCGTTTGTTAAATGGGAATTGTATTCTAAAATACCGGAATTTCTAAACTCGAAGTGAGCACTACAACTTAGAAACCACAAGTTTCCGCTGTGTTTGCATCCTCGTTCACTGCCTTTCAACTCGTGTAGCTGTTCTAGCTGAGTTCTACATTCATGTGAAGCCTGCATGAAAAAGCTAATTGCTACGGAAAAGGCATTGAACGTAGTTTGTCTGCAGATAGAACTGAGGGCGTTTTCTTTATTAGCTCTCGATGCGCGTTGTGTTCAATAGTATGAAAGCCCTGTCGCTCACTTCAGGTCTTGACTTTGTCACTTTCGATTCTTCTCGAACGCGCTGTCTTGTTTTCTTTGTTTTCAGGATAGAGTAGCTGAGACCTTTATGGTAAGTACCCTGCAAGGATTCGGAACCACCCTGGCTGCCCACAAGACGACTTCGTATTGCTGTGAACCATTCAAATCTTAACTTGTTTGTTTTCAACAGCCGTCGGCATGCGGCCTTGTCACTGTGATTGTAGCGCATGGATTGACTTTTTCCTCTTTGTTAGTTCATGCTCGGTAACGTGAAACGCGCCTTTATCGCTTTCATTGAAGCGCGAGATTCGCTGAGATTAGGCTGGGATGATTCCGTAATGTTCCGGAGTTTTCCATTGTTTCTAGGTTATTTAGATGTTTCTGAAGTCTGCAGCGACTTTAAATTGAGCAATGCTGAGTGGTATAAAAAAATGAATGCCGAATTTATTGGCAGTTTCCTTTGCAGCTCCCACGAACTATGAAAGGCCACGCGGTGGTAGGTCCCATGCGCGGAACATTCCCAGCCTTGGCGTCTCTAAACCAAACCATACTGAAAGGCTAGTTGCTGAAGCATCATGTGAAAAATAGTGCAAACACATAACTATACACACAATGGAAAAGAAGCGCAGTGTTCATCGCTCTTGTCTGGTTTTGGTCTTTGTGCTGTTTTTTCAAGACTCGAAACTATACAATATACACAGCTATGCAGCAGATGTCAGGGCCAGTACATTTTTAACTACGGCTGTACCTAATCCATAGACGCTGAACGAACACAGTGAGAAATTGTTGGTCCACCTATGGTTCTAATATTTATCTTTGCAGGCGAGGTAGCAGTAACAGGTAGGCTTTTCTGGCCTGCAAATAACAGGCAGGCAGTGTTCTTTCCAACTGTATAATTAAAGAAAGCATGTCGGAAGTGTCGAATGGTGTTTTTTTACACATTTAATGTATAGTAAACTAACCTGTTGTGCGTGTAACAGCTAGTTTTACCATCTAGAACGTTTTCTCAAGAAACGCGGTGAAACAATACGTGCCGTATTTCATATGTTGAAACCTATATTTAATTATGGACCGATTATCAGAGATTTGCGCCTTCTGTAAACATTGTAAGGGTTCAAGCTTATACTAATACTAGTTTTTCGTTGGCATACTAATTCCTTGGTTTTTCAGCTACCCTTGAAAGGGATGGCCCATTCACACAAACTTTAGCAAATTAGCAAAAAAACTTGAAGTTATTGCTAAATAGTATGCCGGTGACAGCTATTTCAACGCTCATCACAAAAACATCTCATTTTCCAAACTGCGGTATCAATAAATCAGTGTGTGTATCATATCCTCATGTAGAGCACAGTTTATCAAATTGCAGTTTAAGAAACTTTAATGACTAGAAAAGAAGCAACACCATACGCAGCCTAAAAGAACCTCTGTGCTTAAAAAGAGCGCAGTATTGCCGTTAGAATTAGTGTTTTTACAATCGATGCAATAGTAGGCGCGTAGTTCTTATGTAATATGTAGACGGCGCTAAGATAATTGCTACAGGTAAACGGATACTGACCCAAATAAGAAATCAACAAAGCGATTAAACCGGCCGGGCTGCGAAAGCAGGTCAGGGAAGGGAACAGAAATATTTGGAATACTGTCTCCTATATCGCTTTAAAAAGACTATATCGAGGTTTATCTGTTTCCTACTAGATTACTCCGAAGCTTTATGAATGAACGCTATCATACTGCGTTATTTATTGAATCAAATCTGGTTTGGATTGCTTGCAATGAATACATTCCTTACAAATGGGTTTACCTGCTGTTCCTAGCACATGCACTTTGTAGAGGCTTTTTGAGCTGATAATAAACGCAATTCTGTTTTACCGCAGTTATATGGACTCGTAATAAATGCTCTAACCTACTTCACAGTGTACCGCCGTATTCTGCTGTTTCAGCAGTATTCCCTACGGTGAAAGTATTCCCCCTTGTTATCTTTCTCTCTCTTTTGCACTTCCTATGATTATCTAATCTATTATTTCGCGCGTTCGGCACATCTGGTTACAAAAACATAGGTTATCTTTTATTATAAATTTTAAAGCGAAATATTTACTAGCCCTATGACTCGAAAATCCGGTTGCCGGCGTATGGGCTCTGTGCTACCCCCAAAAAGACTTGCAAGTGCTGACAGAAACATGTATGACAGATACTGCGCCTTTCCCCTCCAAGCCGTGAAAGCTCATGGCGAAAATCTCGCGTCGGCAAGATTTGTCCTCGAGATGTGTCGAACGCTGGTTGTGTTCGATAAGGGGCACGCGATGTACCATGTGCAGCAGCAACACGCTCAGCCTTTCGCATTTATCCACTGCATGTTCAGCAGTGCTCTCGGAACTTTTTATTGTAATTTGAGCTATGTTCTTTCTCGGGCAACTACATCATATAACCTTTAAACATGCCTTTATAAAAAATAATGACCCAGCGATACTCAACAATAAGGTATATTATTCGCCCAATAGGGATGTTTATATGCATATAATTATCAGAACATGACGAAAAATTATTTGAGCACGCATTTGCATCCTTTATACACATCAAATGATTGTTTGTTCTCCAGGTATTTCCGTCTACGTCTCGCCAGTCATCACATGGCATTAAGAAACAAAATTATATTGTGTAACGGGCGATTTTCAGTGTTGAACTATATTATACCTACGTTTCTGGGTGCCTCATTTTATGGACCACTAAATATGTTTCCGTCTGCCTTCAGCAAGAAGCCTGTTCAACAATGTCTTAACCTCTGGCGTGATATGTGTACTTGGTAAACAGGATTCTGCCACTCCCAGTATTAGTGTTCCATTTCTTGCGGTACTTACCCCTGCCGTTTGCATGAAGTACTTTTGTTCTTGTGACTTGTGTTCCTTTTCATACACCTTTAGTTCCATGCTTTAGGTTTTAACTTAGCGCCTGCCGGTGAGTTGTAGGGTTATAACGATTGTCAAATAAATTATATTTCGTAGACTTGTTTTCGCCATCTCTAGTTTGTAGAAGTCTCCCAAGATTGAAGAACCATTCATAACATCTTTGATAGTTTCTAGGCGATATAATGAGAGAAGCTAGCTGGTCTATTAAAAGATACACTTGTGTCTTCGGCAACCACGACCTTAAAATTCGGGTGTTACAGAACCCAGCCAGTGCGCAAGCATGCAGTTCATTCTGATGCCGAGAGTAATGCAAGGCTACATTTTGACGACTCGGCCTAATTGCACTGCAGAAATCCTTGTCCGTTGTAATCGCTACAAGATATCGAAAGTGCTAAAGCGACGTGATGTACAGTGATTAGATCTCTACGGGTTGAAATGACAGATCAAGAAGATGAGTTTTAAAAGTGTCTGTTTTAAGGTTGTGCGTATTTATCTGCGATGAATAAGTCCTTATTCTATTTTCTTTTCAAGGCGAACGCCTTTATAGGCTCAGGGTGAAAATCTCGCGCCCACGAGATTTGTCCGTGAGATTTGTTCGCGAGATTGCGCGAGATGTGTCCGTCAGATGTCGCAATAGGTTCTAACGACGACAATTTTCTTGTTCGGCTCGTTAGGCCTAGACTTCATAAAAAGCCCTATAAGACGACGTGTAAGTCAGTAAAGTCGCGCATGTAGAGGAGAGGAGTCCTGAGATGCCAATGTCGCCGATGACGAAGTCAAAGAAAGCAAAAAAGAAAGAAATGAAATTAATACCAGTACACAAACATGCAATGTAGAAGTAGAAAAGCAGACGTACAAAAAAAGGGGAAAGACTTTCGAAATTAAGCTCTTAAGGGAAGCTAACTGCAATCATGCAATTTTTTCATTTCCTAAAATGATGTGCCAGTTTCTGCGCTCTTTAGCGCACGTCTATTTGCTTCAATTCCTCCCTACGACGCGAATACTTTCTCCGTAGTGTATACCTTTGGTAGAAAATTGACCTCCCCAGTGGGGACAAGAAGACCCCGCTCATTGCTACCAACTGCTGTGTCTTAAGTTTTATTCTTTTATAGAGTACGATTTCGGTATCTTTTTTATACATCTCTCACTTAGTACGAATATACCGATGCGCGGCAGAAAAATGGGCTCGTGTAATTCTCAAATATTACTTTCTCACAAAGAAAAATACGTTTACCTATTTTCAACTATATATGGAATAAAGTGCCAGAACTTCCGTTAATCATATGATGGTGTCTCTCCTCACAGTGCTTTGTCGAAGAAGGCCTTAAGTTTCGAGACCAAGCAGCCAAGAAAGACCTCGTGTGTGACATGCTTGCGGACTTTCATTTGATGCTGCGTTCCAACCCCACCCCGGCCCTGGAGGGGATAGCTTCAGACTTGAAGGAGGTGAAATGTAAGTTTTGACTAATGCAGATGACGGCGGATTGCCGAAAGAAAGGTTCTCTTTTGGCCATAGGCGCTGGTGCGATCACAGTATGCTTATTGCATAGCGCTGCACGCTTTTCGGCGCTCGTTACAGCTTGTCACTTTATGGCTGCAATGAGATTGATTTTGCAATTTTTGACAGCATCAGTGCGCTATACACTGCATAAAATATGGATAATGAAATACCATCTTTTGAACCGAACAGTTAGCACCGACTATGTCCTGGACCAGGGTCACCAAGGCCAACTGGTCCGCCAGCAAGTCCCAGGCTAGCCGAGCCCGTCACGTTGAGGGGGAACGGTATGAAAAGCATGTAGTTGAATGGCTATGGGACAGTGGAAGAGACAGTTCTCTAAATTAGCAATGTACCTGGGTAATTGGGACATACGGGGAAGTGTCGTATACGGTGCAGACTGAGAAGTGTATTTGGATGTATGCGTATAAGAATGCATGGCTGCGGGGGGTGAGAGCAATGCCTCAAACTCGGAGTGTACGAAACTTTTCAAGTCATATTGAAGATTTGTTTCTTATGGATAGCGGACAGTGGTGTACTATAGTGGCGTACAGTGGACAGTGGTGTACAGTGGTGGATAAGGCCAGAGAATTCAAGGAAATGCAGCGTCGCCCTCTGAGCCATATCAGGCATCGAATATTACGTTACTAATGTCGCTTGAACGTATGTTCTCGGTAATAAGTAATAATCAGCATTTACTTCAGTAAATGCTACGCACTACTTGACTGTGACAACAAACGCTTGATTTCACGTGAGCTGAAGTCTTGAGTGTTTGCATTTAACAATGCAGTCATAACTTCGATGAGATGCGTTCACATCGATTTAATAGTCTGATGAGCTTATTAAGGGTGGGTGGTTGTGCGTGGCCACTTACAGAAACGAAGTCGCAGGTTCGGCAAATTTTCACCAGCAAATATGTACAAGAAAAGAAACCAGAATGTTACTATACAAAAAACCGACCTTCTGTGCGCAGTCAAGTTTTGTTTATTTGCATTTGCGACTATATATGTACAGACCATAAATTAAGATATTATATTTCCCAATATGTCGAAAACCGTTGCAGTATGACGCCCGTAATCGTGATAAGTACCGCAAGCTAGTGTGAACTCAAGCTTACTTTTTCAATTTCGGAGGACAAATATAAATATACCGTTGGAGCTCTACTCCTGTAAATTATACTTGGAGTATGTTGTAAGTATGTACATACATCAATAATTTAGACAAGAAAATTTACCGTAACGTACTCAGAATGATTGCTGCTTCTGGATTTGTCATGTCTCTTTATTGACTGCTGCTTTCTTTTTATTCACCGTTATAATTATATGAATAAGCAGTAATATATATATGATGCCTTAAATTGTTTCGCATCAAGTCAGACAGACTAATTCCAGCTACCACGAAATAATTTCACAATAATAAGGTTAGTACAGTCGAAGGCAAGATGGGCAACTCGTTTTAACAAATGTAAAGAAACCTACCTTATAAAAACGGTAACTACTGTGGTAGTCTTTCTTTACCATGGTGGCGTCAGTATCCTCGAAAGCATATCTTGAAAGATGGCTTAGAAGTATTTTCAATGAAAATATTAAGCAATGCCTTCGGCTTTTGAGTCGAACATGCTTGTGTTTAGATTATCGAGCCTGCTGTTGACACGGCTTGGAATATCTTAAAATATTTGTGATAAGTGTTTGCTTGTATGCATTGTTCTTTACAGGCAGCGGTGACCTGTACGAAGGGTCTCTTCCTTACAATATTCACAGACAGCACCATTTTGAATTAGATTACGAATAATCTACAGCCTTTTCTGGGCTTCGGTGCCTTTGGCTCCCCAGGGGGCTTCACGTTTCAGGAAATAAAATTTCTCTGCTAGTTTTTCTTGTTTTATTGTTGAACACTGTACATCACCACAAAATACCTTCTTCCTGTTGTACGTTTACGCCGGAGTGAATGCGCCGACTGCGCGGTAGAGGCCTGGCCAAAAGAACGGACGGCGCACACTGTCGTATGTGCGAGCAACGCCGCTGTGGGAACATCGTGAAGCTGTTCAAGGACGGCTGTGCGTAGGTGCTGAGGGACAGCTAGTAGAAGGTCGGGGCCATCAAGTCGCATATTGTTCCTGTATAAGGTGCCGTCGTGCAACACAAACAAACGAAGGGAAGGGTTATGGCAATCGGCGCTGAGACAATTGATAATTTCGCGAAGTTGAAGGTACTGGCGTTGCTCACAGCGATTGTTGGAAAAGACAGAAATAGAGAGCACACAAGCGTCATTGTCACATTCAGGTTGGCTTGGCAGGTCGACTCGACGACGGGAGAGACAAACGGCGTCTCCATGCAACTGGCCAGACTTATAAATTACTGTAAAATTATACTCCTAAAGGCTCAAGGCCCGAAGTCCAAGGCGGCCAGTAGGATCTATGAGTGTAGAAAGCCAACACAATGTGAGGTGGTCAGTGCCTACTGTGAAAGGCCGCTCATACAAGTAAGGGCGGAAGTTCGTAATGGCCCATACTAGGGCTAAGCACTAACGTTCAGTGATGGAATAATTTTGTTCAGCCGCAGAGAGGACTCGGCTGGCATAGGCGATGACGCCAGGAGAACTGAGCTGACATTGGCGGAAGACGGGACTAATTCTATGACCACTTGCGTCGATGCGTATGTCTGTGGGCGCGGACGGATTGAAGTGAGCCAACACTGGCAGACTGGTGAGGTGGCCAATAAGAGCGACGAAGGCGGCTGATTGTACGTGGCCCCAGGAAAAGGAGACCGCTTTCTTCAGAAGCTGCGTGAGTGGACGGGCGATTTCCGCGAAGTTTGGTACAAATCGCCGGAAATATGAGCAAAGTCCGAGGAAGTTACGCACATCGCTTCTTGATTTCGGTATAGCAAAACCACTTACAGCGCGAAGTTTGTCGGGGTCCGGCTGGATGTCATAGATGTTGACCCAATAACCTAGGACCTTGCGTTCCCGGCGGCCAAATCTACAGTTCAGCTGAAGGCCTGCTCGTCGGAAGACGCCAAGAATAGCCGAAACACGATGTAGGTGGCCCTCAAAGGTTGATGAAAATACGATGACGTCATCGAGGTAGCACAGACATTTGGTCCATTTGAACCCGCGTAGTAACAAGTCCATCATGCACTCGAAGGTCCCAGGGGCATTACATAAGCCGAAAGGCATCACCTTGAATTGGTAGAGGCCATCCGTGGTGACAAAAGACGTCTTCTCACGATCTCTTTTGTCAACAGAGATCTGCCAATATCCAGAACGGAGATCGATCGAGGAGTAGTTGGCACCATGCAGGCAGTCGAGGGTGTCATCAATCCTAGAAAGAGGGTACACGTCTTTCTTTGTTATCTTGTATAGGCGCCGATAGTCTACGCAAAACCTCCATCTGTTGTCTTTCTTTTTGACGAGTACCACCGGTTACGCCCAGGGGCTGCTCTACGGCTGAATAATGTTGCTAGCCAACATTTTCTCCACTTCTTCTTGAATGATCCGGCGTTCGGAGAGAGCAACTCTGCAAGGCCGTTGGTGAACAGAATGGCCATCTCTAGTATCGATGCGATGTGTGACGACGGACGTTTGGCCCAGGGACCCGTGACCGAAACAAAAAATGTCGCTGTATGACCACAAAAGGCCGGCAATGGCACTGTCATATGCGGGACACAGGTCAGAGGCAACCATGGCTGAGATGCGTTCCGCCGGTCTATGTGACGGGACAGATTGTGCAGGTACCTCAGTGTTAAGGTCGGACAGAACTGCAGAAATAGTAAATCTGGACAAAGGTGACAACTCGGCAAGGAAAATTCCCTCCGGGAGAACTTGCGAAGACACGCTAAAGTTGAGTACGGAAAAGTAGGTGAGGTTATTTTCGACGTTTACAATGTTATGAGGTAGGACGATGTTGTGCTGTAGAATGACGTCGGTGATGAGGTTGACAACGTAGTCGCCGTCAGAAAGGGATGGAAAAGTCGACAAGGGCACTTATACTGCCGCCTCGGGAGGTAGGCGAGTAAATGTACTGGAGCGGAGGTGAGGCTGGGAATGGTCAGCACTAGGGTCATGAACACAATGGGGCAGGGCTAGACGCAGAAGTCCGGAGGAACAGTCAATGAGAGCGAAATGGGCTTTTAATAGGTCTAGGCCTAAAATGACGTCTTGAGGACAAGTAGTAAGGACGGCGAAGAGCACAGGGACGTGGTTGTTGGCAATGCTAAAGCGCGCAGTGCACATTCCGATGATGGTAACAGTGTTTCCATCAGCAACACGAACAGTAGGGGTGTTAGCGGGAGTAAGAACTTCTTTGAGGCGCCTGTGGAACGACGAACTAAGAACTGAAATATGGGCTCCAGTGTCAATGAGAGCTGGCACAGGGGACTCTACAAGGAAATTGATCAAGTTGAGGCGTGGTGGGATGGTCGAAACACAGTTAGCTGTCCGGGTTGGTAACGCAGCGTTACGTACGGGCGCGGCGGTGCCTAGTTTCCTGAGTAGGGGCCTTGACACGTTGGGGACAAGCTGCGGCGAGGCGTAGGTGATCGGGAACGGTGGGCTTGTGGCGATGGCGAACGGCTAGGATGACGGGCGTGCACAATGTTCTTGGTACGAGGCTGTGCTGGGGTGACAGAAATGCGCCGTGGTGCATAATAGTCATGGCGGACAGGGCTGTAATAGGGGCGAGAAGGGGGAGTCGGGCGGCTGCGGCAATAGCGGGACGTATGGCCAGCCCGACAGCAGACGAAGCAAATAGGCCTGTCGTCAGATCTGCGCCACTCCGCATGATTGCGGGCAAGGGAGCGCGCTGTGTAGGGCGGGGTTTTTGTAGCAGCAGCAACCACTGGTATTGGGTGTGGTGCAGGGGGTGGCGTGGTAGGATTGGAAACGAGGCCCACCTTCGCGAATTCTTGGCGGGCAACAGCCTGTTTCATAGAGCTATTGTTGCCTCTGCAGGGAATGATGTGGAACAGGAGTCAAGGCCTCGATTTCCTTGCGGACTATGGTAGTGAGGTTATTCTGACTTGAAGGCTGCTGCAAAGTGGGCAGATTGCCACATGAGGATGTAGTCGCCGTGTTTGGAAAGCGCTCAATCCGATGGACGATGCGGCGCTGCTTCGCCTGTTCGAAACGGCGACACACTTGCAGGACTGAGGCCACTGTAAAGCAGTCTTTGCAGAGTAGTATATTAAATGCGTCATCAGCCATACCCTTTAGTATATGGCCCACTTTATCAGCTGCGGTCATGCAGGTGTCCACCTTTCGATACAGGGCGAGGACGTCCTGCATGTAGGTGAGGTATGATTCGGTTGACAATTGAGCACGAGTAGCCAGGTATTTTTTGGCTGCTTGAGCTTGCCCAATTGGCTTACCGAACAAGTCCTGAAGTTTTTGATTGCAGATGTCCCAAGTAGGCATCTCCTGTTTGTGGTTCTTAAACCAGGTCTTCGCCGTTCCCGCTAGGTAGAAAATGACGTTTGCAAGCATTATGCTAGCATCCCACCGGTTATTCTTGCTGCACCTTTCGTATTCATCGAGCCAATCATCAACATCCTTCTTGTCGTCGCCGTTAAAAATGGGCGAATGGCGGATTTTGGTTAAGACCATGGGGGCAGCTGTAGGTTCCATAGCGGAATCCTAAGCATGGCATCCTGGGATACCTACTGTGGCAGTCGGTGGGGTGAGCTCGGGGAGATGGCGTCCACTGCGCAAATCCAGGTTTGTGGCGCGGAAATACGAGGAGCTGCGGCAAGGGGGATTGAAAGTACCTCCACCAAGGTGTTACGGGGTAGGTCAGCTTGGGATTGCAGAGAGCGGACACGGAAGACGATGCTTTCAAGAAACAGGCGTTTTCTGCAGGCCCCAGCCGACACTGCTCGAACGTCGTCTTCTCCAATACTGACGAGATTTTTCTTCCTTGCTTATGCGCATATCAGTGCATGCCCCGCCTAATGAAACAATATGTTATCCCGTCTAGGCAACGCGGTCAATATCGTTTATTGACTTCTCTCTTCTTAAAAAAGGAGCACAGAAAAGGCTAAAATTCGTAAAGAGGTTTTTAATAAGATTTTATTCTGTCTATAAAATCAAGATTTATTAAGTCTTGTTTTTGGTATAGCTTAGTTTAGTTTGAGGCTTTACTATCTCGACATAATGGTGCAGTGATTACGGCGATCGACTGCTCTGCCCACCCAAGAAAGCTGGTTCGAATCCCGGCCATAGCGGCCGCTTTTCGAGGCAAAAAGCAAGCGTGTTGTGCCGACTGACTGAAAAATTTTATTGAGCAACGATAAGGCAGGGGGACGTGTGGGTGGTGTCCCTAGTCTGGGAATCCAGCGGCTGCCGCTGCTATCCGCGCGCGTGTTACGAGGGTTCGTTGGGCCTCTAGTACAGCACTGGATGGGACAGCTCCCAGCCCTACACTACACTACATTTGGGTCATCATGTGAATTGTGTGAGCAGGTCTACTCCATGTGGTGCAGGCCTGCCTCCTCCCCGCAATATTTACATTTGTGGTCGCAGAACCCGGGATGTATTGTGTTTATATGGGCTGGGGTGTTATATGTACCTGTCTGTGGGCGTCGCCGTCTAAATTCCTCCGCTTTCGAGAGCCCCTTGGTTTGGGGTGGATATTTTCTGCCAGAGAGTCTCCAGTGCTGCAACCTCTCCGGGTACGTCGCCAGAGGCCTGGAATAGGGGGGATGGAGGCCTCGACTACCGGGGGAGGAGAACTAGGGCAGTGGCATGGGCGCAGTCGTTCCATTCCACGCCTTGATTTCCCGATGTCCAGATGTCATAGGGGCGCTCCCAGCGCTTGAGGTGAACGGACGCACTGGCATGAGCCTTGTGTTTCCACACGGATATCTGCCATAAATTGTGCCATTGACCTCAAATTATTGAAGTATCGAACTGCGGAAGTCACGAGCATCACGAAAATACCAAGTTGCTGGGCAAGTGAACCTTTTTCCGCCTTTTTTTGGAAAGATTGTAGTTCAAACAACGAGGGAGGCTAAGCCTAACGAGGCAGAGTGAGCCGGCAGCCGCCAACGCAGCTGCGCAGTCGAAGTGCGCGCAACACCTGCGGCCACACTATTAAAACGGAAATCGTCGTAGGAGAAAGTATAAAACCAGAGAAACTCGAGGTGCCAAACCAGTGGTTCGTAACTATAAGGCTGGCAACATGCGCTTGAAGGAAGCGCGTCGAAAAGAAGATAAAGTGCTAGCCAAGCAGAAGGGATGAAGGCGGCCGTAAACTGGGTGGAAACGCAGTACGTTCGGATCCCAATAGGAGCGGGAAAGGTCATTATAAGGCCGCATGGACGTCTGGCGAAGCTCATGACGCACGGAATGCTGGCGTTGTGCGCCATAATCAAGCTTGCAGCGGGCGTAAATCAGAAAGAAGGAGACAAGGACTTTGTCTCGCCAAACGTGAAGCAACAGACGATTCTGATAGCAACTACAAGCTAAAGCCGAAGATTGAAATATCTGAGCCTAAAGAAACCGAGCGTCAACGGGGAGGACACGGAGGTTACGGCATATCCCGTAAACCGGAGAAATTCGGCAAAGAAGTCATATACAATGTCCCGTTATTTTACACCGAGGAAGATCTGATGATAAGATTGAAGAGAGAAGACAATCCGCAAATCTGCGGAGTCAAAAGACTAGGGAAAGAATCCAATGTTTTGACGATAATGTTCGCCGAGGAAGAGGTTCCGAGATGGATCATTTTCGGGGAGTTCCAGTAAAGTGCTGGCTGTACAAGAAGTACGAGGTATATGTTACGCATGCGGCAGAATGGGACACAGAGCGGACGTATGTCCGGATCCAAAGAACATCTAATGCAGGGGATGCGGAAAGGAAAACCCACCAAAAATGGAACCAGTGTATTCGAAGAAGGATAGCGAAGCTTAACAAAGAAATAGAAGACCACGAACAAAACCTATGCAAGCAAAAGTGAGGAGACAGAAGCAATCAAATAGAAAACGAAACGGGCATGGCTAAGACATGGAGCATAATGCGACACTTGCTAGACCCAGAGAAAACTAAAACGCAAACTTTCATTAAATTGTGAAGGCTATGCACCATTATGGAGGCAGTGATGGTGACTTGCCTAAATAACTTAAAGACAAATATATCGGAGAAGTAAAGAAAGATAAATTAGAAAACTACGAAGGACACCCAAACCAGCGACTAGATGCCCCCATAACGGTAGCTGAAGTGGTGACAGAAATCCGTAGATCAAAAACGAAATCGGCCCCGGAACGGATGGTATAATAAGATGCTAAGGAACTTGGGTAACGACTCGATAGCGGACCTACCTAATTTCATGCAGAGATACTGGGAAACACTGGAAATCCCAGAGCAATGGAAATTTGCTGAGATAGTGCTGATAACCAAACCCGAAAAACATCCGATAGTCGATAATTTGAGACCAATATCACTCACATCATATGTATGCTATTTGAACATGTGATTCAGAGATGACTGACCAGATATATATAGGAGAATGAGCTATGGCGCCGGGAGGTCATGTGGTTCAGGCAACATCTTAGCGCGCAATATATTATGCTCAGTCTACACCATGATATAGTAAAATCAAAGTCAAAATGTAGTGATGTTATCTTAGGACTGTACCTGAAGAAGGCACTTGACAGTGCAAAACACAATGTTATTCCACAGGGCCTCAAGGAGCTAAACGTAGAGGAAAGTATGTATGAAAACATAAGAAACTTTATAATGGACAGAACAGCAAAAATAAGATACCAGGGGACAGAATCTCAGATATGCGAAATGTGGAGCACGAACACACCACAAGAAACTGTGCTATCGCCCACAAAAGCTAAGAAAAATCGAAGACATAAAATTGAGCCTATATGCGGATGACATAACCATTTGGACAAACAAAGGTAGCGATGCTGAAATCGATCACAAATTGCAAGAGGTGACAAACAACACTGTACAATATGCTAAACATAACGATATGAAATGTTCTTCAGAAAAATCAGAGGTTGTTTGTATGCAATCCGAAACAAGTGGACGTAAATATAGCAGTGGAGGGAAAAGCAGTCCCGAAAG
Organism: Amblyomma maculatum; assembly: GCA_023969395.1. Lineage (NCBI taxonomy): Eukaryota > Metazoa > Arthropoda > Arachnida > Ixodida > Ixodidae > Amblyomma > Amblyomma maculatum. The sequence continues at coordinate 656,691 of JAJIZL010022111.1, read as the reverse complement.
TCGAACAAATGAGGGTGCTAAGAATGGTCCTCTGAAGAGACGGATACAATGGAGAAACGATAAAGAAACTGGAAGGACAGGTCATACAAACAACAAGCCCTGTAGGAAAATAGCCAATAAAAACGAGGCTTTAACGAAAGTAACCTATTAAGACTCATACATGTTTTCGTGATAAGCAGGGTCGCTTATTCGATGCCATATTTAGGCCTGAAGAACGCCGAAAAAGATAAGATCGATAGTGTATCAGAAAATGCATTAAAAGAGCACGACACCTCCCAGCAAGTACCTCCATGGACAGGATAATGATGTTGAGAATACACAACACAGTAAAGGAAATTATTAGAGGCAACACTAGCTACGCAACAAAGAAGCCTAGAAAGAGAATTAAGAGCGGAAGGAACATATTGAAGGAAATAGGTATACAACCGAAGGAATACTGGGACAAGACAGAGGAAATGAGAGGGGAGTACCGGAAACGGATCCATATCCCCCCTTTACCAGATATCATCCACCCTCAATATAATAACGAAAGACGAGAGAAAACGACAGAAACCCAGACAACCCTATTGAAAAAACCTATATGCGATTTTAATAGGTCTTGTATGAAATAATATGGGAGTATGCAGGAGCCGATGGTGACAAAAAGGACCTGTAAAGAAGAATGCAGGATTAGTAGGAGAACGCACAGGATGTGCATATATGTCTTGTTTCTCGTTTACAGACTCCTTTAACGCCTGTATATCGCATGTGGGATATAAATTAAGAGTTACCAGAGTTGTGAATAGGTCATGTGTACCATGATACATTAGTTAGATGTGCTCCTACATCAGCATTTGTTTATGCAAGGTTGCAAAGACGTGTGTATCAAGACGTAAATAAGAAACTGTTTCACAAGTTTTAATGAAGTGAACTTTACTGAAATTTCATTTTGTGTTATCGATCTCTGAATTAGGTCCCATGGGTGTATGCGGTAATGACAATCAACAATCACTGCACGTCTTTCAACCTTATGTCGCACGTTCATACCTGCAAGTGATGAGTCTGTAATGAGAAAGTGCAGAGAATAAACTCTCATTTCCACAGGAACATAGCAATTTTGCTCGAGAATAACTCAAAACACGTCGCCGCCCGCCGAACTATTCAGTGATAGCGAAATATCAACAGCGATGCTTATTTAAGGGTTTGCATAATCAAAAGAAGAAATGCTGCCATCGCTGCTCCGCTGGTGAAATGTGAAGCTGAAAAATGTACTATGGCATGCGGTGCGTACTATGTAGATATCTCAGTAGTATAAAGAAAAAGCGCTCTAATTACAAGACGAAACAATAGCAAGCATATCACCATTCGGATATTCTGAGATGTACAGCCTTTGTCAAAAGTGTAGAGCCCGGGGGGTCAGCTTCTGAGCCGTCTAGTGGCGATGATTTAGGATTGGGAAAGTTGCTTCCTAATGGAGAGGGTATAGGACACGAATTCTTCTTACCATCAAGAAATTTGGAACGCTGGAAATGCATTACAGGTCGCACGAAGTGGTTCAGAAACAAACACCCTGGGCTGTACACTTTTGACAAAGACTGTACGTGCTAAAAACGCGTACGTTTGAATCATGGATGACATTGGCTAACCCAGGCGATAGAAAAATAAAGGTTCAGCGTGTTTACAAGGCAATCTCGAAGGACGACAGTACTCGAAGAAAAGATACCAAGTGCGAAACAGCAAAGTTGCACTAAAAAGGACGAATATAACCACTGCAACCATCTTTCGCCGTAGTATTGCTACCCGTAACGTCAGGGGTATGCGTAATCGTCAGAGGCAGCAGCAGTTAAGGCATCTGTTAAAGAAATGGAGCGTGTCTGTAGCAGGAATTCAGGAAACAAAGTTGTCCGATGAAGAAACGGAAGCTGCTCTCGAACCGTTTTTGCCGCAATATAAAATTATTGTTAGCCACGCTAGAGGCTTGTCAGGATGGTGTATGCTATTCCTGGCCAAACCGCTGGAGATGGCAGCCATGTCTTATTGCATAGATGATGAAGGGCGACTTAAATGCTGTGACCTCACAATCTCAGGTGTGCAGTGGCGATTTATTTGTGCTTTCGCCCCCGTAAAGCAGCGAGATAGAAGGATTTTTTTCGGTCATTACTTAACCATTTGCGCACAGATTGCAAAATAATATTCTTGAGCGATTTTTATTGTGTTTGTAGGTTGAGGACCGATCAGTGTTTTGTAAGAAATATGAACCTAGCGCTGCATTACTTAATGATTTGGCTTGTGAATATAATCTTGTGGATGTGGGGCAGGAAAAAGGTGACAGTAATAATTTAACTAAATTTAAGTTTTCCTCTAATGCCCACCTTAACAAAATTTGTTTCTGTAGACGCATTGGCAAATACGTTTGCTTACTGGGTGCGGCCCATCTTCTTCAGTGACCACTGCATGGTGTCTCTTCAGGTAGGGAGGTACTGTCGGCAGATATTTCACCCCCCTCTATCGAAAAAACCCCATGAGTCACAATAACCTCATACAGAGTTCTCATACTAAACTCAAACTAAACTCGTATAAATCTCATATAATCTCATACAGATATCATTCAACGTTTGAGAAATATATGAGATTGTATAAGATTTGTATGAGAAATCTGTATGAGGTTATCGTGACTCATACAGTTTTTTCGCTAGGGCCGATTGGAGCTGTGAAAGATGACTAACAGTCTGCTCTCAGATGAAATCTTTAAGCGTGCTGTACCTACTTGTTTGAAAGACATATGGTCACGCCATGATCTGTCAGGTTTTCAAAAATGGGACTTGTTTAAACAGGAGACCAAAAACTTGGCAATTGAAGCCTCTGCAAGAATCGCCTTCCTAAAAAGACGCCACCTTCGTGAGCTTGGGCGCACTCTAACTGAGCTACATGAGCTAGAGAGGGTTAGCCCGGGTGCCTATTTTGAAAAAAATTAATAACGAAAGGCACACATTAAACAATTAGTGATGGAAAGGTACAAGGGGGCCACGATAAGATCTACGACCCGAAGGTTTCTTGACGAGCAACCTTCACGTTGGGTACTGACTGATGAAAGAGAGAATGCTCTTACGAAGGAAATATTGGAAATTAGGTATGGTGATTGCACATACAGTGATGCTCCTGGCATTCTTGCTGCTTTCTATGACTAATATCGAAAGTTGTTCGGTAGTTGCGAAGATCTAAATCAGTTTTCCGATTATAATTGCTTACTTGAGAACTTTCATCGATAAGGCGATGATATGTGTGCTGAAGTGGAGGGACCCAACTTTAGACGAAATTAAATCATCCATTTCATGTCTTCAGAACCAAAAATCTCCTGGCTCAGATAGCATTGCTAGCGAATTCCATAAGCATTTTTACCTTGCCTAACGCCTGCTTTGATGGAAATTTTTCAAGCATCTTATGATTTGGGTTTCCTGCCTCCACAATTTATTCCGGCCACACAATATTAATTCCCACAATAAAAGATACTAATCGGTTGAAAACTGCTGAAGGATATCGTCCAATTTCCCTCTGTGATGTTGATTACAAATGTTTGCCAAGGTTCTTTGTTATCGTCTGCAGCTGGTCATTCGAGACTTGATAGGTTCGCATCAGGTATGTGGTATCAGAGGGCACAGCATTCAAACACACATCCATATTGCACGTTCAGTGATGGAGACAGTATCAGATGAGACGGGCAAAGTAGCTCTGATTCAAATTGACCTAGCGAAGGCGTTTGATAAAGTTCGACACTATTTCTTGTTCGGGGTCGTGAAGCATGCAAACATTGGTGACGTTTTGCTTAAAGGCTGTGCTATGTGAGCTCGTATAAAAGACTGATTGTTAATCAGGAGCTAGCAAAACCAATACCACTGAACTCATCTGTTCGTCAAGGATGTCCACTGTCTCCACTGCTGTTTGTCTTATATCTGGAACCCCTGTCTCAGTATAACAGTGCAGCCATCCATGGTTTCTATCTGGCGCAATGTTAAGAATATAGCCTCTTTTCGCCCTTTTTTCTAACAAAAAGGGTGCACTTGAGGCTTTGCACTTGAAGAAACAGTTCAGCGATGCATCAGGCACGGCTCGTAATTTAGATAAATCCAAAGGCTTTTGACTGGGCCATTGGGGCACTAGACCAAGCCAGTGTGGAGGCGTAAATGGGACTGTAGTCCTCTTCAGTACCTAGGGGTTCCACTGCGCCAAGTTTGCAACAGCGCAGCCTACTGGGATTCACAAATCGTAGCTATGCGGCGACAAACACAGGCTTGGGTGGGTAGGCAACTGTCAGTGTTTGCTATATGGGCACAGGTCTGTAATATATTTTTGTTTAGAAAGCTTGCGTATGTGCTTCAGGTCCTGCATTCTGCGAGGAGGATACTACAAGCAATACAAAGAATATTTCCAACATATGTGACGCTCTCAATGAGAGCCCATGCGGCGTGACAACTTGTTCCTTCCCTTAGAGTTTAGTGGAGTGGGCCTTGTTCACTTGTTTGTGCATCACGTGTTTCCGGTTTTTTTCTTTTTCAAATCTGCAAACTACCCGTTTCTGCAGCTGTGCTCATTAGGCATCTTATTCTTCATTTTCCCTAGTTATTCGCACCGACTGGGCAGGCTGGTGAGGGGCCTTTATGGGGATTCCTTAAGGAGGTTGCTGACAGTCTCAATTTCTCACTGTGCGTTTCTCTATAGATTACCTGCATAGCCTCTGGAGAAAGCAGATGACCTAGGTTGTCACTGAATCTTTGTTACCTACATCGTTGTATCGGCAGCCTTACCTGGGGTTTGACTCATGGCATGACTCATTTTTTCTAATCAAACTATACACAAAGGCTGGAAAATGCAAGTACTGCAGTCGCATTTGATATACCCTACCCCGTGACACAACTTAATGTAGCCTAGAATTCAAATGTTAATCACAGTTGCATAATAACGGCTATTATGATGATTTTTGGGGCCTAAATAGCATAAACAATTGCATCATAACGGCTTTTATGATGATGCTGTGGCCTAAACTTGAGATGTTAATCACGATTAACTAATCAACACTATTAACTGAGACCTGCAGTTAGTGTATTGCAATAGTACCATATAACAGCTTTCCCATGATATATGGCTTCACATTATAAATTAAAGATTCAATTGTTAATAATTTACTAATCAATGGTTATTAGTAAACACTGTCAATAGTGCATTTCCATCATGCTAGATATAAGCAATCGATATAGGGCTTGATGTTGTAGCCTTGAACTTCAAGTGTTAATCTCTATTTACGGCTATTAACAAAAATCTCCAGTAGCCTATTGCAATCATGCGAGACAAGCTATCCTTTGATATATGACTTGATGCTTTAGCTAAATGTCAAATTAGTAATTTTAGTTAGCTTGGTAACAGCTATTAACTAAAATTGGCAGTTATTGTAGTGCAAATGCACTCAGCATAAGCTAATAATATATGACGATGCAATAACCAGAAGATCAGTTTTTAGTTACCCCTAATTAAATAATGGCAATAAATTAGGACTTGTGTGTAGTCAAGTTATTTATACTCGACATTAGCTTTCTATTCATATTGATACGTGGCAAGGTTAGTGCACGAAGGTTAGTCCAGGTTGACGCAGCACACAAAGCACAGAATCACAACAGCGTTAACCTTCTTCTAGCACTAAACGTTGCTACCACTATGTCGTATTTTGTGTCACTGTTTCTGATCGTTGTCTTCTTTAACGTCCAGCGATGCAGGACATATATGTCACATTACCCCCCACGAAAAGCACAGCCCCGGTGCGCACTAGGACGAACTACTGCAGGGGTAGTACGGCTTCATTCTGGCGACATGACCAATCTCGGTGCGTGGCATAGAGGACTGTTGCGGCGGATGTACAGGGGCGACCTCGTATGTCACAGGAGTGACTGGCCGTAAGACACGGTAGGGTCCTGCGTAGCGTGGCAAGAGCTTCTCACACAGCCCAACTTTACGAGCGGGAGTCCAGAGCAAAACGAGAGAGCCCGGAGAGTAGTGGACATCCCGGTGGTGAGAATCATGTCGCCGTTTTTGAGAATTTTGGGAGGAGGCCAGTCGTCGGCGAGCAATAACACGGGCTGCGTCAGCTCGGGAGATGGCGTCACGAACGTAGCAACTGGCGTTAGCGGTGGGAGGCAATACGCTGTCAAAAGGAAGCGGGGGGGGGGGTCGCGGCCATATAGAAGATAAAACGGTGAGTAGCCCATTGTGTAGTGACGAGAGGAATTGTACGCGAACGTTACAAACGGCAAGTTAATATCCCAGTCATGGTGATCATCCGAGACATACATAGACAGCATGTCCGTGAGCGTGCGGTTGAGGCGTTCAGTGAGGCCGTTCGTTTGTGAATGGTACGCGGTGGTAAAATAGTGCTTAATGGAGCAGTACCGAAGAATTTCGTCGACTACTCGAGCAAGAGAGCAACGGCCACGGTCAGTGAGCAGCTGGCGTGGAGCGCAATGGAGCAGAATGACGTCGTGGAGAAGAAACGCAGCCACATCAGTTGCACAGCTGGTGGGTATCGCTCGGGTTACAGCGTAGCGCGTAGTATAATCCGTGGCCACTGCAATCCATTTATTACCCGATGCAGAAAGTGGGAAAGGCCCGAGGAGGTCAAGGCCAACTCGGGAAAACGGGTCTACTGGGATGTCGATCGGTTGCAGGGACCCAGCAGGCATAGCCGAGGGCTTCTTCCGTCGCTGACACCGGTCACAAGAAGCAACGTAACGACGAACAGAACGATAGAGGCCTGGCCAAAAGAAGCGGCGGCAGACGCTATCGTACGTACGAGATACGCCAAGATGATCCGCTGTGGTTGCGTCGTGCAGCTGTTGAAGAACGGTGGTACGCAGGTGTTCGGGGACTACGAGCAGAAGCTCGGCGCCATCTGGTCGCATATTCCATCGGTATAAGGTGCCGTTGTTGAGTACAAACAGAGCACGGGTAGCATTAAGGTGATCAGTGCTGAGGCGATTGATTATGCTGCGAAGCTTGGTATCTAAGCGCAGTTCATGGCGAATGTTTGAAAGGTCAGAGATGGCCAACACATATGTGTCATCGTCGCATTCGCTCGCAGGTGGGGGATCTACCGGGTTGCGGGAGAGGCAATCGGCGTCAGCGTGCAGCCGGCCAGACTTGTGGACGACAGAAAAAGTGTATTCCTGAAGGCAGAGGGCCCAACGACCCAGGCGACCGGTAGGGTCCTTCAGCATAGAAAGCCAGCATAAGGCATGGTGGTCGGTGATGATGGAGAACGGGCGGCCAAACAAGTAAGGGCGACACTTTGTAATGGCCCACACGAGGGCTGAGCACTCACGTTCTGTGATCGAATAATTCCGTTCAGCCGCTGAAAGGAGGCGACTGGCATAAGCAATGATGCGAGTGCGACCCATCTCCTGTTGGGCGAGTATGGCACCAATGCCGTGACCACTGGCGTCGGTGCGTACCTCCGTTGGTGCCGAGGGATTGAAGTGTGTCAGGACAGGCGGTCTGGTGTGCGCTGCAATGAGCGCAGAAAAGGCTTGGGATTGTTCTTGGTCCCAGCAAAATGGAGTGTCGTTCTTCAAAAGATTATTGAGTGGACGAGCAGTCTCCGCGAAGTTGGGTACAAACCGCCGAAAATAGGAGCAAAGCCCAAGAATACTAGGTACGTCACTGGTACAACGGGGCGTAGGAAATGCACTTACAGCACGTATTTTGTCTGGAGCTGGTTGAACGCCACTGGCGTCGACCATGTGACCGAGCACCTTGAGTTCACGTCGGCCGAAGCTACAATTCTTCGAGGTCAGGCGAAGGACTGCTCTTCGGAAGACGCCAAGAATGGCATCAAGGCGATGGAGGTGGATATCGAATGTAGAGGAAAATACAATGACGTCATCCAGATAGCTCAAGCACGTCGTCCATTTCAAGCCGCGCAGGAGAGAGTCCATCATGCGCTCGATGGTTGCGGGCGCATTACAGAAGCCGAACGGCATCAACTTGAATTGATACAGGCCATCAGGAGTGACGAAGGCGGTCTTCTCTCGGTCTCGTTCGTCGACTGCGATCTGCCAATAACCGGAACGAAGATCAATGGAAGAGAAATAGCTGTCACCGTGCAAGCAGTCGAGAGGATCATCTATCCTGGGGAGCGGATAAACGTCTTTCTTTGTAATTTTGTTGAGGTGTCTGTAATCAACGCAAAATCTCCAGGCATTGTCCTTCTTTTTAACAAGCACGACAGGCGACGCCCAGGGACTGCTCGAAGGCTCTATAATGTTTTTTGCTAACATCTTGTCCACTTCATCTTGTATGACGCGTCGTTCAGAAATGGCGACACGATAAGGTCTTCTGTGAATTGGGCGGGCGTCTCCGGTGTCGATACGATGTGTAACGAGGGACGTTTGTCCAAAGGGGCGGTCACCAAAATCGAAAATAACACTGTACGAATTCAGAAGACTCGTAAGTGCTGTAGCACGGTCAGGGCGCAAATTAGGTGCAACCATTCCTGATATGCGAGCCTCCGGAGATGGGGACGGTGCAGGTCGTGTCGACACTTTAGCAGTAGGGTCAGACAAAAGAGCGGCAACTGTGACGTCAGACAGTGAGGTCAGTTCTGCGAGAGTAATGCCCTCAGGAAGAACGTGCATAAAAAGGCCGAAGTTCAAGACTGGAATATAAGCGTTGTTATTTTCTACGTGCACGATGTTATGAGGGAGAGCGATTCTACGGTGCACGGTTATGGGGAAAACAACGTAGTCGCCATCAGGAACGGAGGGGAAAGGCGACATGAGCACATACACTGCAGCTTCTGGTGGCAGACGAGTAAATGTAGAGGAGCGGAGGCGGAGCGTTGGAGTATCAGAGGCCTGTTTGTCAGGACAGAGTGGCAGGTCCAGATGAAGCAGTCCAGAAGAACAGTCAATGAGCGCGGAATGTGCAAATAAAAAGTCGAGTCCTAATATAACGTCGTGAGGGCAACTGGTGAGGACTGTAAATAGGACAGAGATATGGAGGTCAGCAATGGTAATTCTTGCAGTACACATACCAATCACAGTAGCTGTATTGCCATCAGCAACACAAACGGTAGATGAGGAAGCGGGTGTGAGGACTTTGTTGAGGCGCTGACGGAGCGAGGAACTGAGGACGGAAATGTGGGCGCCAGTGTCAATAAGGGCAGAAACTGAGACTCTGTCCACAAAAATGTCCATGAGGGGATGTCTGGGTGCGAGGGTCAGTTCCGAGTTGACAGTCCGGGTCGGTAATGCAGCGTCACTCCCGGGCGCTGCACTCGCTAGTTTCCCGAGTGGGCGCCGGCGTACGATGGGGAGGAGTTGCGACGAGGCAGCGGTGAACGAGATTGACGAGACCGTGGAGATGGAGATCGGCTGGAGTGACGGACACTTGAGATGGCTTCGGTGTGAGGCTCAAGTGTCCAGGTCCATCATATGCGGGGCGGAGCTGTTCAGGTTGGGCAGGGAAGCGTCGAGGTCCGTAGTAGTAGCGATGGTCAGCGTTTTAATAACAACGAGGTGTGGGGAAGGCGCGACTGCGGCAATAACGGGAAGTGTGGCCGGCTCGACAGCAAATAAAACAAATTGGCCTGTCACCTGAGGTGCGCCACTCTGCAGGATTGCGATTAACGTAGCGACGTGGGGGAGATTGGCTAGTGGTTGCAACAGCCACTACAGGAACAGGATGCGATGGTGACGAGGGCGGTACGGGGTTGGAGGAAAGACCGACATTGGCAAGTTCCTGTCGGACAACAGCCTGTATCATGGCCACGGTGTCAGGCACTGCAGATGGGAATGGTGCAGGAACTAATGCTTCGAGTTCTCGCCTGATGACCCGAGTCATTGTTGCGGACTGAGAAGGCTGTTGCAGAGGAGCCAGATCATCACAGGATGATGTGGCTGCGGTGTTGGGAAGGCGCTCAAAGCGATGTACCAGGCGTCGCTGTTTAGCCTGCTCGAATCTTCGGCAATCTTGAAGCACCGACTCGACGGTAGAGCAATCCATGCAGAAGAGGATGTTGAACGCGTCATCTGCGATGCCCTTGAGGATGTGCCCTACCGTTTCGCTTTCCAGCATGGAGCTGTTCGCCTTGCGACGCAACGCGAGCACGTCTTGTATGTAGGCAAGGTAGGACTCCGTGGTCGATTGGGCGCGAGACGAAAGTTCGGTTTTGGCTGCGAGAGCCCGTCCAATGGGCTTTCCGAACAACTCGTGAAGCTTTTGCTTGCAACTTTCCAAGGTCACCAGCTCATGCTCGTGATTTTGATACCATGTGCGAGCGGTTCCCGCTAAATAGATTATCAGATTGGCCAGCATGATGGTCGCGTCCCAATGATTGTTCCAGCTGCATCGCTCGTATTCATCCAGCCAGTCGTCCACATCTGTCTTGTCTTCGCCATTGAAGATGGGAGGGTGGCGGATTTTGGTGAGGACGAGTGGTTGCGCCGATGTTGTTGCGGTGGTAGGAGCTGCCTCAGAGGTCATAGTGGCCGATGTTGACGTTGTGATCCCAGATAGGTGGCGGCCACTGTGCAAATCCAGCTTTCAGCTGCTTAAATGGATTTATGCGTGCACACGGGGATCTTTGGTCACCTCCACCAAGATGATACGTGGCAAGGTTAGTGCACAAAGGTTAGTCCAAGTTGACACAGCACACAAAGCACAGAATCAAAACAGCGTTAACCTTCTTCTAGCACTAAACGTTGCTACCACTTTGTCGTCTTTTGTGTCACTGTTTCTAATCGTTGTCTTCTTTAACGTCCGGCGATGCAGGGCATATATGTCACTATTGTTTCGCCGCGTGGCGGCGCACTGAGAAGTTGCAGAAGCAGCAGAAGAAGCGGAGGAAGCGAGGCGCGTGCAGACTGATCCGGGTTTTTTCTGAGCCGTGTGCATCAGTCCTTCATACAAAGTTCACCTGTAATAAAACCATTTCATCTGTTACATTTGGTGCTAGGCGCTGGGTAAAAACGTTCTGGACCCGCCAGCACCTCGTCGCAGTTGTCGTCTAGCAGGTTTGCCACCTTTATATCCTCAACAGTACCTTTCAATGGCTACCACCTGCACGACGCAGACTCATGAACCGCGACCTGAAAAGACGATGGCCTTTCCCCACCAGCGAGAGCTGCGTACGTTCCATGGTGAGCCTGAAGATGACGTTGAGGAATGGCTCCGACATTACGAAAGATGCAGCAAGTACAACCGATGGAACTCAATCGCACGTCTGTACAATGTTATTTTCTTCCTCGCTGGCACGGCTCTGAGTTGGTTTGATAACCACGAAGAAATCGTGACGACCTGGGACCGATTTGTTGAAGAAATTACGAAGTCCTTTGGGGATACCCTTGGGAAGAAGGAACGCGCTGAGCATCACCTTTCCCAGAGAGCCTACTGTCCGGTGAGACATGCACACGTTCTATCGAAGAGATATTGAAACTTTGTCGCATAGTAAACCGGCAGATGTCAGAAGAAGACAAGGTAGAGCACCTTCTCAAGGGGATTACTGAGGATGTGTACAACTTTCTTATTTCGCGGGACACCCTTGCCGCAGTTGCAGATGCCATCAAGCAGTGCCGGGCATTTCAGGTGTTAAAGGCACGTCGGATAGCGCCCAAATATGGCCGTCTTTCAAATGTGACAATTGTTGCCGGTATCGACATTCCGGATGCTGAAGACATCGCTTCTATGGTCAGGAGGATTATACGCGAGGAGCTGGATATTCAGCGGCAATGTACAAGTTTCGATGTACCCTACCACCCGACATCGAGGTCTGTATCATCATGGGAAAATCGCACGCCATGGGTTGCACAAAATAAGGGCGAACCATCTTACAACAACTGCGTGGAGCGGACCCGGCAACCAACATCGCACCCTTATTTCCAGCAGCTTCCAGCCCATCCGGATGATGTGCCTCGTGGTGCTCCTCGTCGCGCTTCTGTCGCACCATCTCGGCCTCCAAGGGATCCTGAAGTGAACTACCAGAGCCGCCAGCCACCTGTATGTTACGGCTTTGGGGCAGTGGACATATCTTCCGCTTTTGCCCGCGTCGTCAAATTTCCCGACACCCTGTCCAACGAGCACCGCGCTTCACGAATGGTGTCCAGTGGGAGCAGACGCCACCCGCTACCTTCTATCGGCCCTCTTCCCCTCAACGCCATGCACGGGATGACTCCCCTGTGTCCGATCGCAGCATCACTCCCCCACCGCAGCGACAACCCCGTTCGGCATCCCCACGTCGCCGCTTTGTTTCTCCACCGCTGGGAAACTAGGTGGTGCGACCGATGGAGGTAAGGTCGTCGGACGGTCAATTGCACGCATACCTCTACCTATCGTCATGCTAAAGAACAAAGTATCAGTGTGTGTAGACAATGTTAAAACGGATGCTTTTGTTGACACTGGTGCCGCTGTGACAGTTATGAGCTTTTCATTTAAGAACCACCTTCGACAGAAAGTTATGTTTGTGTGGGACAAAAACACTACGTTTTGAGGAGTTGGAGGTGAAACTAGTTCAGGTTGGCCTGTGCTCAGTTTCAGTTGTAATTGGTGACTAGTGCTGTAGGACAGAATTCGTTGTATTGAGACGTTCCACTCATGACATTATCTTGGGTGTTGACTTTTTGCGCGAGTGTGGTGCGACGTTAGACTTTAGTGGCGGTGAAAGTTTCTTGCAGCCAAACATTATCCTCGCATCAGTAGATAACATGTCTCAGAGTCATCGAGGAGTTCTCGCCTTGAAGGAAGATGTGCTGCTACCTGCGATGACGGCGACGTTTCTCCCCGTGAAGTCATCTCAATCCTTCATAGGTAAGCATTCAATAGTCGTCGAGCCAGACGTCTCGAATGGAGCGAAAAAAAATATTTCGGTGCGACGCTCCATTGTGGAGGCGGAGGATCGTCGCGCATACCTCTGGGCTGTGAACGTGTCAGAAGAGCCTGTTCGTCTTCCTTCTGGATTGACACTCGCGAGATTTGAGAATTATGTGACTCATACTGTTGGAATTATTTCCGATTGCAGAGGATCCGCGAAATACAAGTCTGAATATTGTGCTGAGTTTGAGGGCATTGTCAACAAATCGCTCCCATCTAGTGAACGCCGTATTCTTCCAGACATATCAACACCTCATGCCCAAGTGTTCTATTTTGCCTCAAATTGATCGGGTAATCATTTCCCAGCTTCTAGGCTGCAGCACAAAATTAACACTGGAAGCGCACCCCCTATTCGCCAAAAACCTTACAGAGTCTCCCCGGCAGAGCGCAAGATAATTTAAGAACAGGTGGACGAAATGCTGCACAATGGAATCATCCGAGAATCTGCCAGTCCGTGGGCCGCACCTGTGATCCTGGTGCGAAAAAAAGACAATTCTTGGCGATTTTGTGTAGACTCCGGTCGTTTGAATGCGGTAACAAAGAAAGACGTATACCCGTTACCTCGCATTGATGACGCTGTCGACTGTCTTCATTCGGCGTATATTTCTCCTGTGTTGATTTGTGATCTGGCTATTGGCAAATTCCTCTACATTCATCCGACCGTGAGAAGAGTGCTTTTGTAACACCAGATGTTTATACGAATTTAATGTAATGCCCTTTGGATTATGCAACGCTCCCAAGGCGTTCGGGCGATTTATGGACACTATCCTTCGTGGCCTCAAATGGGAAATATGCATGTGTTACCTTGATGATTGCATTTTTTGAAAGACCTTCCAAGAGCACAGTGAGATGCTCCATAAAGTTCTTGAATGCATTGGCAAAGCGGGCCTCATTTTGAATTCGAAGAAGTGCCATTTTGGAGAGCGACAAACTTTAGTTCTTGGGTTCTTCGTCAACGAGGATGGTATCAAGCCGGATCCGCAGAAGATTGCTGCAGTACGCGACTTCGAAACTCCACGCCCCTGAAAAGTCTTCGGAGCTTTCTTGGCCTCTCTTCTTATTTTCGTCGCTTCATTGCTGGTTCTGCGCAACTTGCCCATCCCCTTCTGTACTGCACAAGGATCCGCAATTTGTGTGGACCCCAGAGTGCGAATCCTCTTTCAATCTTCTCAAGTCTTCTCTAACGTCAGCACCACTGCTGCGCCACTTCGACCCTTCTGCTGTGACGGAGGTCGACACTGACGCCAGTGGAGTCGGTCTTGGGGCGGTGCTTGTGCAGCTGCATAGCGGGGCTGAACACGTTGTTGCATATGCCAGCCGCACGGGGACAAAATGTGAACGGAACTACACAGTTACCGAATTGGAGTGCCTCGCAGTTGTGTTCGCTGTGCACAAGTTGCGACCATACCTATATGGACGCTACTTCACCATAGTTACTGACCACCCTTCGCTATGTTGGCTCTTTGGACTTCGCGATCCATCTGGTCGTCTGGCGCGCTGGGCATTACGCCTACAAGATTACAACTTTGGTGTCACGTACAAAAGTGGACGACATCACAGTGATGCAGTCTGCTTGCCATGACACCCATTGTCGACTTCCGTTAACGATGAAGACGGCTTCGACGGGTGTTTAGCCTCAATCGCTTCGACGTTTCCTAGTATGGCGACCTTTAGGCGAGAACAACGCGACGATCGGTCACTACAGCCTCTTATACAAGAGGCAGAAGGAAGAGCAGATTCAACGGAGTTTACTATCGAAGATGGTGTTTTGTTCAAGAAGAACTACTCAGTTGACGGGCTGCCTTCCTTTTGGTCGTTCCAAAAACTCTCCGTGAACAAGTTTTGCATGCTTTGCACGATGATATACCTTCTGGACATCTAAGCTTCTGTCATACCCTGCACCGAATTCGCAAGCGTTTTTATTGGCCACAAATTTAAAAGACATTCAAGCAATACGTTGCGACATGTGAAAAATGCCAATGACTTAAGGCGCGCACCACCACACTGGCCGGACCTTTACAACCCGTCAAGCCACCTACCTCACCTTTTGAAAAGATTGGAATTGACGTGCTCGGTCCTTTTCCGAAGACTGTAGATGGCTGCCGCTGGGTTATCGTCTGGGTTGACTATCTTACCAGATATGCGGAGACCGCTGCTCTCGCTACCGCAAAGGCTGCTGATGTTTCATCGTTTCTTTTGCAATCCGTTATTCTTCGCCATGGCGCACACCGTGTTATTATAAGTGATCGTGGTCGGCAATTCACAGCTGATGTCGCGGAAGAAATGCTCCAACTTTGTGGTTCACACTACCGACACTCGACACCGTATCATCCGCAGACCAACGGTCTCACCGAGCGCACCAACCGCACCTTGACAAACATGCTGTTCATGTACATCTCGTATGACTATCGCAACTGGATGCAGTGCTACCGTATGTGACGTACGCTTATAACACTGCAAATCATGAAGTTACCAGCTATTCTCCTTTCTATTTAGTCTATGCAAGAACTGCCCACGTTTTCTTAGACACCATCTTCCCATTTTCCTCCAACGACAATGCGTCTGTTTTCCAGATACTATGCCGTGCCGAAGAAGCCAGTCGTATAGCCCGCTTACGCACACTGGCTTCTCAAAGCCGCTCGAAAGAACACTACGATCTGCATCATTGTGCAGTGGCTTACTCCCCTGGAGACTACGTCTGGCTTTGGACGCGTATTCGCAAGCGAGGATTGTATGCGAAGTTTTTCTGCAAGTACAATGGACCCTTCGTCGTGTTGGACCAACTGAATGACGTGAATTACGTTATCGCCAAAGTCACGACGGATAACCGCCGATCCCACAAGACACAAGTTGTTCACGTGGCTCGCATGAAGCGCTGCTATCTTCGATCTAGCTAATTTTCTCGAGGACGAGATCGTTTGCCCGGGGGGAATTGTTACGCCGCGTAGCGGCGCACTGAGAAGCTACAAAAGCAGCAGAAGAAGCGGAGGAAGCGAGGCGCGTGCAGACTGATCCGGGTTTTTTCTAGGCCGTGTGCGTCCGTCCTTCATACGAAGTTCACCTGTATTAAAACCATTTCATGTTACAATATAACAATTGTGGTATTGTACTAAATTAAACACAGCTACACAGCTGCCGCAAACTACACAGCAATCGGCGTCAGCGTGCAGCCGGCCAGACTTGTGGACGACAGAAAAAGTGTATTCCTGAAGGCAGAGGGCCCAACGACCCAGGCGACCGGTAGGGTCCTTCAGCATAGAAAGCCAGCATAAGGCATGGTGGTCGGTGATGATGGAGAACGGGCGGCCAAACAAGTAAGGGCGACACTTTGTAATGGCCCACACGAGGGCTGAGCACTCGTGCTAAGAAATGTCATTTATATTTTATTACAAAGCTGTGGTCCTTCCCAATAAAGGTACGCAAGTTTCCTAACCAGCTGACGCGGCGAAATGTTTCTTTTACCTCAGCCTGGTTCTACATATACAAAGCGTGTCACTCTTAAGCTAGGCACCAAAATGGTGGCCCAATAAAACGTTCACTTCTGTTTTTGGCCAAAATATACACCTCTGGTATCAGATGTCACCCATGTGTCTCCCGTAAGCCGGGCGGCGCGGCGCAACATGTATGCTCACTGGACGAAGCCGGTACCTCGCGCAATCTCTCGGCAAACCTTTGAAACTGGCGTCAACGCAGCTAATGGAAACAGGAGAGCTGCAACGGCCATTTTATCAGAATAAAATTCCTGGACAAACCTACAGAAATCGTAAATCGTGAATAGTAAGAGCTTGCTCTGCTAAAACTATTTTCCTCCCCTCTCCGCTTCTTCGCTGTCGAACCACATCGGTATACGGGTAGTTTTTTGTATAGCGTCGCCGGCTGTGCCAAAGCCTTTAATGGCTCCTCCTGGCGTCTGTCTGTCCGTGCTCATGATCGAGGCGTCCGTCCGTCCGTGCCTTGGAACGGTTCTAGCTGTGGCTTCTCCCCCGCACATCGGCACACTTCTCCTCCTCCTGGTTGTTAGGGCTACGAAACCTGTTCTGCATTCGTATTCCGCCGCATCCGTGTAAACCACGTCTTGTCTGGTTGCTAGTTTTTTCTGTAGAGCTTTCCTTCTACGCTCATGGTGCACCGGCTGCATGTTCCTTGGGAGAGGTGGGATGCATATTTTGTTCCTTATGTTTGCGGGATATCCTGCGTCAATTTTAAGACGAAAGCCTTTATTGCATCATCGTTTTCGACGGAAGATTGTCAGCAGAGGTGTCACGCTTTTGAGAACGAGAGTTAAAAATTAATTCCACCAGGAATCGCCCCTCCATCCCTTGGATCCTCTGTCAGCTTGGAGCCCAGCGCTTTACTAACTGCGCTACGGCCCGGATTGTGAAACGCTCTTTGTAGTTCCCCTTGGCTACCATGAGGATGATAGTGGGATTCCGCGAGTGACAGATACTGAGTCGTTTTTTTTTGCTGGAAACAAATTATAGAACGCGGGTGAACATTGATGCATTAAATGGAATGCTGGTTGTGTAAGACAAGGGGCGCGCGATGTACATCATAATCACCATCAAAACGTTTTATTTCCACCGAAATGAAACTCCTTTTTTGGACCCTCCGGTGCACAGGCCTAAGGGAGCCCTAATTAGGAGCCTCGCAAACTAAGGCCTCGTGGAGATACATTGCTGTTTAACGGCCTCATCCGCCAGGCGGATGGCTTGTTGCTGTTGAGCGGGGTTCTCGCTCCGCAGCATGATCTCCCAGGCTTCTTTTTTATCTTTTTCTCGGCGCCCGGGTTGCCAGCACATTCTCAAATTACATGCTCGAGAGTGCCCCTCTCCCCGCACGTTATGCAATAATTGTCTTTCTCCTGTTTAGAGATTGTCATGTATACCCAGAAGGGGATTATATTATCACAGAAGCCAGTGAAACTGGTTCAGCAGGTTTACTAGGACTAAGTAAAAGCACCGGCAAGAACAGGCACGGAACCGACTGGCGGGCGAGCACCGAGAGCGAAGAAGACGAGCGCGTGCCAGTCTCCCGAGCTCGCCACATGGCGGCGCCAGTACGATAACATATCGGCAATATGATATCCTCCTTGTTATCTTCTTCACGCAATTGCCTCTTCGTTTCTGATGAAATGGGTGGCCGGCGGATAGACCCTCCTGCTCAGCTTATATAATGTTCCGTCATCTTGTTGTATGAAATCAAGCTATATTTCATGTCTATGCGAGAGGGCTGCTCTACGGCCGACCGGTCATAGAGAGCTCGGGCAAGCACGTGTGCAGCCTCATTTCCTGCAATAGACTAATGCGCTGAAATCCATATTATCTCTATATTACATTTTATTGGCCTCGCCTCGAGGGCGCGTTTGGCTTCTTTCGAGATTCTTGTTTTCCCAATGTTCCTAACTGCACTTTTTCTGTCAGTTAATATTTCTTGGCCTTGGTACAGACACAAGCGAGTGCTATCGCCAACTCTTTCCGCGCTGGCATCTCTGGTGCGGCTCGAAGCCGCTATGATGGATACTCCTGCCCTGACGACCACCGCGGATACAGCCACCCCGTGCTGTCCGCACGCCGTGTCTACATAAGCCACCTGGTCTGCCGGTCGCTTCCTCGTCTTCCCCTCGTAGGCCTTAGCCCTATGTTCTCGCCTTTGTTATACTCGGGGTGCATGTTTTGCGGCATAGCTGGGATGCGTATCTTGGCCCTAATTTCTGGCGGGATGTTTACCATCTTGTGCATGCTACTTTCTGGTCGGATTCCTATCCATTCAAGTATTGTCCTTCCCGCTTCAGACCGGCCGAGCCGTTCTAATTGGGATATTCTCATCCCCTCTTCAAGCTCAACCCATCTGTTGTGAACCCCCATTTTCTCAAGCCGCTCCGTAGACGTGGGTATGAGAAGTCCCAGAGCTCGCTTGACGCATTTCCTCAATATTCTGTCCATCTTCTCTTTTTCTGCCTTGCTCATGTTTAGGTACAGCGTCGCGTAGCAGATCCGATTTATTACCTATACCTGTTACACTCACGACAGGTTGTGACGTTACCAGGCGTTTCATCAATATACGAAGCTGACTCCGCGGGGCGTCCGATCCTGGTGTCCTTGCAGCGCCTTTCATTTGGCGTTTCCTAGAACGCCGCACCACACTGCAAACAGAAGCAGACCCATATGTCTAGGAGCTGTTAGTACAGCAGGCATTAGCGACGTTTGAAATGATTTACAGGATCGGAAAACCGCGGTACCTCTCACAATTCTCCGCGGACACACGTGCCCCGACGTAAAGGAAGGAAAGGAGGTGGGAATGAAATAACAGAGGGAGATAAAGTTACCGTAGTGGATGGCTACGATCCACAGCCCCATAATGGCTTTCGCCTCATCGCACGCTAGTAGTCCGAAGCACCCGCTAGAACTTTTTGCTCTTTCTTCCTATCTGTGAGGAGGTGGTGCGAAATAGACCGAACGGATATGCCGCGCACTTGCCGCGGCCAGCCGTAACCTTGGCTGCATAGCCAGAAAAAAGGATGTGGTTTAGCTTCGGTTAAACCTAGCGTGAAGCGAAATCTGAAGTGTGGTTTCACATTGTAAGGATTTTATTCAGCCGGAGGTTATTTGGTTATGGCCAGGAAGAGACTCCGGTGATCCGTAAAGAGAGAGAAAGTGTAGAACTTTTTATTTAAACCAGCGGATGAAGGAGCCCCGGCCCTCCGTCGCTTGGGGCCCCGCCTCCGACGTAGGCCAACAGACGTTGGCCGGTGACGTCCCATGCCAGCTGGATGGAGGCTAGCTGGAGCCCAAGGTCCGAGCTGCGCAGCATGGTTTCCCATAGTTGTGGCATCAGATTTGGGCTCATCCTGGAGAAAAAGCACAGTCCCAGATGATGTGTTCGATGGTCCCTCTCGAGTCACAGTTTATACAGTATTCTGATCATTCTTATTGGAGAAATGAGTGAGTGAACCAACTGTATTGTCCGAGTTAAGAGGCTCTTTTTTACCGCAGGTCATCCCCTTTACAGGAGAAGCGCCTTGAGGCAAGTGAGAATCCGCTTCAGAAGCTGGACAAAATCCCCTGGATCTAGGCGGCCTCTTTAGCCATTCGAACCGCTAGTAGCTGGTGTTCTAGTGTTGGACTTTCCAGCAATTCTCCCAGGCTTCTCTACTATCAATTTTGTTTGCCCTGCCTGGGGAATGATTAGGGTGCTCCCCTGCCCATAAATCCTACAACTGTCATCTTCAAAATCTGGGAATATATTTATTTAAAACCGAATTTGGATAAACATCTGCTTGCAGACGCTTCCATGCCGTAATCTGTTTCCCTACTAGAGTCTTAGCTGGAGAGGGTAGTTTCAAACGCTGCCTTCTATAATAATGCGTCAGGTCATAATAAGAGATCAGGCGCCCTTCTCTGTTGTAGCCTACTTCAGCTTGCTCATTCCTACCTGCTCGACAGTAGAGATCTCGAGCCAGGTTGTGAGCAGCCTCGTTGCCGCTAACAGCTTCGTGCACTGAGGTCCAAATAACAATAATTGTTCTAATTCGTTTTGTTTTATAAGTTTTAGTGCCATACAAGATATCCTCCCACTACCAAAATTTTGAATTAGTTTTATAGTCACTCAATGCATACCTGGTCTTTGTGCCGACGCAAGTAAGAGCTATTGCAACCTCCTCTGCCACATCAATATTATCACTCTCAATTGGTAGTAACGAGAACGAGCCCCTTCTCCGTCAACCACTACCGCTAATATGCCCTCCCCTCTTTTTCCGCCCGCCGCATCTACAAATGCAACCTGCTCCCTCGTCTTCCTTGAATATATGCGTTCCAGAGCCGCAGCCTTTTTTTGCCTTCTCTCTTTATTGTATTCCGCGTGCATGTCCCTTGACAATGGGGGGACTCGAATTCACTATTTTGCCTTCCACCCTATTGTGGCCTGCATAGCCCTGCCCCTAACCGGGTTCAGCCCCGCTTTTTCGAAAATTACCCTCCTCACCCTTGCGGTGCTGAGCTTTTCTAGCTGCGAGACGGTTACCGCCTCAGTCAGTTCCGCCAAAGTATTTTGAATTCTCCTAGCCAACAATCTCTCTGTGGATGCCGTCATAGGCAGCCCCAAAGCCCTCTTGATACACTTTCTCATAAGCGCACCAAGTTTGCTCCTTTCTGCCGCCTTTATGCTCTAGTAAGGTGTCGCATAGCTCACATTGCTCATAAAAAAGGCCTGAGCCAATTTAATCAAATTTTTGTCTCTAAGACCCCCGTTTTTACTTAATATTCTCCTAAAGAGACCCAAAGTCATTTAGACATAACTTTCCAGCTTTTTGATGGTAGCAGCATTACGGCATTCGCTTGCAGATGTAAGCCCAGGACTATAATAGTCTCCACCTCCGGAGCCTGCACACCACCTACCAGAATTTGATTTTTTGAAGGCGGCTTATTTCTAAGCGCTTTGTCCTTGTATAGGAATAATTCCGTCCTTTCCGGAGAGCACTCCAGGCCCCTTTCCGTGGCGTATGCTACAATACAGTCGGCTGCCGCCTGGAGAGTTTGCTCACTCTCCATTACTGCCCTTATCTATCCACAAATTAATGTCATCTGCATACATGCTGCATTTAGGATTCGGGGTATCAAGCGCCTTTAGCTGCCCTGGCAACTTCCTCATGGTCATAATAAACAGTAGGGGCAACAGGACCGCCCCCTGTAGTGTCCGCCCACTTTCTAGCTGACTCATTTCCGAAGTGTTCTCCTGAAACACTATCTCGGCTCTCTTTTCTCTCAAGAAATCCCTGATGCAGTTATAGGTTCTTACCCTTCCTACCTCATTCAGTCCCTCTAGGACCGCCAAGTGTTTTACATTATCGAAGGCCTTCTTTAGATATAGCCCTAATATCACCTCCGCATCCTTTGTCTTAGGTTCCACAATGTCATGCTTCGGGAGCAGCATAACATAATGCGTGCTAAGGTGCGGCTTACAATCGAACATTTCATCCGGCCAGATCTCATTCCTCTCCATAAATCTAGGCAACCTAGTCTGCACTACATGTGCCATTAATTTTCCCAGGAACGAGGTCAATGAGATTGGCTGAAGATTTCCTATTAGAGGTTCTTTTCCTGGCTTATGAATTAGGATCACCTTCGCCATTTTCCACTGATCAGGGATTTTCCTCTCCATCCAGCATAAGGTCATACATCTAGTGATATCCCTAATAGAGCTATCATATAGATTTCTTAGAATTGTGTTAGTAATGTCATTCGGGCGCAGTGCAGACCTAACTTTAAGTCTATTTCGACCCTTACCTCCGCCTGTGTGAAATCCGAATCTAATTCCAAATTTTCTTCCCCCTCGTAGTCTTGAAGCTGTATTGAGTTGGTGTCCCCTATATATGTATCCACCAATTTTTCCATGAATGCCTAATCACTGAGATCCCCACACGCATGTCTGAGATCTCCACACCCACTCGCCAGGAGCGGGTGTGGAAATGACCCAGTCTGAAGGCGACGTCAGGCGATGGCCTGCCTGCAATTTAGGGTAGGGGCTGGCGGAGCAGCCTCCTGCCTACTGTGTCGATAGTGCAGTAGAATTTCGGTGCAATATTTCGCACACGCTACACTCCCCACTCCAAGCCCCCCTCTCTGCCGCTAGCTCGGTGATAAAGCCCTCGAACCATCTTGCTTCTGTAAATATATATCTCCTCCTGACCATCATCAGACCATCGTCTTCTGCTCCTTCACCGCCGAAGATAGCTAAACATCACTTACAGTATATTGCACAATTGGATTAAAAAAGGAAAGGTACAGCTATGGCGAAGGCAACCGCCACCTCCTCCGCCTACAGGGAAGTGGAAGCAAAAGTTGCACCGGCCGCGACCAGTTGCAAACTGCGCTGAGGGCGAACGCAGGGCGGGAGGGGTATGAGGAAGCGTCTACGTAAAAGGTCTCTGGCTGGAAGCCATAGTCTTTGTGAAGAGCTTCTGCGCGTGCCCGGCGAGCGACATGGTGCTCTGGGTGCATATCCTTTGGCAGGGGATGCACGTTAAGAATGCGGTATATCGCAGGGGGAAGTGTATGTTGTGTAGAGCAGTGACCGGGAGGTGAGAGATGGATGCGAGCAAGGACGTTCCGGCTGGTGAGGGTGGATGATAATCGCACCAACTGGGCTGAGCGGTGGGCTTCCATGAGCTCAGCTAGGGAGTTATGGATGCGCATGTGAAGAATGCGTTCATTTGAGGTGTAGCGGGGTAAGTTGAGGGCGGCCTTGTATGCCTGTCGGATAAGGCCGTTAATCTTGTCTTTTTCCGCCCGCATGAGGAAGAGGTAGGGGAGCGAGTACACAACACGACTCAGGACAAATGCCTGTACCAGGCGTCTGAGGTCATGCTCGCGCATGCCACGATGGCGGTTGGCTATGCGGCGAATGAGGCGGATTGTTTGATAAACCATCACCGTCAGCGTAGTGTTGGTTGCGGTATTTTGCCATTGTTTTGTATCAGGATGCCGAGAATCCTGATGTTGTCCACTTCAGGTATCCGGGTGTTGTCAATTGTCACGAAGATTGGGGGAGGAGGACCTTTGTCTGTACGACACCTAGGACGTCGGAGTATGAGAAGCTCCGATTTGGTAGGGGAATAAGCCAAGCCGACATTTGCGGCAAAAGACTTCCTGTCTTGGGCAACTCTTTGAACATGTTGTGCTCGCACGCCTCCAGAAACACATAGACGACCACAACCTCTTCCCTGACACAATGGTCGGTTTCCGGCCACATCTTTTCACATAGGATGTTATGCTGCAGCTGTCAGAAGATGTCCTTCACCCGCCACGCAAAGCGCACCCGAGCAATTCTTGTCCTAGATCTCACAAAGGCCTTTGATAATGTCCGTCACGCAGCGATTTTAGATGCTCTTTCATCGCTTCAAGTCGGCTCGCGTGTCCACCAGTACATATCCGCCTTTCTTAGTCAGCGCACAGCAGAAATAACCATCGACTCGCTCTCATCTCCATCTTTCAAACTCGGTAGCATTGACACCCCACAGGGTTCTGTCCTTACTCCACTGCTTTTTATTATTACCCTTATCCCCATGGCACACGCCCTCAACCAAATCCCTGCCCTGTCCCACTCCTTATAGGCCAATGATATTACACTGTGCACCACCACAGGTAACATTGGCGCTATGGAAGATACATTACAGGCCGGAGCAGACATTGTAGTATCTTGCTAGCCGTATGTGCCACGTATGGGATCCTAAAGATTACAAATGAATGAATGAAAAGAAAGAAGTGAGATATTAGAAGACTTGCTCGCGTCAGGCTTCGACCCACCATGGTGCTGCGGACGTGGTGCATATGCAATGCGGCTCCGCCCCGGTGGGAACAGGCCGGTTTGCATGAGCCCCTTGGCTCGGAAAAGCCCGCTCCCCGAAACAAAAACCTCCCAAACCTTATGGTGCGGTAGGCCTTGACTGGGGCACCTGTAGGATCATGCTGGTCGCAGGTTCAGGTCTGTACCGTCACAAGAGGATTATACCTAGTACATTCTTCCTTCCATCAGACAAGGCAAGAGGATTATGATGGGTGACGATGTGGGAAAAGACATTGTCACCCGTTAATAATTAGGGGGTATTATTAACGATGCGCCCTT
>JAJIZL010022111.1:576966-632177 GCA_023969395.1 Amblyomma maculatum | reverse complement strand
ATACAAACGCTAAGCATGCAACTACAGAATGATTCAATAACACAGGCCTTACAACAGATCAAACACGAGAGAGACATAAACAAACACCAAATTGTTCACCGGGCACTGTTGCAGTCCGACGCCTCAAGAGTCACGATGTGGCCGCCATACGAGACGAGCGCCGCTCCCTTGAAAGTCCGTGGGCTTGCCAGCAGCGGGTGATCCCCGGGAGTCCAGCCGAAGCACAGGCGAATACGTCGCAAACACTGACGAACTGACTGACTGGCTGACTGACTGACTCAACAAACGGCGCGGTCGCTTTAAATAGGGCGCGCCGCGTCTGTTTGTTAACACGCGCCAAAGCTAGCGCGCGCACACACATAGCTTCGCTGGTTATAGCTCCCTCTTCTCCTCCCGTCGAGCCGCGCGTCGTCATTGGCCAGGTCCCATAGAACCTTCTCGAAAGGCCTGGCATATTCCAGGCCGATGAACCACCGTCCTCCCCGGGCAATGGGGAAGAGGGTCACGGCAACGCGTACAAAGCTACGCGCTCTCCCGCGCGGGGAAGGGGGCTTTTCTCTCCATGCCTTCCACGCGACGCCGTGCGGGCCTCCCGCCGTACCGGCTTGATGAAAATGGTCGCCGATTTCGTGACAGACATGAAAGTATAGACAGGCACTGCAGCTTACTTTACAAGCGCGAATGAAGTGCGGAGGCACACAAGAAACGGCAATGAACCCGCACTACCTCGAGTTTTTACCCGCCGGGGTGGCGCAGTGGTTACAGCGCTTGGCCGCTTATCGATGGCGATGACAAGCAAGGCGTCTGCGTGATGTGCGATGTCAGTGCACGTTGAAGAACCCCAGGTGGGTGAAATTCCCTGAGTCCTCCACTAGGGCATCTCTCAGCCTGAATCACTTTGCAACGTTACACCCCACAAACCAAACCAAATCAAAACTGGTATTCGCCAATATGGAGCCTGTGAAAAACGCCAGTCAACGGGAACCAATAGAAGAGAATATGAAGGCCCGTCGTGTGACTAACTATGCTAAGCATACAGTAACCACAAGCGCCGCCAGGGAAATGTATATCTCGGTACGTTTTGTCCGGGTGTAGCTCGAGCTCAGCCACAGCCAATTTTTTGAAAACCTGCAAATTTTTACTCTCGCGTTCTATGAGCTCCACCGCATCAGTCACACTAGGGGGCCGCATGCATGCTTTGTGATGCTCGTACTGCGCATTGCGGCTGTGGTTTTCGCTCCGGGCAAAGTTCGTTCTACGACCGTTCTTGCGGCATCTGAAGCACACCTGCTTGATAGGTTGATAGGGGCTGACTTTGTAAAGGGTCCCCATTGCGGCGAACCGTCATAGGTATTTGCTTTATTGTTTTAACATGTTATCTTCGCCAGTAGCTTTTAAATGCATGGCTTGTCTCTGTCAATTCATCACTCGGCTGTTATGGTCACCTCACTAGAGCCCCTTTAGGAGATTGTATTTTGCGAATTGGCATCAGATTTAGTACCTTGTGAGCCTTATACTGTTTCCACCCTAAAAGCGCTCTTCTAGGGTGTATGGTGTCACCCCGCGGTAACGATCCCCACATCATCAAAATTACTGCGGAAGCATGCCCTACGGCGAGGGTGTGTTCTCAGGGTGTGAGCTCAACAGTAGTCTCCCAAAATTCTTCCGTGTCTGCCTGTTCATTTATATTTTTTTTATTTCTGAACACTACATATATGTACCAGATCCGCCTTATCCTGACATAGTTTGCACCGATCAGAGAATTGAGTGGCGTACTTTGAGATGTGAGTTCACTTTATTAAACTCAAGGTGTCCGAACTTACTTCAATTATAAGAACTTTGATACGAAAACATTCACGTGAAGGTGAAAGGGCGCTGCGAGAAGTCGAGGAGAGCGGACGCACTTCACATGTGCCCTGCAATTTTTGGGATTTCTGACCCGGTTAAATCGACTGAACTGCCAAACTTTTGGTGGAAGGCGACGCCCAAAGCGAAGCCGACCACGAGGACACCTTTTTCAAGCCGGTGGGTCCAATATTTCTGGATGTATATGCTTTTGAAGACCTCCCACGTGGCCGACCGAAGCCAGGCGCATTAGGCTTAACGCAGTAGCGGTGCTTCGCGGCCCTTCCGGCCTCGGCCATAGGAAGAGGCGACCCTAAGAGGATACTCATATCAGCAGAACGGGAGAACAGCAACTCTCATTAGCAGCAAAATCACAACCATGTTCACAAGGAGTTTGAAGACACACAGCTAGAACACATAGTAACCGAAGTGATTCCCAAGAGGAAAAGAAAAGCTAAAAGTACTTTCATAGTAAATCTTTACAGCCCGCCCAAAAACAAAGGAGATTTCATTAAGCTTTTTGCGGAAGCAAAGAAGCTTGCAGGGCAGAACACCCTGATAATAGCAGGGGATTTCAATGCGAAAGGCCCACAATGGGGCAGCAAGATAGAAGATAAAAAGGGGCGCGGCATCTGCACAGCAGCGGAGAACATAGGCTGCGAGCTACTCACAGATGAAAGCCAGCCCACAAGACAGGGTAATAGTGTAAGCGCGGACACATGTTCGCACCTGGCCTTTGTCAGGGGCGTTAGGCAAGTCGAGTGGGAGAACCTGCAAGAAAATCTCGGCAGCGACCACTATATCATCAGGGTCACCATAGAGACAGAAAGCATCAAAAGGAAGATCGGCAAGGCAAACCTAACTGACTGGGTTGCCTTCCGCACCCACTGCAAATAACTAAAGGACGACATAACTTCAGTAGAAGACTGGAGCCAACAGCTTAGACACTAAGGAAGTGACTCGAACAGAGCAAGCACCAGAAGTGGACAGGCGACTCCTCAGGCTCTGGGAGGCAAGACGAGGCCTGACCAAGCGATGGAAGCGCCAAAAGCTAAACAGAAAGCTAAAGAAGAAGATTGCCGAAATCACCAGGCAAGCAGAGGAATATGCAACGCAGCTGGCAAGGCAGGGATGGCAGCAGTTTAGTACCTCGCTGAATGGCACCCTCGGCACGGCTAGAACGTGGCAGATGCTCAGAAAGCTCATGGATCCGAGCAAAAGCAAGACGGAAAGCAACAAATCCATCCAAAGGCTAATTCATCAGTACAAAGGTACAGAAGAACAGCTACTTCAGGCAGTACGAGAGAAATGCTACGGGAAAGACCAGGCAGAGGGCTACCGAGGCCACTACCAGGGCGAAGAAAACCCAACCACAGACAGATCGATCACAAAAGAAGAGGTCGTCGAGGTCATAAGGGCAACAACGAAAAATACAGCAGCAGGGGCAGACAAAATCCAAAATTCGTTAATCCGAAACCTAAGTGACGAAGCAATCAACCACCTCACCCTATACCTAAACAAACATTGGGAAGAAGGGACGGTCCCAGCGGAGTGTAAACACGCCGTAGTCGTTATGATCCTCAAGCCCGGCAAGAAACTCCAAATTGAAAACCTCAGACCGATCTCGCTAACATCATGCCTAGGCAAACTGCACGAGAGGATAGTTACCCGACGAATTGAAACGCATCTAGAAGACGGAAAGTGGTACCCCAACACCATGTTCGGATTCAGGGCAAACTTATCAACTCAAGGCATATTACTACAACTAAAAGACGAGGTACTCGAAACAATGCCAAGGAACGGGGAGAACGTGGTCATGGCCACCGACATTAAAGGGGCTGTTGACAACGTATCCCACGCTGCCATCATGGAGGGTATCAACACCACCAACAGCGGAAAGAAGATCCACGACTACGTTAGAAGCTTCTTCACCGACAGAACAGCAACAGTAGGCTTAGGAGGCCTGCGGAGAGACACCTTTCAGACGCCATGCAAGAGCACTCGGCAGGGCTCAGTAATCTCGCCAATACTCTTTAACATAGCGATGATCAACCTCGCCAAGAAACGCAGTCAAGTTCAGGGGATTCGTCATGCAATGTACGCGGACGACATCACTTGGACCACTGAAGGCTCACTAGGGGAGAAGCAGGAGGCGCTACAAGAGGCTGCCACCTGCATTGAAAGGTACACACAACAAAGAAAACTCAGATGCTCCACCGAAAAATCTGAGCTCCTCCAAGTGGGTGGGCACCCTGCGGACGCACCACTGGAAGTAAAACTAGAGGGCCAGAACATCCCGGAACAAAAGATGATCAGAATCCTCGGCATGTGGCTACAAGGAAGCCGGAAAAGCAGTCACACACTAAGCCTGCTAAGCAAGGCGGCAGGGCAAGTAGGCCGGATGATCAGCAGAGTTGCACACAAGAGGTATGGCATGAAGGAAGAGGACACACTCAGGCTAGTCAAAGCCTAGTGGTCAGCCGGGTAACATATTCATTGCCGTACCATGTGACTACCAAAGCAGAAAGGGAGCAAGCGGAGGCAATCTCCGGAAGGCATACAAAACAGCACTTCATCTCCCAAGAAATACATCCAATGACAAGAGCATGCAACTCGGAATCAGCAACACTTTCGAAGAACTAGGAAAATGTCAGCTCAAGGCGCAAATACGAAGACTTAGCAACACAACGGTTGGAAGGGCGCTCCTGACAAGGCTAGGTCGGGAAATAGAAAAGCCACAAAACAGCAGGGTCGCAATACTAGACCCGCTAAGAAAGACAATATGCTTACAATCCATCCCCCGAAACATGGATCCAAACCTCCATGCTCACAGGAGACAGGCTAGGGCGGAACATTATGAGAGGACCGTGGGACATCGGGACAATACAGTCTACACTGATGCCTCCCTATACCCCCAAACACACAAAAATAGCGCAGTAGCAGTAGTCGTAAACCACCACGGAGAACACATCACAAGCCTCACAGCCGAAGTATCTAACATAACGGAGGCAGAGATTTGCTGTCGCTCTTGCAGCGAAAGAAGGATACAGGACAGGGAGATCCCTTAACATCCTAACGGATTCACAAGAGGCGTGCCGGAAATATATTAGGGGCAGAATTAACAGTACGGCACTCAAGATCCTCAATGTTGGTCCGCTCCCTGAGGAACGACCAATACGCAACATAATCTGGATACAGATTCACGCAGGGATCGGGGACAACGAAGGGGCAGACAACCTAGCTCGAGGAATGACTAGCCGAGCAGGAACGTCACTAACCCTGGAGGAACCCCAGATTAACTGCGGGGACAGCTATTCGGAATTACTAAACCTATATAAGGGGCTAAGATTCCAGTACCCCCCATCACGTAAACATTTATCTAAGGAGGAAGCCACAGGATAGCGAAGACTGCAAACAGGCTCCTTCCCAAATTTATACATATGAATAAAGATGTTCCCAACACAGTATAGCGCCAACTGTCCGTGGAGCGGAGCAAAACCAACACTATATGTCAAATGGGAGTGCAGAAGGAATCAAGCATTTCACAAACACAAAACACCAAGTGCGGAGCAATGGGAGAGCCGGCTCACCAGCTGCGAGCTAGAGTCCCAAAGGGCACTCATAGCACATTCAAGCGAGGTGACCCGACTCAGTGGAGCCCTGGACTAGGGGCCCACCCACGGCCAAGGAGGACACAGACTTCAAGACGAAGACTCCGTTCTCTACCGCTGCTACTTCTTAAAGAACCAATAAAGTTTTAATTCAATCATTCATTCAATAATAATGATAATTGGTTCACAGGAAAAGAAGGGCGCAGTATCTTTCACACTTTTTCTGGTTTGGTTTGTGGGCTTTAACGTCCCAAAGCGACTCAGGCTATGAGTGACGCTGTAGTGGAGGACTCCGGAAATTTCGACCACCTGGGGTTTTTTAACGTGCACTGATATCGCACAGCACACGGACGGCACTCCGTTCCGCCTCCGTCTAAATGCAGCCGCCGAGGCCGGTATTCGATCCCGCTTCCTTGGGCACGGTAGTCGAGCGCCGTAACCACTTCGCTACCCCAGCGGAGCTCACACTTATTCTGTAGACACCTGACCACGTTGTAATTATAGGAAGTGAAAGGCTCGGTAACTGTCTCACTTGTTTTCTGTGGACACCTCAACCGCGCCGTAAGGAAATGGAGGAAGGTGGGAGTGAAAGTGGAAAGGGAGAAAGAGTAGCCGTAGTGGAGGGCTACGGAGTAATTTCGACCACCTTTAGATCTTTAACGTGCGCTGGCATCGCACAGCACACGAAAGCCTCTTCGTTTCGCCTCCATCAAAACGCAGCCGCCCTGGTCGGGTTCGAACCCGGAACGCAATTAAAGGCCATTGTTCC
Source organism: Amblyomma maculatum (assembly GCA_023969395.1). NCBI lineage: Eukaryota > Metazoa > Arthropoda > Arachnida > Ixodida > Ixodidae > Amblyomma > Amblyomma maculatum. The sequence goes on along the minus strand of JAJIZL010022111.1, from coordinate 625,952 downwards.
CGTTCGTTTTTGTCTTGCAAAAGTCAGGCAATAAAGAAAAAAAAATTTTCGTGGCGCAATGGATTAACACCACCCATCTCTGCACTGATGTCACTTCGATATATGTTCGAATCCTGTATATTAATTATTTTTTTCTGAATATTTTTTCCAATTGCCTATCAATTGCCTATATCCTGCCTTCAGTGAGCATATGCTACCTTTAGGTTGCGTTCACAGACACCTTTAAGTAACAATCGGTATGACAACAGTTACCTTAAGCAATTAGATTCCCCATATTCATTTCCTGCCTCACTGAGTGTATGTTACCTTTAGGTTGCGTTCACAGACATCTTTCAGCAACAATCGCCGTTTACAGTGAGTGTATGTTACCTTTACGTTGCGTTCAGAGAGACCTTTCAGCAACAATCGCCGTTTAACTCGCTGCAAGCATTGTCTGCTCCAGTGCGCCTACGGGATATGGTTTGACAATACGCACCCCGGCGGGGCAGAGAATGGAGAAAGGTTGGAGAGAAAAAAACGCAGAGAAAGGGGTGCCGTAGTGGAGGACCCCGAATTAATTTCGACTACTTGAGGTGCGATCCCGACTGCAGGCGGCTAGGGAGGAGGTGATGAAAGGTGACTGTTCCTGGCCTTACGGGGCTGGTACTGGTAGGTCAACGCCACTTGCGGCGGGGGCTAGCCTGCCACTGAATATTTATCTGATGTAGGCTGTCCTTGCACCCGCCACCGTCTGGGTGGTGGACGACGGCGGTTGCAGCACGCGTCTTTCCCTTCCTCTTTTTTTTCTTTCTTATCCAGGTTTTCTGTTCTGTCCGCACGAGGCAGCGGAGGTGGATCAGCTACAGAGCTAGTAGCAGGCCCTTGCATTTTCTTCTCCTTCCTGCCGCGACAACAACTACAAGCAGCTACGTTTAGATGGAGGCGAAACGAAGAGGCGTCCGAGTATTGCGCGATTAATTCCACAGCTGTCTACTGCGGCTCCTCTTTATCTATTTCCACTTTCACTCACACCATCCTCCCTTCCCTTATGTCTGGGACAGGTATCCACAGAAGAAAATCTAGAGTGCTCGTTGTTGTTGCGACTTTAGGATGGAAAATAAAATGTATGGGCCTGCTACTGGCTCTCAAGCTGAGCCTCGTGCTGCCTCGTGCGGACAGAAGAGAAAGTAGGGAAAGATTAAGGAGAGAGAAAGATGCGCATCGCGACACCAGTGGTCCAGCGCCGAAACGGCCAGGGGGTGGAGGTGGTGAAGGGTGGCTGTTCCTGGCCCTACGGGGCTCATACGGGTAGGTCAATGCCGCTTGCGGCGAGGTCTAGCCTGCCACTGCATTTTTATCGGTTGTATGCCGTCATTGCACCCACGACGGCGGTTGCGACGCGCGTCTTTCTCCCCTTCTCTTTTCTTCTTTGTGTTCTCTGCTGTCTGCATGAGGCAGCGAACGTGGCTCAGCATCAGAGCCAGTAGCAGACCCGTGCTTTTTCTTTTCCCTCTTCCTACAGTCGTGAGGAATGATGGCTGTTCCTGGGCCTACGGGGCTCCGACTGGTAGGGAAACGCTGCTTGCGGTGGGGGCTAGCCTGCCACCGAATGTTTACTTGTCGGCCCTCACAAATACCAGCCCACGCTTAGGTGGCGGACGACAGCCCTTGCCGCTCGCGGCTTTCTCTCCCTCTTCTTTTTCTTCTCTACTTTCTCTCTTCTGTCTGCACGAGGCAGCGGAGGTGAATAAATAAGTTTATTTTTATAAATCAGGTGGCTCAGCTACAGAGCCAGTTGTAGGCCCGTGCATTTTATTTCCCCTTTTCCTGCAGCCACAACAACAACAAACAAACAACGGCCACTGTGGGTGCCAGTTGTTTTGACTTTAGGAAGAAGAAAAAGAAAATGCGCAGGCCTTCTACTGACTCTGCAGCTGAGCCACCTCCACTGCCTCGTGTGGACAGAAGAGAAAATAGAGAAGAAAGAAAAAGAAGCGGGAGAGAAAGACGCCCGTTGCAACAGCCGTCGTCCTCCATCCAAGCTGTGGCGGCTTCAATGACGGCCTACAAGAGGCAGGCTAGCCCCCGCCGCAAGCGGCGGTGACCTCCCCGTCCCAGCTCCGAAGGGCCAGGAGAATCCAGCCAGACCACTGGACACGTGCGTTTGCCGCAAGCGTCTCTATTTGGCATCACCGAAATGCTCCGACGGCTGTTGCGGAAGGATGGGTAGGTAGGTCACCGCCGTTTGCGGCGGGGGCTAGCCTGCCACCAAATGTCTATCTGTTGTAGGCCGTCATTGCACCCGCCATCGCTTCGGTGGTGGACGACGGCTGTTGTTGCGGCGCGCGTCTTTCTTTCCCTCTTCCTTTTCTTTCTTCTCTATTTTCTCTTCTGTCTGCACGAGGCAGCGGAGGTGGCTCAGCTACAGAGCCAGCAGCATATGGCCAGTAGCAAGCCCGTGCATTTTCTTTCTTCCTACAGCCACAACAACAACAACGGCTGTTGCGGCGCGCGACTCTCTCCCTCTTCTTTTTCTTTCTTCTTTACAAACTGATTGATTTATAGGAAGGTAAAGGCGCGGTAACTGTCTGACTTGTTTTCTGTGGACACCTCAACCGCGCCGTAAGGGAAGGAGGAAGTTGGGAGTGAAAGTGAAGAGAGAAAGAGGAGCCGTTGTGGAGGGCTACGGAGTAATTTCGACCGCCTGGGGATCTTTAACGCGCGCTGACATCTCACAGCACACGGACGCCTCTTCGTTTTCTTCTCTACTTTCTCTCTTCTGTCCACTTCTGCCTGCACGAGGCAGCGGAGGTGGGTCCGCTACAGGGCCAATAGCAGGCCCGTGCATTTTTTTCTTCTTCTTACAACCACAACAACAGCAACAATGAGAGCCGGCCGCGTGGGCTGCGTCACTAGTGGGAAAGACGCGATCGAGATTAGCAGGGCAGATGTTGGCCACGCTTCTTCAGCCCGTGTCAAGTCGTTCGCTTCGTGTCTATGGAAGTGCAGGAAGCATGGCGCCTTCGGTGTTTGTATGCCTGCCAGGGTACTCTGCATTAAGTGACTGCTCGAGGTGAGTGCTCATTGGTCACTTGTTTATTTTGGTGTTACGAATGCTAGCCTAAAAAAATGAAAACGAGCCCTATACCGACAGCTCAATTACAGTGGAAGCAAACTTCTATATAGCAGTTGGGCTCTACATATAAATGCACGTGGTTCCCATTTGAAGCCCTCCATCCTCTGCGGCAGTCCTCGTAACCAGCATGGCCGTTTTGATGGAGGCGAAACGGAGCGGCGTCCGTGTGCTGTGCCATGTCAGTGCATGTTAAAGAACCCCAGGTGGTCGAAATTTCCGGAGTCCTCCATTACGGCGTCTCTCATAGATGTAGTCGCTTTGGGACGTTAAACCCCACAAACCAAACCAAACCATCTTTGGAACAGGCTTAGAAATATCTGCTACTCAGCCGCGTTTGAAACACTGGGTTTTATAAACGCCCGCGCTGATACCCGTCTACAGTGATAATTAAGCACTTGGGCAGTGTCACAAGTATATCCGCCCCGCCGGGGTGGCGCAGTGGTTACGGCGCTCGACTACTGCTCCCAAGGACGCAGGGTCGAATCCCGGCCTCGGCGGCCGCTTTTCGCTGCCTTGTGCTGTGTGATGTCAGCTTTGGGACGTTAAGCCTCACAAACCAACCAAACCAACAAGTATACCCATTTCATAACTGGGTTTAATGCCCTTGAGAGTTTCAAACGAGTCCTAATGACCGCGTTTGGATGTGGCCGAATAGGGGCCGCGTTTAGATTTACAACGCAAACATCAACGGCGCCCGCGAACCTAACAGACCATAATTTTCCGGGCGAATGTTATTCATTTATGAATGCACTAGTCTTAAGAAGCCCTGAGACATTTTGAAAAACATGCCCCGTGTTATGATCTTGGCTAGGGCATTCTTTGAGGTGCGTTCTCAGCTCCTCTCCTGTAAGCGTTCGTAGTTCGTATCGCACTTGCATTTATTCGCCGCCCTCGGCGGCTGCGTTTCGATGGAGGTGAAACGGAGTGGCGTACGTGTGCTGTGCGATGTCGGTGCACGTTAAAAAACCCCAGGTGGTCGAAATTTCTGAAGTCCTCCACTGCGGCGTCTCTCATAGCCTTAGTCGCTTTGGGACGTTAAACCCCACAAACCAACCAACCTTTTATCTTGAAGAATCGTTTGTGGCTAGCACCTTCATTGCAGAATGTTGCTGAATAACTAGTGCAAATGCTGGTGTTCACGCTTATCGCACCCGATGGACATCATTAGTTGGAACGCCTGACGCCATCGGAAAGTAAATGGAAGTTGTGTAATGCTGCTTTTTCGCGATTAATGTCAGCTCTTAATACCGCCAAGGCATTTTACCCAAATTAGGGGAATCTAGCCATGTGTTCACTTGAAGCGCACCGTTTGATTCTGTCAGTCGTATAGACCGTTTATGTATGTACCATGAGCGCTTAGTGAATCTTAGATTGGCCTTTTTGAAGCGAAAGCTTCACCAGGACATGTCTCAAACAAAGTCAAACTGGCAGGCCACTTGGCGTTCATTGAGAAGTGTGGACATGCTTAACTGTGGTACAATCTATGCTGTACGACCACTTCAAATTGGACGGCAGATGCAGCACCACATGTGCCCTCTTGTAGCTGGCAGCGTCCTCGACTCCATAGTCTCTGCTATTTAGTCGATGAAAAACCGTTTGCCTGTGTCTAACCGCAAGCATACTTGAAGCGAAGTCAAGCATAACGGCACTTTCGCGTCGCCTCACTAAGCTTAGTAAGGTTAAACATTTTAGATGGGGGGGGGGGCGAGGAAACAGCACTGGGATGATGATGGTTGTTGGTGGAGTTCTCTATCCTCACCTGACTGCACCAGAGGCGTCCTTCCGTTTATCTTACTAGGAAAGCTAAGCATAGAGTAACACACATATATATATATATATATAAAGAGGACACTGCCATAGGGCCCCAGCGGCCCACTTTTGCCTTTCAGCGCACAGTGGAGACGGCGAAGTGTGACAGCCTCAGAGCAGGGCGCTTTAAAATACCATATCTCGGAGGCCGCAATGTTACTTCCAGTTCAGTTTTTTCGAGCGCGTCCTGTATGATACACAAGCGCTTCGCCATTTGCGCGGAGTAGTTACCGGCATTGTTTAAAAAATTTGGCAGTGGCTTAGCTTGGTTAAGCCTGGTAATTGCGAAAGCAATAGCTATGGCTACGCTTAGGTTCAGCTGGTGGTGTAGCTGGTTGTGGTGCTTGTGGTTATGCTAATGGTTATGCAGTGATTCACTCTGGCCACGGCATATGGTTCAACTATTGTTTATTGCGGGGAGCTACCTGGTTATTCTATTTTTAACTAGTAGCGAGGAAAGCAGTGCCGTGGCTGCAATGATATACTTTGGTGTGGGTGAGGTTAAGGCAGGATGTACAACTGCCGCTCCGGCACCGGCTGCAACGGCATTCTTTACGCCAGCAGAAATGAAAGCATCCCTAGAAATTGCGTTGGTTCCACCTGCCGCTAGGCCACCTCCTATAGTATCCAACGTTGCACCCACGGCGGTAGCTGCGGCTGCAGCCCCATAATTCTTGTTAACTTTAGGAGCATGTGGCACAACTCCAGCTCCTCCCGGCCGTAGATCAACGTTGGGCTTTGTAAGGGCGTACCCGAACCGGCGCCCCAAACGCCGTTCTAATTGGTCTCACAACAGTCTCAGGGATGACGGATGGTTGGATGGATGGAATATAGGAGCGTCCCCTTTGAAACGGGTTGGTCGCAGTAGCTATTACGCTCATTTTTCTCCCTATATCTTAATTAGTGATTTAGATTGGTTAACTAAACCATCATTCTATTTCATAATTTTTTTTTGTTTCCACATTGCTAACATTATGTCACTTCTCTGCTTTTAAGCCACCAATCTTCCAGTCATTTTTTGCTAGTTTTCACCGCCGGTTTATTTGCTCGGCCACTGGTATCTCTAAACCCCAGAGCTTCAGGAACAGTTACTGCGCCTGCATCAACTTCCGGGTGGATACCATTACATTCGAGCATAATATGGTCAATTGTTTCACTGGAGTTGCCACATACAGCACATGCGTCATCTTCATTGTTAAATTTCTTTTTGTAGCTGCGTGTTCTAAGCACCCTGATCTAGCTTCAAAAAGTAGGGCACTGCCTCTTGAGTTATCAAAGAAAGCTTCCTTCCTGATCTGCATTTTCCACTTTCGGTATAATTCCACACTCTGTTTCTTCTCCATCGAATTTATCCAATTTTTACCTTCTGTGTTTTTCACCTGTTGCCTAATGCTCTTTTTTCTCCGTCCTTGTGACTAGCATATTGACTAGTTATTTTTCTAGTTATTTTCGTCCATTGTGAGTCAACGCTTTTTAAGTACAGGTATTTAAATACTTTAGCTGCCCATCTGTTACTGTCCAATTTCCTCAGGCGTTCCTCATTTAATATTTTACTCTGAGCTTCCCGTACTTCGAAAGATGCTCAGCCTATATCGTCCTGTACCACCTCATTTGTGGTTTTGCTGTGGGCACCTAGTGCTAATCGTACAACAGCTCTCTGATTTATTTCTAATGTTGACTGTACCTCTGATTTCAGGCACAAAGCCGCATTTCCGAAAGTAAGTCCGGGCACCTTAATTCCTTTCCAAATACCCCTCAAACCCTCGTACCTGTTGTATCTCCACAATGCCCTATGCTTCATTATCCCGGCATTCCTTCGTCCTTTGGGTTTAAGTGATTGCTCATGCTTTCAAATGTATGCCAATCCTTCGTTTACCCATACCCCCAGATATTTATATTCTGCTACTCTGGGTATTTCATGGCCTTATATTTTAAGACCCTGATCAGTTGAGCCGTTGACAATTACCAGACCCAACTTAACTGCACTAAAACTGGAGCCTAGAGCGTCCCCTTCGTCTCCGCAATACTTAACTAGAGTTTGCAATTCTTCCAGACTCTCAGCTAGCAGGACAATATCGTTTGCATACATCAAACCGGGGAGGCGCTGCTCTACCGCCTTTCCACCTAATCTATATGACAGGTGAAAACATAGGTTACCGTCTTGTATCCTCCATTCCAGGTTTATCATATAAACCATGAACAGCAGCAGTGATAGAGGACAGCCTTGTCTTAATCCTTTGCATACTTTGACATCTTCCGTACTTCTTATCCCTTCCCACGTACTTTCTACTGTGTTATCCCTGTATATTTCCTGTAGGAACTCTATTATCTAATAACCGATACTTTCTTCTTTTAATATGTTCCACAGGAGTTCCCTGTTTACATCCCGTTTATGTCCAGGAAGGCCAAATAAAAAGGTCTATTTTCCACTCCAGATATTTCGATACATTGGGTAAGCACGAACAGGCTATCATCCAAGCGCCAACCATTTCTAAAGCCGGTCTGAAGTTCTCCGAGTATCTTGTTACTTTCTACCCATGATTGCACCTTTAATTTCACCGCCTGCATAGCCAACCTATAAATAATAGATGTTATGGTAATCGGCCTGTAGAATTTTATGTGCATCCTTTCTCCTTTTCCTTTATAAATCAAATTCATTTTACTCTGCCGCCAGCTGTCCGGAATTTGCTTATTCGTTATGACTGTTTCCAGAGCTTTTAACAATGTTTCCTTACTTTTTGGACCAAGTTCATTAATCAGCTTGATCGGAATTCGATCTATGCCTGTGGATATGTTTTTAGAAATATTTTTTCTGCCTTTTTCCAGTTTAGATTGCTCAGTTCTAAGCTGCTTTGTATTCTGCTGCTTTGGGTTGCTTCCTGACTTGCGGAGATTACTCTATCGTCGCGTTTAAATGACTCGGCTATAACCGATGTAATGAAGTTCACTGCGCTGTCTCCCTTTAAAAAATTTTCCTCGTTATCTTGAATGCGATCTTGCTTTCTTTGATTCTTTTTCCCTAGCCAGCTTATATGATTCCAGAATTTTCTTGCTCCGCCTCTAGAGGCATCGTGTATGTCAGCCATCCAGCGATCAGTGGACTGTTTTATTTTAGATTGGACAAGGGCCTGTACCTCAAGTTTCTTTTGTCGATATGATTCCCATTTTTGGTCGATTTCCTCCTGAAATACCTGTGCTTTCTTTGCCACTCGATGTTTCCTTGAAGCAGCCCGTCGTTGTTCAATAGCTTCCCTGATTTCCTTATTCCACCAGCTCCGTGGCTTCCTCTTTCCATTCCAGAGGTTTGCTACTTTAGCCTCCTTAATTTTCCTCCTTAAGAGTAGTTCTACCCGTTCATAATCCCAGTCTTCCATGGGGCTTTTCTCTATTGCTTCCTCTATGTCTTCTGCTATCTGCGCTATTTGATCGTCGTTTAATTTAGCGTTTACTTTTTGTTTAAGTTCCATTTCTGTTTTCATCAAGGGTCCCATCTGCAGACTAATACGTTTATGATCACTTCCCAGACTGCATTCCCCTTCTTCGTCTATTTCCAGTTTTGTGACCTTGCTATACATTTCCTGCGACATTAGACAGTAGTCAATGGTCGTCTGCCTGTTGCGGTATTCCCACGTGATGTGGCCTTCACCATTTTGTTTCTCTGTTTACTATAACAGGATCGTGTCGCTCACAGAAATCTAGCATTCGCTTCCCGTTACAATCCGTGTATCCATCGAGATCGTCGATGTGGCCGTTCATGTCCCCCAGCAGAATAATATTGGACCCGTCTCCAAACTGGCTTATATCGTCACTGAGACATTGAACAAGATCCTTGTTTTCTTGCCTGCATTGGTGCCCTGTTTCTAAATAAACTACCCCTAGCCATGTCCTTATGCCGGAAATTGTTCCTGATACCCAGATATGTTCTTTACACGATGATTTAATTCTTTGCCAAATTGTTCCCTGGTGTATCAACATACCTACCCCTCCAGCCTTTTTTTCCGTTCTCGTTCTGTTGCACCCTTCCCAGGCGTAGCCTTCTGTAAACGGCGGATGGTCTAGATCGCTGAGATGACTCTCGCAAAGAGCGTACACACCTATTTTGTCATCCCTCAACTGCTGTTCTATCTTTAGCCATTTCGTCCTTTTTCTACCTCCTTGCATGTTTATGTAGCTGATCCTAGTGTTAAATTTCTTTTTTGTACTTTTCTTTCTCGACCTCCTCCTTGCCATTTTTGGGGGCTCAGCCTCCATTATTACACTTTTTTCTGCTTCCCATCTAACTACATCTGTGCAAGGAGTCCTCGCGGACCCCTTAAAAAGCTACAGCCCTGCCTGCCAGGCGCCAGCCGATATCTGCTCCCACCCTTCTGTTAAAATGAATGCCATCTCGCTGAAAAGCCCTACCAAAGCCTGCTTTATGCACCTCCCTGTTTACCTCAACCACTTCAAAACGCTTCTCCAGGCTTAACTTTCTTATGCCCTGATTAACTGTCACCACGTCTTTTTCCAGCTTTCCGTTGAATCCTAGCACTCCCGGTACTGTGCATACATCTATCTGCGCTTGCTGGGCTATCTCCCTGAAATCGTCAACTGCCTTAGCTAAACTTTCCACCACTCCTGCAGCGTCATCATTTAGGACATCGTTTAGCCCCGGGGCTACTATCACCATACTGCGCTCTGCGGAATTTTTCAACAGCCTATTTTTACTTTCTTTTAGCACTGTCCTCATTGTGCTCCCTGGGAAGGCCCCAACTAACACTCTCTTATCACCTTTCACACGTTCCAAGATATCTTGCTTGTACGTGCTCATGTTAGAATCTCCAGCGATAAGCACCTGGGCCTTCTTTCTCCCTCTCCCAAAAGTTGGCTCCTGCTTTTGGTTATCTGTGTCCTTCTCTCTGGGATTTTCATTCTTCCTTACTTCTTTCTTTTTTTCCGGCTTCTTAGTAGCTGCTTCTAAATAGCTCTGTCGGTTCGGATCCGCCTGACCTACTTTGTTTATGGCTTGCATGCCAGTGCTGGTCCCAGCCACGTTGCCTACACTGGAATGTTCGTCCTCATTGTTTCCAAGGACAAAATCCGCCTGACCTACTTTGCTTACGCCTTCCATGCCAGTGCTGGTCCCAGCCACGTGGCCCGCACTGGAATGTTCGTCCTCATTGGTTCCAAGCATAAAGTCGGCCTTTTTATTTTCCATTTGAGGAAGCTGTCCAAGCAGTTTGATTTTCTGTCCTTAACAAACGTACTTCCTTTTCTAAATCAGCCACACGAGACTCTAAACTGCCCCTTTCTTGATCAAATCTATCTAAGCGCGCACTCAGCACGCAACACCGACACAAAAAGTCGCTGCCTTCCGCTTCATCTACAGAGTCAAAACGCGTTTCCTTGAGATTAACCTGCGCCTCACACTGAGTACACTTACCTTCTTTTGATTGCACATCTTAAGCTAGTATTGAGTGACGTCGCTCCGGCTGTATCGCTGCCTCATGGAGGGAGCGGTAGTTAGGCCGTGGCTGGTAGCTACCGCGTCGCGAGCCGACGGCGCGAGTTGGGGCTCCTGTTTTTGCGGCAGATGGGATGACGTCACTCCGGCTGTAGCGCCTCTCGCGGAAGGAGTGGGAGGTAGGCCGCGGTTGGTAGCTACCGCCTCGTGAGTTGACGGCGCGAGTTGGGGCCCCTGTTTGTGCGCAGCTGTGCTTGTCGGAGCGCCAATGTTCACGCTAAAGGTCAATGATAGCTACCGCCTCTCTACGCGAAGGGTTGAAAAGTGAAAGTAGTATTGCTTTCGCAATAAAAAGCGGAGGCAGTACCTGAAGCAATAAAGAACGACATTGCTCCCGATCACCCCCCTTTCGCGGCCTTTTATAGGGCGCGACAGGGACGCAAAAAGTGTTCGCACGGGAATATAGGGCTACGGATAAAGCAGAACCCTTTGAATCTGGAGTTCGCGGTGCATGCCACCTAGCCATGAGAATTAGTACTATTTGCACTTAATTTTGGCTGACTTAGTAACCAAATAATCTATATTTCGCTATTTCGACCTGTGTTCAATTAATTTTTAATTACATAGTGTCCTGTAACTAAAACTTTTTTGTAGGTGCAACGCCATCTGGCGGAGTCATGGAACCTTCATCTGGGCCGCAAATAGTGTCGTCTTCTCTTTATATATATGTTACTCTGAGAGCTAAGTACAGTGACGCGCATCTTCGGGACAGCGTGCGCATGCTGCTCCCGTTCGACACACCAGAATGCCTCCTGTCGCCACCGTGCCTCCGTACTCGCAGAGGCAGTCGTTAGCGGACCCGAGAATCGAGATTTATGTGGCGTCTTTAATGCAAAATGCGGCAGAAGTGTTTTGGAGTGGGCGAAACGAAAACAGCATGGCACTGTGCGATGCTACCGCGTGATGCAGATTCGATTAATCATGAGCCCACAACATGTGGATGTGCCCGCAGAATGTCAAGCTATTTCAACTGTTATATTGACGGGACTCCCCAGGGTTTTGATCGTCTGAAGCAGGCAGCTAGATCTGTACACTATCCTTGCTTTTCAGGAATATCGATTCGCATGGATCTGGTAACTTCCACTCGTTTATCATCATGCTCTCGTTACCTTTCCACACAATTCCAGCACCTAGCTCGAATGACACTTGTAAACCCGATGCTGCGGATATTTTACCTCCGCGCGCATTCTTATCTGATACGCCGTCACGTTTGAGGTGCGTTCGTGTCACGAGTGTGACATTGTGCCGCATGCACATGCTTCTCTTAGTGTGAGCACTTGAAATAAGCCCATCTGGTGTGACGCTTTCATCGTCTGATGGTTGCAATCCGGCGTCTTTTGGTGCCCCCTATCGAACGCGCTCACGAGAGTTGCTTTTCCGGCCGTGCAAGTCAGCTTATCGTTCCAACAGGTCTGTTTGGCTCTCTCTGGCAGCAGAATGGAGTTCGCTGTGCTCTTTTCCTTGTACGATGTGTACGTTTGCGATATCGGACATGCGTTTTGTCTAGAATTTGGATCCTGAATTTACACTTCGGTGCGTCTAAAAGGTTGGAGACGGTTGGGTTCCTCAAAGGTTCATAAATACTTAGTTTGGCAACGATAATTTTATGTGGCTGTGTTGAGCTCCTCCTGGACTACTCCTACTAAGAACTTTGGAGTATTCTTGGGGAGGGATACGAAACACGGGTTATGCCGGCCTAAGTCGTGGCGGTACTCGACGTCCGGGGAAGGGGAGATGGAATGTGGGGAGGAGGGGTAATTAATATGGCCAGCACTTGGACATTGAGTACAGGTTCATGTCGTGTTTCATTTCCCTCACATTGGTGTTGGCACGATTGATCTACTGCGATGAACGCTTTTTTGGAGGGCTGCCGAAATTTCCACCGCCGGGATTATGTGCCACTGACATGTCACTTTACACAGTCTGTCAGGGTCGTGGTGCACTCTAGTTCTTGGGTTCGGCAGTGGAAGTGGTCAATTATAAATCCATAATATAGGATTTGGATAATTACTCCATTGTCTTGAATTTATGCATTATACTGATTCTGAGAAGTATTTTGTTCGTAATGAAGAAATTAATTCTCGGCCTGAACCTCGCACTTGAATTCTCGATGAAGGCGGAAAGCAGGGCGCCATTGTACAATGCCTTATTAGTGCACGTTAAAGAACCGCAAGTGGTAACATTTTCCGAAGCCTTGCGCTAAGGATTCTATCGCAGCCTGATTCGTGTTGGGACCTTAAATTATCCGTGGTAACGCTTGTGTAAAATGCGCTGGATGCATAGTGGCCTTCCAGAATTCTTTGGCGTAGAAGGTGCATGAAATAAAAAGATTAGAGGGCCCCTTAAATATCTGTTAAGAGGGGAACGTCGAAAGTTTGTCCTTCTCCTATCATTTGCCACGCGTCCTTTGCATGCTCTTGCTCATTACCACTCATAGCTAAGCACGTTTACTAATTTGTAATCAGTTGCGGACATTACAATTTGTCGTATGCCATATTGGCTTTTCCGTAGTCATGGTGATTCATGCTTAGTCATTCTAGTCAATACAGCTCATAGCTAAGCATATTTACTTATTGCCGGTCAGTTGGTGGCCATTACGAGTTGTCGCTAAATATGGTAGCGCTACGGAAGCGTGACTCAGCATCCTTAGTAATTCTGAGTCACGCTGAGGCATGCCTACGGATAGTAGTCATTGCCAGTCATAGCTAAAAGGTTTTGCTCATTTCCAGTATGTTGCAGTCATTAAAAGTCGTCGTTTGACATATTGGTCGTTCTGCAGTCCTACAGAGTGATACCTACTCATTGCAGTCATTACCACTCATAGCTAAGCATGTCTACTACGAATGTGCATCACGCGCACATAACACAAAAATAAATCACGTCAACATACCCCGTAAAGACTCCACAAAATTTATGATGACTAAACTAAGAGCCTAATGCCAGGCTTCATGGGATAATGAAACAAATAACAATCTATACTTAGTAAAGCCTATAGTTCAAGAATGGAAGTCATCGAGTCATAAAGAGCGCTTTTTTTAAGTGATCCTGTGTCGCCTCCGCAATGGACATGCACATTTCACGCACAACTTCATACTCCTCGGACAAGAAAAACCTACATGTGAAACATGCAATGAACAACTGACAGTAAACCACATTTTAATATGCACGAAATATGAGGAATTCAGGAGGAAACATTTTATGTGTTTCTGTAATTAACACATTCCATTTGATCCGTATTTTGCTAGGAGAGAATGCCATTGTCGAAATTTCTTCTTATTTTGATTTTTTAAAAGAAGTAAAGCCAATAAACAAACTCTGAGTTATTTTAACAAGAACTGCTTTACCTATAGTTTGGCGCATGATGGCCTTAGTTGCCTATGTACCATAAAACCCAACACAACACAACACACTCATTTCCAATCAGCTGCAGTCATTAATCGTTTTACATATTGGCCGTTTTGTATACGGTCATATGTTGAGTCAGTTTAGGATAATTTTATCATCACAGTTATTCAGTAATTCTATTGACATCTCTCATATAACTTTTATTCCTCACCAGTCCCCATCGATCATTTTCATTCCTTATCTCCCTCCTCATATATTGTTATTTGCAAGTGAAATATCAGCGCAGAGATCCACCGCACAACTCTCGTGTACGCGATTTGGTTGCAGCAGCCTATAAAGGCTTTCGCCCTAAGCATGTTTAGAGCACTTCTGAATCTGCACTGGAGAAATGCGAAAGCATGTGCGTTGCTGCTGCAGACTGTATACGCGCTCCTTAAAATTCAGCTGCCAAAGCCGGGGGTCCTGCCGCACAAGAGAAATTTCCTTTCTTTGGCGCGCGTTCTATGCAGTGCTATGTACAATTATAATGGATTACAGGAGAGGAAAAGCGCATTATCTGTCACATTCTCCTCCAAGTGTGGGATTGGATGGCGCAACGTCGCTCCTGCAGCTTTTGCGCGCTTTTGTTGTGCTTATTGAAGTGTAGGATGGGCGATGACGCGCCCGGTGGCACGAAGTAAGGACGCCACCACGCTCTCCGATGCCGTCACGTTTTTGCTAGGAAGCGCCATGATCTCAGGGGCGGCGGTCCCCATTGCAACCTCTTTGGCATGACGACCCATCTCGCGCACCTCTTTTTGACATGTTTCTGTCTCAGCTCGCAGTGGCAGCGCAGTCGTTAAATACCCGACTAATGTGCGAGTACCCGCATTGGAACCGAACTGCCGCTGCGTTTCGCCTCCGTCGAAACGCAGCGTCGCGCATGCTGTGTGATACCACAGGATGTCAAAATTTTCGGAATGCACTACGCAGGCTTTCATAAACTGAACCGCTTTGGAACGTTATACCCTCAATCCAAACACATTTTGTGTCAACAGTCATTTCTTCGATTAATATATGTGAAGTTTTAGTCTATTCCAACCTTTATTCGTCTTACTTGTGCTTCTTTTGACGACTTCCTCTCTGGTCTGATATCAATACTGGTTTTGCACGCTCCCTCGCTTACATCGACGTCCGTGGCAATTTGGACGTTTGATTTTTTGCCCCTAATAACTAATCAGTCCCCATCGACCAAATGTGCTATTTAGCAACATTTTTCACATGCTTAGAATCATTATTTTTCTCCTAAATCTTCAGCTAACGACGTAAGTGTGCCGACAAGGTTTGCACCCACTCTACGCAGGAAACGCATGAGCAGGTGTCGTCGCGGTCCGCTTAGCGACTTACTCACTGTAATTTTTCGTAGTATTTTTTCATATAGTCTTCAGGTGATTAGGTTATATTTCCGTAGGTGGTAGCTTCATATCCGCTGGGGGTCACTTCATATCCGCCTTTTAAGCTTATAACTCGAGGCACCATCAGTTGCGATTATAAACGGACGCACAGCTAGAACTAAGACATTGTCCAGAAATAGCCAATCCACACTGCAGTACATCCTTCCGTAGACTACGCGTCGTGCTGCGATAATGGATCCTACTATCGCACTGCGTGAAAGAACAATCAGCGTAGCCGCTCTACCAAGCCGTGCGATAGCGCCGCTGTTCGAAGCTCGCACGATACGGTAGGCTTCAGATTTTCTAGTTTTAATAATTACTATAGGCCTTTCATTAGTCTTTCAGGTATTTAAAGGTTCCGACCGAACGTTAAAAGCAGTTTGCTTACCGTATAGATACGACACGCCAAATTCCGACCCTGAAATATTCGCGAGGCGCAAAATCATTTATTTTTGGCGCAGTAAGATGCGGTCTATGTGCGCGAGTCGTATAGCTAACTGGCACTCTTCATTTTTTTTTCTCCTTAACCATTACATGATTATGCAGCGAGCTGTATCACGGAAGAAGATAATTTCGTATCACAACTTGCCGCTTATCGTCACAAAGCATTCACCGTCTCTCTATGGCTTGGTAAGTCTTTGAGCGCTCTTTTTAAAGGACGCGAACGTCTGGTGGCTGTTGTCCGCAATATGCCTGTTAAGACATGTTACAAACCACCGCAACAAATGAAAGAGGTCAAGTAAAACAACTGTATTTTATTTGTTTTGTATTGTTTTTCACCCTGCACAACTAATAGTCTGTCGCTGTTACAGGCACTGTTCCTCTTTTAAGGTATGAAATAGTTCGGTTTAGTGTTCTATTAAGGGCTCTTTCCGCATTTCCTTTCACTTTTCTCGTTCACCTCAAACATAAATGAAAACCTGAGCCTCGTCCTTAGCTGGACGAGCGATCTCTACGCAGCGCAGTGAGAATGCTTCACACACCATCTTGAGGCACAGTAGTGACATCTTAAGTAGAAGATCAGTTCTTTCTAAGTATTTTTGCAGGATACATAATTTTCTGTGGCAGCCAGCGCAGGGTGTATTCAGTTACGAAAAAAAGGTTGGCATTGAGACATCATGCTGACGTTGTGCGTTTTCGCTTAACCACGGTCACCATA
Organism: Amblyomma maculatum; assembly: GCA_023969395.1. Taxonomy (NCBI): domain Eukaryota; kingdom Metazoa; phylum Arthropoda; class Arachnida; order Ixodida; family Ixodidae; genus Amblyomma; species Amblyomma maculatum. The sequence continues at coordinate 609,588 of JAJIZL010022111.1, read as the reverse complement.
TGCCACCCCAGAGCACACTGACTTCACGTAGTTCTGGTGTATACTGTATCGCATTTGTTTAACAGTGATGGCTTGCTTTTGGATTTCGAATGCTCATGACGCGGCATTCGTCGAAGCTGATTATATGTAGTGATTGTGTTTGGCTAATGAGAGTGGGTTCATTTTTTCATTGAAATTATTAAAAATTGCGGGTCCTGCGCAGTGGGTTGCCTGAAATGTAGAGGAGCAAGCCGTAAGACTTGAGATATGACGACAGTGTTGTGTTTCTACCAGACGAGCTGTGCGAACAGCACAGTGATCCGGCAAAGTGACAGTCCCAAGGTGGTTCTCCGACGTTTTTGGCATGCATTCATATATAACAGGCACAAGGTGTGTCTTTAAGGTGAAGTATTTTTATTGCGAAGCAATACTACTTTAGCTACCACCTCAGCCCGTGCCATGCCGCGGCCACATAGCCAAGCTTGACCTTTCGCGTGACCTCGCTGCATGACGTCACACCATCTGCTTAAAAACGGGGCCCCATCTCCCGCCGTCGCCTTGCGCGACGCATAGCCACGGCCGTGGCTTGACTCCCGCTCTTCTCGTCAAGACCATGAGATGCCGCCTCCAGCCTATGCGCTTCGGCAGGTTGCAAAGAGAAAGCATCAGCGAGCTGCGGAGACAGAAGAACGAGAAGAACGGCTTTACAAGCGACGAGCTCAAGATGCAGCCAGGTGAAAAAAACGCTCAGCGTCTTCGGCAGCAGAATCCACGGCAGAAGCAAGTGAGGAAGTTATAAGCTTGGCCGACAGTGTGGAATGTGCATCTCGCTCCAGCACTACTAGTTCGGAACGCCGGAACGCAGCCAAACGGGAGCGACGTGCCCAAGAAACTCCGGAACAGCGGCAACAGCGACTCGAGAAGGAACGTGCGTATCGAGAGAGGCAGAATGAAAAGCGAAGAAAACGGCATGCTGAAGAAATACCCGAGCAACGAGAGGAACGATTGAAGAAAACACGAGAGAAATCTCAGAGAACCCACGTATTGCTTCGCAATTACCAGGCTTAACCAAGCTAAGCCACAGCCAATTTTATTGCCATCGACGGTACCGGAACCATGAAAGACCGCAAACATTATCCTCATTCATAACAAAGGGGACTCCAAGGACCTTAAAAATTACAGACCAATCAGCTTACTGTCTGTTACGTACAAGGTATTTACTAAGGCAATCGCTAATAGAATCCGGACAACCTTAGACTGCAATAAAGCAAAGGATCAAGCAGGATTTCGGAACCGGCACTCTACTATCGATCATATCCATACCATCAATCAGGTGATAGAAAAATTCTCGGAATATCCCTTACACATAGCATTCATTGATTACGAAAAACCATTTGACTCAGTTGAAACCTCGGCGGTGATGCAGGCATTGCGAAATCACAAGGTAGGCGAGTCGTACGGGAAAATGCTGGAAGATATATATAGTGGCTGCTCAGCAACCATAGTTCTGCACAAAGAAAGTAACAAAATTCTCATAAAGAACGGTGTTAGGCAAGGAGACACAATCTCCCCAGTACTATTCACAGCTTGCTTAGAGGAAGTATTCAGAGACTTGGAATGGGACCAGTTAGGGATAGGGGTAGATGGAGAATACCTCAGTAATTAACGATTTTCTGATGATATTGCCTTGCTAAGCAACTTGGGGGATGAGCTCCAAATAATGATTAGTGACCTAGACAGGAAAAGTAGAAAGGTAGGCTTGAAAATCGATATGCAGAAGACTAAAGTAATGTTCAACAGCCTCGGGAAGGAACAGCAGTGTACATTAGGTAGCGAAGTACTGGAAGTAGTAGGCGAATATGTCTACTTGGGACAGGTAGTAACCGCAGATCCGGACCATGAAAAGGAAATAAGAAGAATAAGATTGGGATGGAGCGCATTTGGCAAGCACTCGCAGATTATGACTAGCAGGTTACCGGTATCGCTCAAGAGGAAAGTATACAACAGTTGCATCTTACCTGTACTCACCTATGCGGCTGAAACGTGGAGGCTAACCAAGAGAGTTCAACTTAAGTTGAGGACAACCCAGAGGGCTATGGAAAGAAAAATGGTAGGGGTAACATTAAGAGATAGGAAGCGTGCAGAGTGGGTCAGAGAAATAACTCAAGTTGCCGACATTCTTCTGGAAATTAAGAAGAAATAGGCATGGGCAGGACATGTAGTGCGAAGAGAGAATAACCTATGGTCGCTTAGGGTAACAAACTGGATTCCAAGGGAAGGAAAGCGTAGCAGGGGACGGCATAAAGTTAGGTGGGCGGTTGAGGTTAAGAAGTTCGCAGGGGTCAAGTGGATGCAGCTAGCACAAAGCCGGATTAAGTGGAGAAATATGGTAGAGGCTTTCGCCCTGCAGTGGTTATTGTAAGGCTGATGATGATGATGGTTTTATTGCTTGGGGCCTCGTGTGAGGGAAGCACTTTGAGTTTTCTCCACTACTGTGAAATAAAAAAGCTCTGTCTGGCCCGACGTTCCCACCTCATGCAGTACAGGTTTAAAGCGACAATTAGTGCTTGTGTATGGCCAAGTCGGTGAGCCATTATGCTGAGCTGCAGCGCAAATGAAACAAGGACGGCAAGACCAAGAACGACAACTAAGGCAGTTCACAAATGGACTTCTCGCCAAAATTTTAACTTCAACACCTTCATAATATTTTGGGCGCGACTCCATGACGGTTCAACTAGCCACAACACGGATTTGATTTCAGCTCGCAGCAATGTCTTTTGATGTGGCACGACAGGACGTTTGATATAGAGGACGTGATGGCGACGCAGTTTACACACAAAACAGCTGCGTCTTGTGCAGCCGTTTGTGAAAGGAAGGAGGCCGATGTAGAAGAAATAGCATCAATTAGTTCGTAGGTCTGGGCTAGTCGGTGAAGCATTATGGAGAGGTGGAGCGCAAATGGAAGAAAAAGGAGAAACAAGGAAAACGTGACCTAACAGGATAGACAGACTTGAGGTCCTGGGGTCACGCATGGATAATAGATCCTCAAGTGAAAAGTTAGTGACAAGTTCATTGGTTAACTGTCTTGTTTTCCTTGCGTTTTGTCGTTCTTGCATCCTTAGTAGTCACACTGTGTGCAGTCCGGAGCTAGCATGATAGCAATTTTTGGCCGCGTTGAATTGACAGGGGTTGGAGCTCTGAGTGTAAACGAAGCTTAGAAGACGTATACAGCAGGTGGAAATATGCAATGAATGTTTTGAAACTAATAGGTGTTCTTTAGGCGTTGCACGAATATCGACATAGAAGTCCACAAAATTACGTTTTCGTAAACAATGATAACACATATGTCCACTGCACCCGCAGGAAAGCCGTTATGGCTACATTTAAACGGTCAGTTTACTTCCATGCTGGCTGAACACTGCCAGTGCGTGACGCCCTTTAAAAGGCGACGCTAGACTTGTTTCTTTGAACTGACGAGTTAATATATGTAGGGGGGGGGACACTTCACACCGCTCTATAGGCGACTCTGACTTTCCACTTTTTGCGAGGCTAGTGTTCGGCGTGGCTTAAAGGCCCACTGTCCACCCTCCGGTCGAAAATTTTTTCTTCCCCGGTGACTGTGAGACCTCGCCCCTAGAACGCAAGGCCGCAAAATGTTTTTGAAAAGAGTAATTAATAACGCACTTACAGCCACCGCAATCACCCGATTCTGTCATGCTCCTCTCCTTCCGTTCCCTCGCAAAGGTTTTTCACTCTCCTGCTCAAGGTCGTCTAGCCTCCGCAAGACAAATTCCCCTTCCTCCTCCGCGTTTGGCGGGAGATGGGGCGTGGCACTCCGCGAGCGCGAAAAAAAAATAAGGCCGAGGGAGCGCACGCCGCTGGATTCAGTCTGGCCGTGGCGAGGGAAAAGCGCGCAGCGAGCGGTAGACACCCATCCTTCTCCCGTCAGTCAGCGAGACGGACCAATGGACGTCGTTCGCGGTACGTACGTCATTACTGTGACTCGTCGGGCCAGCGCAGGAAACGGGGAAGCCGGCTTCCCGAAGGAGAGCATGAGAGAGCTTTGAATTGTATTTTCGATGCATTGCGGCGCGCGTGTCACTGTAGCATTTTGCACAGACTATCTCCGGTACCTGATCGAAATACTGGGCTCCTTTGCCTAAAAGGGCCTTGCGCCTTGCCCGTGGCCCTTTAAGAGGGGTATTTTTACGAAAGGACAAACTCTAGTGATATGCACGGCTTAGACCATCACGCTCTATACCTCTCCAGGCATTAACAGCCTACTTCACGCCTTGATTCCCTTTGAAGACATCTTTTACCGACAATGACCAGAGTTGCATTTCCATTTACCTCAGCGCGGACAGGTATAAAGCCCGGGGTGCAGAAATACCAGGATCAGGATGCCGCAACGGGAAAACGTCTAGTGCCACCAAAGAGGGCACTGATGATTCTTGCGATATTGCTCGGAGAGTAGGCGTCGAAAAATGTAAAATTTGATTTCCCGTAGGCATTTCACCCTCCCCTGATTTAATCATAAGAATCTCTCACGTGACCTCTTCACCCCATGGTCACATGACTAAAAAAACGAGGGCACTGAAATCGCATATTGTCTCCACAGCTGCGACGCTGCATAGAGAGGAGCAGAGACTGCGTGATTACATCTCACTTCCCTCCCAAAGCGGCTTTTATGGTGGTGAAAACGCTTATTGAATCTTGAGCCTTATTGACTGTTTTGATGGGTAGGCTCGATATCGCGTAGGGTGGCCGGGAGCTTGTGGCTCTCAGCGAGCCCAGCCCACCAGCTCCTTTTGTGCAGTTGGGTCCGAGCTGGACACCGCGATCTCCCATCGTTCTACATCTGTTGCGATTTGCGGAGTGGCTGGAGCTCAGAGCACATGTAGAGGATGTGATGAAAGTCTGCTTTGGGTGCCCCGCACAGGGGCATACAAGGGAGAAATGGCCGGGGTGGATATGGGCAAGTTGTGCTGGAGATAGGAAGGTACGGGTCTGGAGCTGGCGCCAGGTCACCTGCTCGAGTTTAGATAGTGATTGGTGTGGGGGCAAATACTGGAGTCGTTGCTCCCTGTAGTGGAGAGTAATTTCGTTATAGGTAACCAGGCATTCGCGTGCACTGCCTGCGTCTGTAGCTGGCCCTGCTCGGTTGACGTGCACTCGAGCTGTGTTGTGGGCAGCTTCATTTCCAGGGTTAGCCGCATGAGCAGGTACCAACAGGAGTTCAACTGATCTGGTTAGGGGTTGAATAGAATTGAGAATTTTGAAAGCAGTCGTGTGAATCCTGAAAATAACGGCTTGAGGGGCTAGTTTGTGCTGCATCTTATTCAGAAATGTGGCGCAACAAACAGATTCTTATTACAGTTGGTAGTGTGCGCGTGTGTTGTGTATCTTCTCTTGTGTTTGTGTTTGTTGCGCCACATTTCTGAATAAGGTGTGAATCCTGCCTCGTGCGAAATTGCGGATTGCTGTTTTTGAGTCACTAAAGATTAATGTGGCAGTGGTTGGGGAGACTGCCAATGCACCTTCTCTTCTTCTTCTCTTCTTATTCTGCAGCGTATTCTGCCTCTAACAAGGATGCAGCTTTAACCGAACCGAGCAGGTACCCATAGGAGTTCAACTGATCTGGTCAGGGGTTGCATAGAATTGAGAATTTGAAAGCAGTCGTGTGAATCTTGCCTCGTGCGAAATTGCGGATTGCTGTTTTTGAGTCAATAAAGATTAGTGTGGCACTGGTTGAGGAGATTGCCAATGCAATTGCAGCTTCTTCTGCCTCTAACGAGTAGCATATTCTGCAGCGTCCACATAGACTGCACGGGTATCAGCATGGTATTCTTTGTGTAGCGCCGCGGCTTTAGCTTCTCGCCAAGCTAGGTGATGGACCGGGTGGACGTTTTTTGGGAGTGGATGGATTGGTAAAAGAGATTGACTTTCTCTCGCGGTTGAGTGCATGGGTCTGAGGGAGCTTATATGGTTGAGGCCTAAGGAGGAGAGAATATGCCTCCCTGTTGTGGTGGATGATAGGCGTTCAACTGTGCTGTGCGAGTGGCTTCGCTAAGCACATTTATGGTATTGTGAACCCCAATAAGGAGCAGACGGGCATTCGACGTGTGTCTGGGTAGATTTAGGGCCGTTTTATAGGCTTGCCTGATTAGTGAATTTACGTTTTCTTCCTCCACCGTGGAAATAAGCAAATATGGAAGAGAGTACACCACTCGACTCACCACGAACGCTTGTATAAGACGGCGGAGGTCGTGCTCCCGCATCGCCCGATGACGGTTCGCAATTCGTCTAATCAGTCTTATGGTATGGTGGACTGTGTTTCTGAGCCTAGTAATAGTGGCAGTATTCTTGCCATTGTTCTGAATAATGATGCGCAGTATACGCTCCTTATCAACCTCAGGGACTTGTTGGTCATCAATGTTGAATCTAATAGGCGGTGGACCGATGTCTGTGTGGCACTTTGAAGGGTGCAAGAGCAACAGTTCTGATTTACTCGGTAAACAGCTGAAGCCCACCGCCGCAGCATGCGCCGCGACGACGTCCGCCCCAGCCTGGAGCATTTCCTCCATTTGACCAACATTACCCGTTGATGTCCAAAGAGTAATGTCAACCGCGTAGAATGAATGGGAGAGGTGAGGGATAACTGTCAGGGCTTTTGCCATAGGATTGAACGTAATATTGAAAAGAAATGGAGAGAGGACTGAGCCCTGAGGTGAACCTCTGCTACCTAGTTGTAAGGTTGTTGAAGATAGTGATCCGAATGTTAGGTCTGCCGTTCGGTTGCGAAGGAAGACTGCTACATAGCAGTGTCCTTCCTCCCACTGAAATATCCGCGAGAGCGTCCATAATGGCCGAATGGTGAACATGGTCAAACACCTTGGTGAGATCCAAGGCCAAGATGGCCCTGGTGCGTTTAGCATTCCTGGGGTGTAGAATCTCTTCCGAGATCTGTTACATAACGTCTTGAGTGGAGAGATGGCTGCGGAATCCAATCACAGACTGGGGGAATAGGTCTTGTTAGTGATTTTGTCTGCCCCAGGTGCTGATGTTCTGAGCTTGTGCATGGCTACCCGTACTTCCCATGACGAAATGTCTTCGTCCAATTTGGGGTTGGGGTTGCCCCGGTAGTCAGGTAGTGGTGTGCGAGTAGTGTTAGATAGATATTGTTCATTTAAGGCTTCGAGAAGGGTGTCATCCTGTAGGAGGATTTTTTGGAGAACTCGACTAACATTTTTCCGCTGGTTGTTCTTGGTGTGATCCGGATCTAGCAGACAACGGAGAAATTTCCACGTTTCTTTCAAATCGAGATTTCCGCTCATGCAGTCGCATAGCTGACTGCACTGCTGGCGTGCCAACTGTCCTGCATAGGCTTCAATTTCTTTTGCAAGTGTTGCGATGCGAATCTTGAGTGTTCTGTTATGTTTGTTCGCTAACCACCGTTTTTGCAGGCTTGCGTGGGCCTCCCACATGTGCAGCAGGCGACTGTCTGCGATGTCGGTATCAATAGTGAGTGGGATTCTGGAGGTGGCTAATTCGACATCCCGGGAGAGGCAATGTGTTGAGAGGTATTTCCAACACATGTGGCAACCAAACTGGGGTGAGGCATGGCGATGGCCTTTGGTGGTGCAGCAGGCCGCTCAACATCAGAGGAGGAAGGTAATGCGACAGATTGTGGCTGATCATTTGCCTGTGACATTGCAGCCAGAGTCGTCTTAGCGGGATAAGGCTTAAGCTGTTGTGGCACCTCAGCTGACGTTGACTGTAAAGTTGAATTATCCAGGCTAGAGTTGCCTTCTGATTCCTTGAGTCGACATCGGGAACGGTGCTTGCGGCGGCGAATAGACGCAGCCACTTCTTGATGAGTCGAATTATCTCTCACCAACTTCTTTAGTCTTTCCTTCCAAATTTTCGGACAGTCCTTAGCCGTCGCTTCGTGGGCATCCGAGCGCTTAACACATTTTAGTCTCCGTCTGGCATCTGTCATGCGAGTGCTTACCGTCGATTCGACGAGAATACCTCGTTTCGACAAGTGGCATTCACATGTCCGATCTTATTGCATTTGTGGCATTGAACAGGCCTTGGAACATACATCCGAACTGGAGATCTCAAATAGCTCACTTTAATATGGGATGGGAGGGGTTCAGTTTCAAAGACTAATTTAACACACTTCGAGCTGCCGAAACGACGAACATGTACAATGCGCGCCATCGATTTGATCAGCTTGCAGAGGTTGTTTTCACTTAATTCAGGGTCAACATCCGTGATTACACCTGCAGTAGTATTTTTCCCATGTGCCAGAAAGGAACGGACTGGCATGTTCCCAAGCGCACCAATTCCTTTGAGCTTGCGCACTTTAGCCTGGGATTTGATATCCACGGTGAGGACATTATTCCAGGGATTAATTATTACCTCGTCAACTTCACCGGGAACCAGGCGATCGAAAGCTGGGTCAGGTGCTGTGTTTACAAAACTCATATTAGCCGTCGCCGTTATTGGTACGAAATCCCCTTGCTTTTCACCATTTTTCTTTGGTGACTTACTCATTTTTGATGTGCGCGTAGCTTCCTTTTCAGGCAGCGCGACTGTACTGGCATGTAGATGCTGTCGGAATAATCTGGAAGCTTCATGTCAGCGACGTTGAGGTAACCCGCTGAGTATCCCTCAGCCTGTACGATGGCGGCAGGTGGGCCATCGCGAAGAATGACGAGATCACAAATGGCTCACAGAGATGAAAAGCCAGAATAGTGTAAGAGCGCTAGCTGATATATTTGGAATTGCGGAAGTTCAATTTTGACCTGCGTAATAGGCTCCTATGGAACCGCACGCTTGATCTCGGAAGCTGCGAGTGTCCCCCTGGTTGCGGCGCCATGTGGGAGATGCCCTGTCAAATTTTGGATATTTACCACATACTGAAACTCTGTTATAACGAGTGAAAACACCTGTGGCGGTGTGAACAGTACCTGATAGGAAGGCATATTTTTAAAGCGCTTAAAACATAGGCCGAGGTAATCGGAAAATAGCCTGACACAAATACCCATTTTACTTACCTAGACCAGATATCCCTTTTACCCCGCCGGGGTGGCGCAGTGGTTAGGGCGCTCGACTACTGTGCCCAAGGACGCGGGGTCGAATCCCGGCCTCGGTGGCCGCTTTTCGGTGGAGACGAAAAGCAAGGCGCCCGTGTGCTGTGCGATGTCAGTGCACGTTAAAGAACCCCAGGTGGTCGAAATTTCCGGCGCCCTTCACTACGGCGTCTCTCATAGCCTGAGTCGCCTTGGGACGTTAAACCCCAAAACCAAACCAAACCAAATATCCCTTTTCTCAGCGTTAAAACGTGAGTGCTTAAGACACTCGGGTGTTGAACACCAGAATACATATATTTACACCCAGAATGGCGGCAATCTGCTCCATTAATTATTTTTGCAGTTTGAACGCTCAGTATTTGTCGCACCTTGTTGCACTAAAAGACTACATGTAGTCTTTCCTTCAGTAATATACTCGATCACTCCCTCTGTTGGCTGGCGAACTGCACGACACAGAGAGGAGGCACGCGGATTACAGCCGCTATACTGCACTGAGTTAGAAATACCCGCGTGAAGTCACATGGGTTTTACCGCACGCAACAGCTTAGCCAATCAGAGCGACGCTGCAAACAAATAAGAACAGGCGAATTCCTTTGCCGGTGGTGGTGATATAACGAGTGCTTTCGAATTGAAAGGAGCTATGTCTGCAGTTTCGATACCTGAGTTTGCTCATGTCTCTGGCAGCTGTTAGAAGCCGGTGATATGGTCGGCCCCTGATTGGTCTGCAGTTTCTGTGACGTCATGAGACTAAATCTCATGAGTTAATTCGTAGCAGTGGGAAAGAGGAGCTGCTACTTTGAGGCGGGAAGGTTAGATAAGAATATCGCCTTCAACGGCCCTTGAATTCCAGCTTGGAAGAGATACCTCAAGGCATTCCATCCACGCTCGTAAGGCTTGGTTCATGTAGGGAATAAACTGCATGTAACTCGTGGCAACCAGGGCGGCATGCATCATGGCCTGTCTCACAAGTACGCCTCGACAAAGTGACATCGCGGAACACGGGAGGGTCTGTGGTTTCTGCGTAACGTTACCCTTCCCATGCTAATTGCATGATTGTTTGCTTATTTTAAACGTGATACGTGCTGCGCAGCAGTTCATGAGGGCTGAAATTTGCCGAGCCAGGCATCCTTAACTGCGGAAAAGATGAGGAAAACGTCAATTACAAAACAAATTACATAAATAAAAATACCAGAAGACCGAAGGGCGAACCTGCTAATCGAACTGATCCAACACCAGCGAAAACTGCACAACATGTGGCAATGACTTCCTCTCTTACCTTGTGCATGAATTACGGCATTTTTTCATAAGAGGGAATTGCTAGCAGGACAATCTATGCAAAATAACGTAAACCCGCGCTAAACCATGTCAAACGGGTCTTCTTGACACATATTATTATGCATTTTTTAAACAGCTCCATTCTTTACATTCCAGAATGTCATCCTTGCTGAAAGAGAGGCCTGCGTTTCCACTACGTGATGGCACTGAACAAGTACGTATAATGACGAGTGATTTCACTTCCAGCGGCCTCATCAAGAAAGCAGGTGGCGTTGCGGGTGACTGCGACATGTGCATTCCGCCGTAGCAGGTATGCAAGTTTTGATATTCAGCATCTGACACGTGTGGCACGGCATTGTTCATCCCAAACCGCTATTGCTTGTGTGAAATCTTACATGTTCCAGCAAGCCAATTTATGCCACAGCTCAAGACTGCTACAATGAAGGCAGTTATTTTACGTATCAACCATGAACTGTAAGTCCAGGAGATATGCCCGCTTCTCAAAATGTAAACCTCATGTGCGCGCTGAGAGCAGCGCTGTATTCAGCAGACATCTCCTGAGCATTTATTTCGTTTCCGATATATATTTGTGCAAAAAAAAAAAATGGGCTGTCTGGCTGCATTCCACTAATACGTGCACGAACAAGTATCGCTTGCGCAAGAAGCGCTTAGAAGGCGCGTAACCTGATTTGATTTTTCTGCCACTAGTTTAGTCATGCGCTTGAATTATCCTGTGCTAAAGTCCCTTCTTCTCGGCAATTCGCACTGTACAAATGCTTGAAAATATCAAATTTAGTGTCGAATTAGACCTTGTCCTCTAGCCGACAGTACCGTGCGATCTTCTACAGTCTGTAGTTTTGATGGAATGATCATATTGCCATTGATATTTGTAAGGCTTTTAATTTATTCTCGTATCTCTCGGGGCGATATCTTGTCAGTTTGCATCTGGAGCGAAATGAGAGGAGATGTAGAATGTGTATCGAGAACCGTGCACTACTGCATGGGGTTATCCAACATTATCGTATGTTCTTGTCGCACGTTGATTTGAACGCATTTTCATCATCATTGCCTTCTTATACCGGACTCTCCATTTCCTATAGTCCTCTCCATTTCCTACAGTCAACCCAGTCCAGTGACAGGTCTATTCACTTCACCACTGCGAACTCCTTAAACTGGCTGGTAAGCTTTCCTTTCCTTGGAATACAATGTGTTACCATTGCAGATGAAGCTATGTGATGTTAAGAAGACAGTGACAGACCGGAAAGCGTGGCGTGACATGGTCCATAGGGTCACGAAGAGTCGGACACGACTGAACGCCTGAACTGAACTGACCATTAAGATAATCGGCTGTTCATTCTAAATCATCTGTAATTACTAAACACTTTTCATTTTCACTCATAAGGAAGCTCAGTAACCTAGTGTGTGGCGCATGATGGCCTTAATTGCCTATGTGCCAAAAAACCAACACAACAACAACAAACCAACCAACAAACAAACAACAACCAACAAAGACGTGCCCCGCCGGGGTGGTGCAGTGGTAAGACGCCCGACTACTGTGCCGGAGTTCCCGGGTTCGAACCCGACCACGGCGGCTGCGTTTCGATGGAGGCGAAACGAAGAGGCGTCGTGTGCTGTGCGATGTCAGCGCACGTTAAAGATCACCAGGTGGTCGAAATTACTCCGTAGCCCTCCACTACGGCTGCTCTTTTTCTCTTTCCACTTTCATTCCCACCTTCCTCCCTTCTCTTACGGCGTGGTTCGGGTGTCCACAGAGCAAGTGTGACAGTTACTGCGCCTTTCCCTTCCTGTGAACCAATTTAACTTAACAACAAAATCTTCGCACTACATGCCCATGCCCATATCTGCTTGACTTTCATTAAAATGTTATTACCTTTAGTTATTTTTCGGATCTACTATGTAAGCTTCATATCTCCGTTTTCCGTTCCATAGCGTCAACCTCCACTTAAGCAAAACTATTTTCGTTCGCTTCAACATTTCAGACGCGTAAATCTGTAGGGGCAGGATTTAACTTAAATACTTTCCTCTTGGGCGATACCGGTAAGCTGCTAGTCCTAATCTCCGAGCACTATAGCCAAATGCACTTCATCGCAACCTTATTTGCCTGCTTATTTCAATTTCATGGTTCGAATCTGTGGCTACTATCTGTCCTAAGTAGACGAATTCGCCAAATTTGCATATAGTATAGTGCCCCTTCCAAAAACCTTACTCTTCCTTTGGTTGATTGAAGTTAAGGATGCCTTTATTGAAATAGCGAATATATAAGTAAATACAATTGTACCCGAGAGTATGTGGACAGGTTTAATTCTTCACGTCGTTGGCCTCCACTCTGTTACGAAAATGTTGGTGTTTTCTATGGTTCCGGTACTGTCGATTAAAACTGATTGCTGGGCTAGTTGGCACTGTCGATTTTACCAGCCATTGCATGTCATGGGTGACCAGTGTTTCTAGCACAATATCTCCTCTTTACTGTCCGTCAACAAACCGGTAGTTTCCTTATCCTTCTGATTGTTTTCATTTTTTTATAGCATCTAAAGCTTTCTTGAGCCCATCCTCCGTTACTGATGGAACGCTTGAGTGCTCGTCCCTACTACCAATCTTTTTATTGTCTAGGTGAGTTCTAAGTGACTTCGGAAAGGCATTTTGATTATGAATGCCGTTTGCAACCTTTAAATTTTGAGCTTCGCCAATTCTGTTTTTCGGCTACCACCAATTGTATTTGATGCTTTATTTTCGGCGGAGTTGGTGAGTGAGAAAACACGAACCACCTAAACACCCCCACGCCACCATATCGTGCCTTCTTTCGGGGAAAAAAGCGGCACCCCTTTGCCAGTTACTGCAGGCCTGTGGTGAAACCAGTTTGCTGCTATGCCTGAGGACGCTGGTCCGATTCTAGCAGCGCCAGATGTATTTAGATCAAGGTCTGCCGTTCAGGGTATAAGAGTGGCTTTACGGCGGATCTTATTTTGTGCACATGTTCATTTCTGCTCACTCTATTGCTATTCCCTCTCAATGGCATAGAATCGCGAGTGACTACACTATATATGTGCATGGCCACTCGACATCTCATAAAAGCCTCGGTACGGAGCCGCTTAAACACGCCTGTCTTGGGCGGGATTCGCACCTCTACCTAATCTAGCATGCCTCTGGGAGGTCCGGTCGTAGTTTCTAGCTGATATGATTGGGTACAAATTGGTTAGCGGGTACTTTCACGTCAAGGGACCAGATGACAGGACCGAGTTGAAGGATTAGCCAACTCGGCTAGCTCCTCTCGCATGAAGACTTTAATCAAGCCTACCGGCATACTTGGATAAAGAGTAGCGAATACCACTCGTAAACCACTCTGCGAGATTTGTGCATTATGGTTTTGTTTAAGACAGGCTTGCTTTGGGTAGTCTTGGACATTATGTACTTACTGCGTGGGGCTAATGAGTATGGGTGATATAGAGCTTGATTGTCCCTCATTGTCCTGCTAGACAGCTCTCCCCCACTTCTTCCCATCAACGTGATACAGGTGTCAATGGTTGTAGGCATATACTGAAAAACTGCATTACCGAAAACCCAATTTATAGATATATTTTGCTTTTTTCTGACCAGCGGATTTAAACAAGAAAATGAGAGCAGCGCCTGGCGGATAAGACAGGGATACCAAAGCGAAGAAGCTCCTTCTACGGACAGCTACACCCCATCCAGCTCCTGCGTCTGGATGGGTCTTACAGCAGGTGTGTAAACAGCGTTCAAATCCTGGCGTTCTATGTTTCAGGGCGCCACTAAGCCACGCAGATTACATCATCAGAGCTCCTGTGGAATCTTGTTACCAGAAACGAATGCTGGACGCCGGAAACTCCGAGAACGATTCTCCGGTTCCTTGGCAATCAAGGCCCCTCGGCGGAGGCAACACACCACTTTGGCCCACGCTTCCCATAGACGGCACCTCCGGGCTGACCCACCCGGGGGGAACCGGCAGTCGCCTTTTCCTATCCTCCCCTCCATCTTTCACTTTCCTATCTTCTATCCTACAGCTCTCCTGTCTTCTTCTCTCTTCTTGGATTCTTCCTTCTTCCGGGCGGCTAGGGTTAACCGTGTGTGGTGTAACTACCCTGGGTTAGGCCTCATTCTCACAGCCGGTTTTTCTCTCCTCCGTCGCCTCCGTCGCGCCGGCGCTCGCCCGAGAAGGGGAGTTAATGGTGCCAGTACTCCCCGAAATCGGGTGGCCGGCGCCGTGGGGTTTTGCTCCAAGGTGCCGCCGGTCCGGCGAGCGGCGGGCTCCGCCCCACGGAAGACGGACCAGTGAGCGCGCTCGCTTCTCTCACGTGACTCTACGTCACGGCTTGCGTGTCGCGACCGAGCGAGCGCTGGCGGAGCGGCCGCGCGGCCATCGCGGGCTCGCATGCAGACGGCGGTGCGCGAACACACACAGAGAGAGAGAGAGAAAAGCGGGGGTTGCCCTCCTGTTTCGTGCCCCGCGAAGCGCGCGCTGGCACAAGACAACAGATGCCGTTTCTTTTTTCTTTTTTTTTTCTTTTTTTAATGCACCGGGTGTCGCAGCTAAACATGACCGCCTGCAAAACTTAACGATATTTCAGCTGTATGTTTGAATGGGTGTATCAAAAGAAATTTTGCAAGTTCTGGCGACCCATTCCTTTATTGATAACATATTATTATATATGTTCCTATAGATTTCTTCGATTTCACTGACTGCCATGAATAATATTATAGATGTGCGCATTTATGCTGAGCTTGGATAATGGCTTGATATATATCCGTACCCATTTGTTGTTCCGTAGTACGTGCGGTGTTTGTACTGAGGCTGACATAAGAAGGCGTTCCAACTCTGAACTGCTGCGAGAAGTCGCGACACTATATAAAGCGGAATATAAGAGACGGGTAATTTGCTTTTTATCTGAGATGCTGAGGTAACACTATTTTCAAGTAGTAGATTTGGAATTTCACTCCCTTTCATTTTGGAGCTACGCAAACGGTACCTCGTTGCAAATAGTTAATCTGGTAGTTTTCCTCGCCAACCTAAGTCGATCCAAACGCAGAACAGGTTCTTGACAAATTGAAATCATGTAAAGCATGTGGCTCACAAGTTGAGCTAAGAGCCAATATATAGACACAACCAGAACCAAAAACAAGTACGGAGTGGCAAACAAGGTTCGAGGCAGTAAAGAAAAAGTCAGAACCACTGCCGCACAGGTGAAGAAGGGAAAGGAAGAGGTAATGGGCGAGGTGAGGAAAGGAGCAGAGGAGAAAAGTGAACAAAGAAAAGAGAGAGAGAGAGAGGGAAAAAATGCAAACAGCGGGTAAATGGCGCGGCAAGAAAACTTCGTCAAGGGGAGCAGGTCGAAGAAAGCAAGTAAAGAAAAAGCATATCAATGGGGAAAAGAAATGTAAGAAAAGGTCGCAATCTCCACCCAAGACAGAGAATTCCCTTTTTTAAAAAAAAGCTGTGACGAAACTGCGTTTCAAGAGGAAGCCATCGCTTTTGAAGCCGCATTGCTTGCACTTGCAGGTGATGGCAAAATATTAAGCGCTACCTTAATATCACGAATGGTGGTATCGACAGGAACGTTTCATTGCTGGTGAACAATGCTTATATTGATAGCAGTCTTGAGTTGCGTGGAGTTTCGTACAGCTGCTGAAGCACCAAAGCACGAGAGGCTGACAAAAAAATGCTGATTTGATTTAATTTTGCAATATGCAGGACGTCACAGCTAACCTCGACTTCCGACAGATTTGCGTGAAATATTATTTCAGTCGGCGCCATTCTAACTTGATTTTTTAATGCTTGTATCAAAACTATAGTGCCTAGACACTATATCAAAACCATCTTGCCATGTCGCGAACAATTCTTTTATTGATAGAATAGTTCCTTACGTTTTCTGTGATTGTGCTGATTGCGAAGAATAATTTTATTGCAGTGAGCATAACTTTCTGCGGTTTAATACATGCTTGCTATAATTATACTCATTTGTTTTGGCGCAGTACGCGTGGTCTTTGTACCGTTACCAAAGCTGAGATGAAAACGCTTTCTAGCTCCAAACTGCTGCTAGAGCACCTGAGACAGCACGCTTCTTTTTTTTTTCCCCCCGTATAGACGCGGAGTACACGACTTCCACCGCTGCAGAGGGCAGCCGCCCTCCGTATTTTTTTTTTTCTTGCAGGAGAAAAAAAAAAAGCGCTCTGACGTAGAGTCACGTGGGAGCGGCGAAGCCCCGCCCGAACAGGTTTGACGGCGTCCGGCGGCCCTTTATGTTTGAACATCGCGCCGCTCCATCCGTTGTCCGGTGTCCCCCGCCGGTGCCGCCGCAACGGAGAGGAGCACCGGCTGTGAGAATGAGGCCTTACCCATATTAGGTTATAGTTACTGTGTACAGCTGGCGAGGGTAGGACTTATTTAACTCCTGCCCCGTCCCCTTGTTGGGCTCGATGGTGGGTGGCTGGCACTGTGACCGAACAGCATACTTACTTTATGGCTTCTTCAAGACAAAATGATCGCCAAACAAAGAAAAGGCGGACCGAAGTAACCTCTCAATTCTTTAATGAAAAACTAGAAATATTCCCCAAGTTCCACGTTATCCACAGTGAAAAACCAGAAAAGCCAGCCCGCATGGTGTCTCCCTTCATCGTGTCCAAGTCTCTCACACAAGCCCTGGGTCCAGGATACAAAGTATCCGCTGGGCAGTGGGGACCTCCTGCTTGAAGTCAAAGACAAAACTCAATATGACAACATTCCAAAGCTTGAGTCGTTTGGGGACATCCCAATTGTAGTGTCTATGCACACATCATTGAATACTGTCCGTGGCGTGATATCTGAGAGCGATTTCTTGAACCTCACAGAAGAAGAAATGCTTGAGGGGCTTAAAGAACAGCATGTAACCAATGTCCACAGAATAAAAATAAGAAAAGATGACAAAGAAATACCCACTAAGCACCTTGTCCTAACTTTTGCCACCTCCACACTCCCCGAATCTATTGAAGTAGGATATATCAAAGTGACTGTGCGACATTATATCCCCAACCCCAGACGCTGTTTCAATTGTCAACGCTTCGGTCATGGCTCACAGAGCTGCCGTGGCCGTCCAAAATGTGCAAGATGTGCTGGAAATGACCACACCTCTGAAAACTGTGCAGCTGTGCCACGTTGCGCCAACTGCGATGGGGAGCACCGTGCCTACTCCAGATCATGCCAAACTTGGAAAAATGAAAAGGAAATCATAGCCATAAAAACAATAGAAAACATCAGCTTCAAAGAAGCGCGCGAAAAACTGAAAAAGAAAAACCCATTCGTTTTTACAGCGAAGGCAGACTACTCCAAGGTGGCGCGTGGGGGCGACACGCCACGCTTTAATCTGGCTCCTGTCCAGGCAATGCCTCAGACAGGACCACCCCCGCCCCAGGCAGGGACAGCGAAAGCTTCCTTGCCATCTGCAAAACAGGGCCTACCGGTCTCACAACCGCCAGCCCAAAAGGCTTCCCTTCAGAAGAAGCCTGAAACACAAGCACCCGCAGCTGACCAGCGGACGTCCAGCGCTTCCGAGGAAGCGATGGACACTAGTCTTAGTTCGCCGCCGCTTCTGCGCCGGCACAACTCCCTTGAAAAGAAAAAAAGGGACAAACCCCGAATAACGGGCCCTGAGAGACCCGAAACCTAAATTTTTATCTCTCAACAAAATCCACCTAATATGGCGTTCCTCATTCACTGGAACTGTCGAGGTCTAATTAACAACTATAGTGATGTAAAAGATCTCTTAAACACGTTCTCTCCATTCGTCATCTGTTTACAAGAAACAAACCTAGGACCTGAATATAAAAACATCCTAAAAATTATAAAGTCTTTCGGTGTGACCGGGAGCAGTCTGGTAGATTATCAGGAGGTGTCGCTATTGTTATCCAGAGTGGTGTCGCAACCAGACAAATCAAGCTCAAAACTAAATACGAAGCCGTAGCTGTTACCACTTTGCTTTTTAAAACGATAACGATATGCTGCTTATATCTTCAACCTCATTCACCAGTAAACCTCCATGACTTAGAGGAGCTTTTAGACCAGCTGCCAGAGCCTTATCTGGTAGTTGGTGATTTTAATGCCCATTCATCTTTTTGGGGCGGTGAATTAACAGATACTAGAGGCCCCATATTAGAAGATTTTATATTATGTAACAACATATGTTTGCTGAACACCGGAAAGCAAACATACTGCTCACCAAGGTCTGGAAAAATGAGCTGTTTAGATCTATCCCTCTGCTCGCCATCGATTTTTAATTATTTTAAATGGGACGTGATAGACAACCCGTATGGAAGTGATCATCTACCTGTTGTTATTGAGCTTTTATCTTCTCCATCAATCATCCCTTCTAAACCACGTCGCTGGAAGCTTCACCTAGCCGACTGGTCATTGTTCAAATCAGAAGCCAATTTAGAAAACATTTTTTCAGACAGCCTCAGTGTAGATGAATTAAATGAGCTTTTCACGACCCGTATCCTTGCTGCTGCTCACCTTGCTATCCCCCAGTCCTCGGGCAAAATACAACCAAATCATAAACTGTGGTACACACAGGAATGTAAGGAAGCAAAAAAAACAACAAAATAAAGCCTGGGGTGTCTTTCGCAGGTACCCAACGCACGAGAACCTATTGAACTTTAAGAAAGCAAGAGCAAAAGCAAGATATATTCTGAAATTGGCGTATGATAGCCTAAGTTGCTTATGCGCCACTAAACCCAACACAACACAACACAACACAAGATATATTCGTCGCAGCGCAGAGAAAACATCTTGGAAAAACTATGTTTCATCTATAAACAGTTCCATCACATCCAAAAGGGTATGGGAACAAGTTCGCAAACTAGATGGTACCTACTCCCCCTACACAGTCCCTCTCCTAACCCCTCCAGGTGTGCAAACTAGCTTGCAGGAGCAGGCAGATATACTCGGTGAGCATTTCTGCAGAGTGTCTAGCTCTAACCACTACACAGAATCATTCTTAAGATATAAAATCACAGCTGAAAAACAGAAACTCCCAACTAGCGGTGGCAGCAACGAACTGATTAACAGTTTAATCACATTACAAGAAATTCATAGAGTTCTATCTACTGGCAAAAAGACTGCCCCAGGCCCCGACGAGATACATTATGAAATGTTGTCCCACCTCTCTGAGCCATCTGTAGAAGCCCTTCTAAAGTTTTTCAACAAGATATGGGTAGTAGGACAGATACCGGAGGCGTGGAAAAAAGCTCTTGTTGTACCGTTTTTGAAGCATGGCAAACCACCAACTTCGGCCAGAAGTTATAGGCCAATATCATTAACTAGCTGTCTAGCAAAATCATTTGAGAGTATTCTTAATATTAGTTTAATGTTTATCCTAGAATCCCAAGAGCTTCTCGATATTCATCAGTGTGGTTTTAAGAAGGCATGTTGTACAACTGACCATCTTGTCCGTCTGGAAAATACCGTCAGAGAAGCATTCATACACAGACAGCACTGTCTAGCGGTCTTCTTCGATCTTGAAAAGGCATACGACACAACATGGAGGTTCGGAATATTGCGTGACCTTGCAGACTTGGGCATCCGTGGGAGAATGCTAAACATCTTGCGTGATTTCCTCTCTAACCGCTCATTTAATGTTCGTCTAGGCACAACTATGTCAAAAACATTTATCCAAGAGAATGGCGTACCACAGGGATGTATTTTAAGTACTACATTGTTTGTTGTAAAAATGAATAGTATAAGTAAAGCAATCCCAGAGTCTGTTATGTATTCACTCTACGTTGATGATTTGCAAATTGCCTGTACATCATCCAACATATCATCCTGTGAGAGGCAAATACAGATAACATTGAATAAGTTAGCTACATGGGCAGACAGGAATGGGTTTAAATTCTCCCCTCAAAAAACAGTAGCTGTTCTTTTTTCACTGAAGAGAGGCCTACAGACAGATCCAACTTTATACCTAAATGAAGCTGTACTGCCAGTAAAAAATAAACACAAATTTTTAGGTATAACTTTTGATAAAAAATTAACATTCCTGCCTCACATAACTAACCTTAAGAAGAAAGCTTCTAAGTCCCTCAACATACTCAAAGTTCTCTCAAAGAAGCACTGGGGATCCGATCGAACATGCCTTTTACACATTTACCGCTCTCTTGTACGCTCCAGTTTAGATTACGGTTGTATTGTGTATGGCTCCGCGAGGTCATCATATCTAAAGCGATTAGACCCAATACATAACCTCGGCTTACGTCTTTCTAGTGGTGCATACAGAACATCCCCCATTAAAAGCATCTATGTAGAAACAAATGAACCACCCCTTGCCGGCAGGAGGAGCATGCTTACATGTGAATACATACTCAGGATAAGATCTTTACCAAAACATCTCTGTTTCCCCTTAGTTACAAAGTGCCCTACCAGAACACTGTTCATAAACAAACCCCATGCTATCAGGCCTTTACTACTCCGCTTTGAAGAAATATGCAAAGATTTAGGAATACTGGATGCACTTCCAACTGTAGCCCAGAGACAGTATCCATTTCCGCCCTGGTACAGCCTTCCCTCTACATGTGACCTCACACTGACAGCCTTCCGAAAAAATCAAACAGCACACGAACACATATTACAGGAATACCTAGCACTACGAGAGAAGTATATGAACTTCACAGAATTTTTCACAGATGGATCAAAAACAGCAAATTATGTTGGATGTGCTGTCGTGCAAGGCAACAGAGAAAATGTTGTAAGGCTACCTAACAGTGCCTCAATATTTACTGCAGAATGTTACGCTGTCTATGTAGCTGTAAATAAAATTATGCAACAGGACTGTGAAAAGAGCATAATCTATACCGATTCTTTAAGTGTGCTTACGGCATTACATTCCAAAAATGCAGTTGAGCCTATAGTAGGGAACATCATTCACGGCATAGAAAAAATCACAACGCAAGGCCAAACCATTATCTTTTGCTGGGTTCCTAGCCATGTTGGGATAGATGGTAACGAAGTAGCCGACTCATGTTCTGCACAAGCTCGAACGAAGAAAATAAAGAAAATACCAATTCCCTACAAGGATTGTATTAAGTTAGTAAAAAGAAGCCTGATAGATAAATGGCAGAAAAAATGGAATAACGAAGAGCAAAATAAACTACACACAGTAAAACCCATAGTAGGAGAATGGAAATCATGTACACAGAACAAACGCTTCAGTGAGGTGATTTTGTGCCGTCTTCGAATCGGACATACACACTTGACACACAATTTCTTACTGAGAAAAGAGCAAAAACCATTATGCAAAGAATGTGGAGGTGAGCTCACCGTGAACCACATTTTGATCACGTGCACAGAACTTGAACAGTTAAGGAAAAAATATTTTACTCCATTCTATAATGAACGCATCCCATTCCACCCCTGTTTACTATTAGGAGACAACCCGCTTGTTGAAATTTCATCTGTTTTTAGTTTTCTTAAAGAGTTAGGGATCCTAAATCAGCTGTAATTTTCTAAACTTTTCATTTTCACTCATAAAGAAGCTCAGCAACCTAGTGTTTGGCGCATGATGGCCATAGTAGCCTATGTGCCAAAAAACCCAACCCAACCCAACCCAACAGATGTCCGAAACCATGTATATTATTCGAACAGAATTATGATCTTTAAAACTATTTAATATTTATTACATATTGCTAAATCCATGTGTGAGGCTGGTGGAGGATTTCACAAGAATGCTGGCGTAATTGTGCGATATCGCCGGCAGAGGACGTCGGTAATCGTGAGGGCAGTCGATCTACTTCAGGTCCCATGTTCCTCGCAAAATATGTTGGGCGCCGTGGATACCGAAGTACAAGCCTCTGAAGAGGCTATGGCTACTAATGTGTCCCAGATAAGCGTTCTGCGCGGCACAAAGGTCGTGCGAATTTTTTTAAAGGGCAAACACCATTCTGGTGCCCGGCTGAGTTAAAACGTCAAGCTATATAATTCACTTCGGAAGGAGACTGCAGCCATGAAATTAGGAGACGCCTGCTTCTGGGAAAGAGAGAAATGGTTAGCCTTGACCGCCTAGTAAAGAGCAGAAACATTAGTCTGCCAACCAAGATCCGTATAACCCGTGCTGTGGTCTTTCCAGTTGTGATGTGTGGATGCGAGAGTTGGACTGTGAAAAAGGCTGACCGCCGAAGAATTGACGCGTTTGAATTGTGGTGCTGGCGAAGACTCTTAAGAGTTCCTTGGACTGCCAGAAGATCAAATCAGTCGATATTGTCGACCATAAACCCTGATTGCTCATTGGAGGGTCAAATTCTAAAGTTAAAGCTCAGCTACTTTGGTCATCTGATGAGAAGAGAGGAGTCGCTGGAGAACGATTTGATGTTGGGAAAGGTTGAGGGTCGCCGGAGAAGGGGTAGGCAGCGAACGCGATGGTTAGATGGCATTCTCGAGGCATTGCAGATGAAGCTATGTGATGTTAAGAAGATAGTGAGAGACCGGAAAGCGTGGCGTGACATGGTCCATAGGGTCACGAAGAGTCGGACACGACTGAACGCCTGAACTGAACTGATATAATTCGCCAACCACTATATATCCTGCAACCGCACTATATATATCGCCAAGCTGCGACAGAATATCTTTCCCGCAGGTGGCGTAGTGGTTAGGGTGCTCGAATAATGTGCCTAAGGTTGCGGGATCAACTCCCGGCCTCGGCGGCCGTTTTTGGTCCAAGTGAAGAGCAAAGCGCCGGTGTGCTGTGCGATGTAAGTGCACGTTAGAGAATCCAGTTGGTCAAAATTCCAGGAGTGCTCCACAACAGCTTCTCCATAGCTTGAGTCGCTTAGGGACGTTAGACACCCCCAGCCAAACCAAGCAAATAATTTTATTTTACCTGACCTCTTTTCTAGACAAGGCAGTTGCGTTTGCATATACACCAGCGCAGATGTCTAAAAGGCTGGACAGTGTCATAAGGCCGCAACGGGAAAGTTAGTACCTTCGAAGACACCATTATTGGTTCTTGGAATACTGCTCGGACACTGAAGGTGGCACAAAATGTTTGTGATATCACATTATGCAATTTACCTCGCCGCTTATTTAGCCACACAATTCGCTCACGTGACTTCTTGATCTTGTGGTCAACCGAGAGAAAAATGGTGGACGAAAGGTTTGCGCAGATGAAAAAAGGTGAGCCACGCACACAGGATGAGGTTTTTGCTATTTTTGTTATTTTCGCTGTTTACGATGGACGCTCGAAGAGCACCCCCAGTTGATCCGCAGCCTACGTAAGAGTGTCTGCACCGCAGGGTACATGTCTATATATGCACCATTCACACATCGCATTTTACTCCCGAGAAGGCTTCGTTAGGAGCAGAAATTTACTGAAGGCGTTCGCTCTCAGACCCCCATAAAAAAAGGAAGAGTACGCATAAGAAACTGCATTTCTATTCTCACCTTCTTCATCTGATCTTTTCATGTCTGGGCTTCTGCTTGGACGTCGTTAAGTTTGTCGGCGGCAGTCTCGAACTTGTGTGATTAGCTCATTGCCGCTCACCTCGTCAATCGAAATGTCTTCAAGTGATCGGGCACCAGTTGCTCTTGCACGTTTTTCTCGCGTCGTCCCTCTATCAACACACGCCGCACAGATTATCACCGGCGGACCCATCCAAAAGGGTGATGCATTTTCTACCAGACTCAGTGCGGCCTCAACAAACAAGTCTCGAAATGCAAGCTATTTTGTTCCACCTGCAGGAGTCAGACCTGTGCTGTTTCCTAACCCTATATATAAACACGTTCAGAGTTCCTCGCAAGTTTCCTCGCCAAACAGCAAACCAAAGGTGGATTGCTGAAGCCGAAGAATGGATATTTTATTGTGGTCCTATGAAATAGTCTGAAGGCTCTGAAACTGCTGTGCTAGTGTTTCATACTCGTTACTCGGGCTTCACATGCTTACAAATAAGAAAACATAATTGACAGGTTACTCTACTCTTCTGCTTGTTGTTCACATGCCGCTGCCAAAAGTGCAACAGCCCGTGTCTTGGCCGCTTATCTCCTCGTCGTCTCAGTTCGCAACAATCGGCATAAAAATGCGCCTTCACTGATTTTCTAATATGATCGCCGCGTCGTACACGCCAATGTACGCTTCGGTCGACACAGGAAATGAAAATACTCGAGAGCTAAGGTGTAGCCTGAATGTACGAATCTACATGCGCCATGGGCAGCACAGTGTATCCACGACAATAAGTAGCTGCATACTCGGCTTCTCAGAACCTTTGTGCTGCATGAAGGAAAACTGGCCTTGGCCAGACTGAAGGGCGCCGTAAATCACCGAAAGGTACTGAATGCCACTGCGATGCCACACGCCACAGTGCGGCTGATCGCCGATGACCGGCCACAGGATGAGAAACCGGTGGCTCTGTGCCTATACGATAAACTCCATACGCGAACCAACCCACTGCGCGGCAGATGATAGCAGTAGAAATACCCTGTTTAGAGCAGCGTCTGCCTATACACGTCGGCAACAATAGTGAACACTGTGGAGGGCAACCGACCAAGGCGGTCTCCAACAAAATTGCCTGTGATTTAGCTCTCGTTAAATCTGGAGAATTGCGAAAGTAATATCTGCAGGCTACGCTTGCTGTTTTGCTATGGCTAGACCTAATAGATTCGCTGTGGTTGAAGCTTATGGTTTCATTGAAGAAGCTGGACATGTTGATTAGAAAAACCATTTTATTCACATTTCATCTTGGTCCACCGGGAATCGAGCCTCCAATCCTTAGATCCTCAGCCCAGCGCCTTATTAACTGCACCACTCCCTGGATCGTGAAAAGCTCTTCATAATTCTCCGTGTCTACCGTGAATATGATAGCGGGATTCCGCGGATAGATACTGCGCCTTTATTTTCCTGTAAACAAATTATAAAACGCCGGTGAACTTGGATGCCTTCAATGAAAGGCTGGTGGTGTTCGACAAGGGGCGCGCCGTCATGGCCCGTTACGGCAGGGTATGATGTCAACAGGCGATTCATGCATATACGATGCTGGCCCCGCCGGGCGTCCGATCCAGGCGTCCGTGCGGTACTTTTATTTCCCGCTTCCTCGAACGTCGCACCACACAGCAAAAAGAAACATCCAGATGTCTAGGAGTCCTTAGTACAGCAGGCATCAGCGGCATTTGAACTTACTTGTATGGCCGAGCACTGACCGGACATAGGGTAGGCTGACGTTATGTTTGGCAGCAACTATCAACTCGAGCCTCTTCTTTCATATTGGAGGGTGATATCAAAATCAGTCGCGTCTTGCAGCTAACAACGTAAACATAGCCTGGGTGGAAATTTTAATAAAGACCACGTTACCATTTCCCGCTCCAGAAAGCTATGATTTGAATGTGAAAAAAACCTTCACACCTGACCACCCGAATACCTTTACAACGGAGTTTAAGGCAGCATAAAACAGATTATGCTCTTCCTTTATTATGCTCGTCACGGGCTTTTTGCAAGACCTTTTGACTCGTTGCCACCATCATACCTCTCCCATCCAGCCCTTAATAACAGTAAATGCATATACCGCTCAGAATATGAAAACAAATATTTGTGATTTAATTCTGATTAACCTGCGTGTCGTAGGGGTAACGAGAAGGCAAACGGTTCTGGCAGGCTGATTTGTATTCACCCTCCCAAAAGAAAGGAGCGACCCAGTTGGCAGCTCCTTCCTGTGGCATAGAGGTAACGTGAATTTAAATGTATTAGAGGGCTTCTAAACAGGTGCAGCGCGTTTATATCCGCGAAGCGTCCCCTCCTCTCCTCTTCACGTGGATCACCCCCCCCCCCCCCCCCGCGAAACCGCCCAATGCGTTTAACCGCCGCGGAGCCAGCATAAGGGCGAGAGAGGAGAGAGCGAGCGAACGTCATTGCATTACTACGGCAACGGTGTTGCCATGGCGACGGCACGCCATCATTTAAGCGCGGTGTCTTCACGGGCCAGGGGCTACCGTGAAGAATGGTTCTACCTAGCATAGTATTGCTTTCGCAATGACATTCACAAAAGCGGGTAGTGCACTTTATGAACAATCCGATGCAATGTTTCGCCCCTCTACTCATATTCGACTTATTGGCAGAGTGGGCCAGGTATTACCTATCTGTCTATTTCCGCCGGTAATGTAATTGCAATCAGTTGCCATGTGCTCGGGCCCCACCGCTATATTGCATGAAGCAACAGTGAGGGAGACGGTGAATATTCGTGTAGTGCTGATGACGGCACTCCAGCAGTGAGATTCCGAATGTGATATACAGGGAGCTCGCTTGAGGCACAAAGCATCGATTCCTCTTGGAATAAATATCGCAATGTTGGTGCGGTTTCAAATGTAAATACATGACCACACATCCGCACTCGCGTCTACATAGGTAACGATAGCGCTCTGAGCGCATCGCTTGAAATCTCGAATGTGGCAAACTAAAAGAAACCAGATTATATAAAATAGAATAGCAGTTTCATATACATAGCATAGCATAGTTTCATATACATAGAATAGCAGTTTCATAAGTGACTCAATACAGCCGATTATTGAAGGACTATGAGTACACTAATTAAGGCAGTTAGTACGCAGTGTCACGGGGCAACAAAGAAATACACGAAAACCACGTATTAGGTCCACAATAAGGGCGACCCTTTATTCGGCATTGTCCAAGATATGTTAGGCTTCAGAGTAGTCCAGAGACCGGGTTCCAGGACTGATTTGAAGTCTCAAAGTCAAACCCCGCTTTAAAACCACATACAATCCCAATAAGCATAAGCAGGTTGCGTTCATTGCTGGTAAAACACTGCTCCAGTTCTACAAGTTGCAAACAGTGTTTCTGCAAACACATATATTGAAAAGCCAATCAAATTATTATGAACAGTATGAAATGCTGTGAAAGTTCAGCCAAACCAACTGGCCTGCCGCATCGCCCTTCCGTCGCATCCCCTTCCTTGTTGGTACATAAGGCAGCGTGCCTGAAGCCTCCAAAGATCAAGAAGAAAGTAGTAGTCTCTTGACATCTCTAAACAGGAGATTGACGATTCTTATATTATTGGCCTCTCATATTTTGCCTCTTATCGGCGTTCGCTCAAGTGCTACCTATAATTACCATTATTTTACAGAAAGGAAAGGCGCCATATCTTTCACACTGTCCCGGAAGTAAGTGTGGACGGTACACCATCGCTCCTGTCGCGTGGCGCTCAGTGGTGCATGTTCAAGTGTGGGATTGCAGACGGCAACAACGCTAGACAAGAACATATCTCGCGGAATATTGTGGAATATGACACCTCGAGCAAAGATATCGCGCACGAGATTTCATTTTATGAGCTTAGAAAGGCTTTGGCCTTAAAAAAGACAGAAAGGGTCAAAAGTTGTAATACACTCCGGTCTAACCCATTGCCGCTCTCACGTCAAGGTAATTGCGGCAATTAAATGGGTTTAACTGCCAGCTGCCATACCCATGCTCAGGAGTTTTCGTAAACAGCACCGGCGCCGAATTTTCGGGGAACTGGGCCTTTAACGCCCAGATGTGGTCCTCAAACATTTACAAGGGGCAAAAATCAGCAAGCCGATGAATGTTACTTTATTTTTTCCTTAAGATGCGGTTTATCTGCGCGAGTACTAAACACATGGGTAACTGTTAGTCATAATTTTTTGTTTCGTTCTCCATCAACACCGAATGAAGATTCGGCGGCTATATCATGCAAGCAGGTGATCCCATCGTCCGACCCGCCGCTGATAGAAATCACTCACCCTCTCTGCTGGGTCTGGTAAGTCTTTGGGCGCTCATCCTGCTCTGGCATGAACATTTGTAGCCGTTGTGTATATAATGTGCCCCTAAAGCCATGTTAAAAGACCACCGGAATAAAAAAACGTCCACGAGAACCACTCACGTTGTCGTTTCCCTTTTTTCTTCTCTAGGGAACAATATTATTCTGTCGTGTTTATGGCGATCTTTATTTGATGTATCAGATATTTCGGTGTGGCGTTTTATATTAATAGAGCTCTTTCCTCATTTTCACTTTTCTCATTCACCTCAAAAGAAATAGATATCTCAGCCTCATCCTGAGCTGGACGAGTAATCTCTATGCATCGCAGTGAAAATGCTTTACAGGGAGAATAGTACGGCCCAACAGTGCAATCTCGAGTAGATCGTTTCTTTTAGAATAAATATCCTTGCACGGCAGCAAATTTCCTGTTGCAGACAGTGCGGGTAGGGTTTCGTTTACCAAAAAAGGCTGGCAGTCGTCATGGCAATGGCGTTTGTTTTCGCTTTACAGCGATCATCGGATGCCACCCGAGAGCACCGTTGATGTCACTTAGGTTTGGTGTAGACAGTCGTTCAGTGTTGAACCAGTGCCACCTTGATGGGGGCCATAACATGAAGCGGCATTCTTTGTAGCTGATTACGTGTCGTGGATGTCAATGGCTAATGATGGAGGGCTCATTTTAATTCATGAAACTTTTTTATGATGAGGGCCACGTGACGCAGGTTGCCGGAACCTTCAGGGGAGCAAGGCAAAACACATGATATACAACAGTGTTGTATCGTTGTATCTTCCAAGTTGAAAAGTGCGAACCGTACAATTATCTTCCCGCATTATGACGAAGTCACGACGAAGTGTTCTGACTTGTTTGGCGTGGATTTATATATAGGTGGCACAAGGTGTGTCTTTATAAGTGGCTTGCGAAGGACATAATTCAGGTTAGCTCACCTCTGTACATTCATAAAGTTCTTTGTATATAACTCGAATTTCCCAGATTATGCCTGTGAGGCATCATGAAGAGAAGCGCACAGCAAAATTAACAAGGACAACAATCCAAATAAAATCAGACTGGCGAAGACTCTTATTTATAGGGCGTGATATCGATGACGTTTACACGCAAAACTGCTGTATCTTGTGCTGCTTGTAGGGGAAGGAGGGAGCACAATGTAGGAGAAATAGCATCGATTAGTACCTTCTTATCGGCCACTCGGTGACTCATCGTGGAGAGGTACAGCTCAAAGGCTAGTAAAACAAGATACATGGAAAAGTCGTGGGTAATTAATAAACGAGCCTGGGGACCTGGAGTCAACGTGCGAAAGGTAATAAGGGTCCCCAAGTCTGGCGACAAGCCTGTTCGTTAACTACGTTTGTCCCATTTTTTTCGTGTCGTATTGTTGTATTGTTAGGGGACACATTATGTTCAGTCCGATGATATCATGTTAGGGAATCACTGCCGCGTCGAACAGAAAGGAGCTGGAATACAAATTTGAAACAGAGCTTAAAAAGCACATGCGGCGGGTAGAAATATGCTATCGATTTTTGTAGCAAGTAAAGCCTTTTCTACGTCTACACAAAAATTTAGAACGCCCACAAAATGACCTTTTTCTTAGACAGTAAATACATATGTTCAGTGCTCCAGCAGGAACGAAGGTATGGCTAAGTTTAAATAGTCAATTTGGACCATCCTTCTCGCACGATACTGAAAGCGCCGCAGTGAAAAGGGTGCCACTATTCCCGCTAGCACTCTTGTTTGAACAGGCAGGTTTCTCCGATATATGTAGGGGTCATGAACAATACGTCTACGTCACACCATTCGGTCATTCGGGAGACGACTCCTTCAGCGCTTCGCTTTATGCGAGATAACGATTTGGCGCGGGAGGATCGGGATATTTTTTCGAAAGGGCGAGTTTTGTTGATATTTCCTGTTTAGTTACAGCCTATTGTTCTCCTTGCACCAATATCTGCTTCACGAGATAAGCTTCAATTTGCATCAACGCGGATATGTATTTAGTAGAAACATTTGCGCACCTGACCTCTTCATTCTGTGGACATGTGACTGAAAGGGAGGAAAATGGAACTGCCCTTACAGAAATGCCATATCTGGACTTATAAAAAAATCCAGATCAGGTATATTAGGAATTGGGCAGATATGGTATATTAGGACAGATCTAGGCCAGATAAGGCATATATGCCCAATTCCTGATTTCGAGTACCAGATAAGGCATATCTGGTCAGATATGCCTTATCAACCCAATTCCTGATTTAAAGATCTAGCCCGCATGGCATGTAAGTTTTGAACTATAGGTCTATATATCTGCATATCAACATAACACTTTATTACAACACACACAAGACAATTTCATTATTCCAGCTAAACGCACGCTCAATCAAGTTTGCCAAGGGAAACCTGAATTTCCCCTTTTATTTCAAACCTTACAGGAAAATAGCTTTGAAACCACAGGTTTTCTTTTTTCCCTGCCTATATGGAATCGCTCAAAGACGGGCCTGAATTACGTGTGTATATCGAGGGCCAAAGACATGCTCATCCGTTAGTAAATATTGAGATTCTACTCATTTAGGTGCGATACTATAAGAAACTAATAGGATATCTGAACAGAATGTCTACACGAGAAGCTAAAGTGAAAGACATTACCCTTTAAATTAGATATATTTTTATTCTACTCTTTTACACAGAGCTTTAACCCACTAAATGCTTTTAGTTTGAGCTGGTTTACTTGCGAAGCTAAATAAAATAAACGAACTAGACTATTGAAAGGGAATTTAAAGGTTTGTTGATACCCGGAAAAGGTACCGCTAAACCGCAGGGTGATAAAAGTACATATAGGCTGTCAGGAAGTACAGGTGTTACCTTAAGCACAGACTGCAGTGCAAAATGAGCGAACGCGCCTAACTCGTGGTTGCTTTTGAAATTAAGAGAGAAAACAAAGAAAAAAGCATGTCCGATGGCATTTGTCATGACAGCGACAGCTCTGCCCCTAAAGCAAATCAAGCATGAAGCTACTTAGGTAGTGCAAATAATAATAATAATAATAAACAACGAAGGACCCTATCCACCCACTGAAATTTGTTAACATTGCTGGAGCGAAAGACAAATTAGCAACGAAATGTACGGAAAAATATCACATACTGGCAATTACCATCCAATTTACTGATTGGAAAATTTTTCCATCAAAATAATAAAGGGAACAATATCCTGAGGCTGGCAAGTGCTAGTTCCCGACAAGAAGTCTCACGCTCACGGTTTTGGTGATCGGGCGTGATGCGATCCGACGCAATGGTGAAGATTTGGCCGCCACCCAGGGCAGAAGCCTCTAAAAGCTCAATCGACCATCAGGTTCGCTGCAAAAGCTGGGGAGGCAGCTTCCACCCGCAGTGGGAAGCAGTAATTTCCTCTGTGCCGACAGTCAGACTGAAGCTCTTGTAGGTTTGCTGTCGCAATTCTGTTACATGCACACAGCTAATAGCGAACAGGCGCTGGACACAACATGCAGCACGCCCGCCAGCCGCACCGAACTCCGATGTTTGCCACCGTGAAAGGAACGAGACAAGGCGCACGGAGTTGAAAGGGGGAGGGGAAAGAAGCAAGCACACGCAAAACGGAGAGCTCGCGGCCTACGCGGTATAGAGCGTCGCAGCGAGGAGGAGAGATGAAATGCGAGCCCGTGACGCAGGGGCCGCCGCTGCTTGAGAGGGAAGAGGGGAACGCGGGAGAGGAGGAGTCACTGTCTAGACAGTGCGGCCCTCCACGTAGCAACCGCCAGCTGTCTCTGAGGGTGAGTCACCGTCTAGACAGCTCGGAGGGGGCCGTATACTGAACTGCCATCATTTTCTTGATATTTTGAATCGCTCAACTTAACCGACCATGCACTTGTGCACCGGACTGCAGCCGCATTTTAAACAAAAATGCGAGTTAGTAGACGGAAAGAGGAGCATGTAGCCATAACCCAGCGCCCTCCTGGATTAAGGAACACATGGTGTAATAATTATAGTGCAACGAAATCTGCAGAATATTTGAAATATTAGGAGTCAGCTATTTTCTAAATTGTATACAATTAACACTAAGCATAGGCCATGCCGAGTGTAGAAAAATTAAAGCTCGACCACATGATGCCAATATTGAATATTTGCATAAGGTAGACGAAAGCCATATATTGCTAATATACAATCACTATGGCGCGTGCATAAGTAAGGCCCTGATGAGGTTATATAAAGTCCTGTTGATGTCAGGCATATGGCCCTGGTCTGTCTATATAAGGTCATGACGATGCCATATATGCCCTTTATCAGGCCACAAAAGGTCGCGAGGATACGATATACGCCCCTGATCAAGCCATATAAGGTCCCGTCACCCGTTCAGATATGGATTATATGTTGCATGTTCTATAGATGGGCCTGTCCATCTATTGATCAATTTTCTAGGAGACAGATTCAAGGGGCATTACTAGATTAATGCATGTTTGTCAGGTAGAAGCTGTTTGTGTCGCAC
>JAJIZL010022111.1:562460-576956 GCA_023969395.1 Amblyomma maculatum | reverse complement strand
GCCTTTGATACATAGATATTTTGGCCCGAATCTGGGAGGTTTTACTTCTCTTAGGAAATAGTCTTGAGAGCTCTTTGAAATTCCTTCTACGTACGTGTTTTGCATACTGGCGCATGTATCGAACGCTATAGTGCCCCGTTACTATAATGCTTTTAGATTACATAACACTGCCACAAGTGAACAGTTCCAAGTGCTATAGGGTAACCCATGCCTCAGCATGGTAGTAGCTGAAAATCATACTCCATTTGTTGGGCCCGGACAGCAGTTCAAACCGCAGTAACCACAATGAACAAGCACAGCGCACCCCTAGAGCTAGAAACCAGAAAACTGTGTGCCAGCTATTAGCCTACTGAACACATAGTACATGATTTCTTGGCACTAAATGAAAAATACAGATTATACAGTATTCTTTACATATGGCTTAAAGACAGTGCTTTACACTGGATTCACTGTAATACAATAGAAATGGGAGAATATAGTACCGTTGCCTGAGTGCTTATCTGTGTTTGCAGCCTAATATCATGCTATTTTTGTGGCTGTAGAAAAATATGAAAGAAATGTTTGCAAACAGCATTATTTATACAGACTCGCTGCGCTTATTCACAGCAGTGCATCACGAAAATTTTCAGTAAACCTTTAATTGTACACATAATACATACTGTAATAACTGCAGGAACAGTTGTTATACTGGGCACCAATTCATGTTGGGATTCGCGGCAAGAAAGCTGACACATCTACCGAAGCAGCCCGTAACGTTGAAAAAAAAACACCATCATACCATACAGAGATGACATGAAACTCATTAGAGAAAAACAGAGTGAAATGGTAGGCTTCATGTTACAGCAAAATAAACAATAAATTACATTTGTCAAATCAGTCATCGAAGAATGAACATCGTGCAGCCATCCAAAACGCTTAGTTGAAGTCAATATATGTCGATTTTACATCTAACACACGCACGTAACACACGCATTCACTCCAGCTGAAGAAAAACAAAAACATTTTATGAAGAGTTTTGAGATGAATTAACAATATGTCACATGTTAATGTCATGCACTACACTACAGGAATGACAAAAATATAGTGTACACTTTTACAGTGATCTGATTCGTTTTCATCCCAGTATACTTTTAGGAGATGATGCACTCGTTAAAATGTCTCCCAACTTTGAGTTACTCAACAACACACCATATTGCACCATGTTTCGACTTGCAGTGCTATATTTACTGTGCGGTTTTACAGTGCCGAAGATATGCTTCAGAAAATAAATAAAAACTGGCAAATGGGTTGTCTATTGAAGGCTTCGTATGTTCGAAAGTGTGGCATTTATTTTAAGTACTTGATTTAAAACTGTTAAATTGATGTTTTAACGCCATCCCTGTGTGTTAAAGACATTCTGCGGTTAGAGTCTGACCCGCTGTGGTTTCATTGTTACATCGGGCGCCATCTAGGAGCCATCACGTCAAATTGTGGTGGTTCAATCTTGGCCTGCATGGCCAGCTTTAGTGCAACGGCTCGGGAGGCCACGGTTGTAACCCAACTTGCGGTGCCATTTAAGAGGTGCCCGCCAAAGTTATTTACCCTCTACGTATACCTGGCTTCAACTGGCGAAAGCACTCGCCGCGATGGGACAGCGGTAGAGTGAATGCACACAATTTCAGCGCTAAAGGCATACGGTGAGGGAATTAATCAAACGCATGAGACAATTAAGTATTTTACTTCCCAAGACTGAAAAGCTGTTATCTTGTTGCACTAAAAGACTACGCGTAGTCCCTGTCAGTTATATGCTCCATCACTCTGTTGGTTGGCGAACTACACGGCTCTTCGATAAGCGTGAATTAGAGCCACTCTACCGCATTTAGCTCAAATTACCCACGCAAGGCCGAGCAGTTTGTACCTTACATCTCATTCAAACATAGGTGCGCCAAAAACAATAAAAGCCAGTTAATCTTGTGATTTCTGGTCTTAAATTTAGACGTTGTTTTGAAGGTGGCAATAGTAAGATTATGTGACTGCTTCACTGGTGCCCGCCTCTGAAGTCTCCTGCCCCGAGGGTGCTTGAAGTGAAAGCGCACCTCGTGCGGTTGTATTATGGTCTCTCGGCATGACTCTGCTCAATTTCTCACCTGTTTAGAATGTTCTATAGATGGGCCTGTCCATCTATTGATCAATTTTCTAGGAGACAGATTCAAGGGGCAATACTAGATTAATGCATGTTTGTCAGGTAGAAGCTGTTTGTGTCGCACGTGTGGTGTAGCCTTAGTCGCATATTGCTCATAAATTTGGTCATACATAATCGCGCTGCCGCCGTTTCTCGCAACCTACCCGGCAAATCTGAGAGCCTTTGATACATAGATATTTTGGCCCGAATCTGGGAGGTTTTACTTGTCTTAGGAAATAGTCTTGAGAGCTCTTTGAAATTCCTTCTACGTACGTGTTTTGCATACTGGCGCATGTATCGAACGCTATAGTGCCCCGTTACTATAATGCTTTTAGATTACATAACACTGCCACAAGTGAACAGTTCCAAGTGCTATAGGGTAACCCATGCCTCAGCATGGGTTACCCTGCATTAAAACTCTGCATTAAAGGGCCCTTGGATTCCAATTTAGAGGCGCTACCCCATGTCCCCGCAGCCATGTTCGGAAAGCTTGGTTTGAAGAGGGAAATAAACCGTACGTTACTCATGGCCAGCAGGACTGCATACATCCGATCTCACAAGCGCCCTTGCCAGGTGACATCTCTCTGAACGGGATGGTCCGTAGTTTCTGCATCACTGCTGTTACTAATGTTTCTTGAATGACTTATTTTAAACGTGGTGTGTGTAGGGTTGCATTTATTTGGGGCTGTATTGGGCCAACAGAACCATGCGTCCTGACCAGAGCGCAAAACGACAGCGACAAAGCCATTTACAACATATATTAGCAATAATATGCCCGGATAACGATAGGCAAATCTTCGAATCGAAGTGCCCTACCACCGGCCTCTTCTCTAAAGTTTTGCATGAATGACATCGCTTCGTCATGAGAGTGAATTACTGCCAGGATAAACATGGTTAAAATAGCAAAACAAAAGCTAAATTAGTTCAGAAGGGCTTGCGCTGGACATTTCATTTTAACCGTCTTTAAAACTGTGTCATTCTTTACATTCCAGCATCGCATTCTTGCTGAACAGGCCTGTGTTTCCACTGCGTGCTGCAACTGAAAAACCCACAGCCTGGAGGACGGTCCTCCCGCGGCCTGAGCCAGAAAGCAGATGGCGTTGCGGCGACTCGACTATCAGAGATCAGCAGCAGCCAGTACTGGTTTCAACGTTCCTCACATGATCACTTAGCTCTGCATGTTAATCCTCAAACGCCATTACTAGCGTTAAATCTTGTAAGTTGAAGCACTCCTATTTGTACCCCATTTTACTTAAAAACACATGGATAATAAACGGATTAGAATTCTAAGACCTTATAATGATATTTGTTCTCATGTGTTCGATGATTGATATTGAACTCTGCAGTAGTAAAACATGCTTGCTGCTTGTACTGACGTAGAAAATTCAATGATATTGTTAAGACTGGGGTAAGACGTCGGAGCGCTCAACAACAAGATGATAGGGCAGGGAGCTCAGCTGGTCAACGGCAGCACGTCCGGCACGAGTCTTTTTTTCAGCGTCTTTCTCCTTAACTTCTGTTGTAAGCTTCATCTTCTTCTGTACTGTTACATTTCCCCCCTAGGCAGACGAAGTCCCCCTGGCGAGGTAGTTATTCGTTTCCACGAGAGTGACACCGCGTCATCCGGGTGGCATGGGCAACTTCCGTTCTGACTGAGCGACGACCACTGGCTGTCATACGTGCTATTTGGTAGTTCACTTCACTGACGCGTTCAAGCACAACGTAAGGACCAGCGTAATGCGCCAAAATGTTCTGGGCTAAAGCACGCTTTCGGAGAGGTCGCCAAAGCCACTATAAGTCTCCAGAGGTGTAAGCCACATGGTTATGCCGGCTGTCATACCGAGCTTTTGAACGCTCTTGCGAAGCGAGAATTCGCAAACGGGCGAGACGGCGAGCTTCTTCGGCTCGACAAAGAGTTTCCGCGATGCACGGTTCGTCATGGACGGAGAAAGGAAGAATGGTGTCTAGACAATACCGAGGAGGACGGGCATATAGCAGGAAGAACGGGCTGTAGCTGGTCGTCTCATGTGTTGTGGTGTTGAATGCAAACGTTATAAACGGCAGTATAGTATCCCAATCCTTGTGGTAAGTAAGATGCGATGTACATAGATAGCATGTTTGTAAGTGTGCGGTTTGTGCGCTCCTTCAAGCCGTTGGTTTGATGGTGATATGGCGTGGAATGCCGAAAATGCGACCAACACAAACGGAGAAGCTCTTCCACAACATCTGCCATAAACTGGCGACCTCGATCACTGATGATCACTCGCGGATGTCCACGGTGGAGGATCATAGAACGGAGCAAGAACAGGGACACGTGGTGAGCGGTGGCTGAAGGAAGAGCTGCTGTTTCGCAGTAGCGGGTGAGATAGTGGGAACAAACCACGATCCAGCGATTTCCGTCGGATGACTTCGGGAAGGGACCCACAAGGGCGATTCCGATTTCTCAAATAGCCACGTGGTGGAGTCACAGGATGCAGCAGGCCCTGTGGCGTTGACGTAGGACGTTTGTGTCGTTGGCACTCAGTGCAGCTCGCCACATATCGCTCACTCGTCTGGCGCATCTTTGGCCAATAAAACCGGTCGCGGGCATGATGGAGCGTTCGTGCAAAGCCAAGGTGACCGGAAGTGGGATCGTCGTGCATGGCACGCAAAATTCACGAACGGTAGCTCTCGGGAACCACAAGCACAAAATTCGTGCCGGTGCTTGAGTAAGCCTTTTTGTACAAAAGGCAATCACGGAGACAAATTGAGCCGGAAGCAGTGGAATCCCGCTCCTCCGCAAGCAGTGGCTCGAGGCTTCTGTCGGTCTCTTATGCAGTCCGCAAAGCCGAGGCGTCGGGAAACTCGGGCACGACGGAGGCGATGTAATTATCGGCATCAGAAGAGTCACATTCGGTCGTAGGAAGAGGAAGACGTGAAAGACAGTCTGCATCGGCGTGTTTGCGGCCACTCTTGTACGAAACAGTGAAGTCGCACTCCTGCAGAGGAAGGGCCCAGCATGCCAAACGACCAGATGGATCACAAAGGCTGACGAGCCAACACAGGGCATGATGGTCCGTCCTAACCGTGAAATGGCGTTCATATAGGTAGTACCGAAACCGCTGAATAACGAAAACTACGGCGAGACACTCCTGCTCCGTAACAGTGTAGTTACGCTCAGGTTTGCTCAGGGAACGGCTTGCATGCGCGATTACATGCTCGCCTGTTGCCGAACGTTGCACAAGCACAGCGCCAACACCAATCCCACTTGCATCAGTGTGGACATCAGTCGGAGCGGAGGGGTTGAATTGCCGTAGTATGGGATGTGACGTAAGCAGAAACTTTAGTTGCCGGAAAGACGCGTCAGAATCTGAGGTCCAGTCGAAAGGATGTCAGAGGGTAGGCGACGTCGGTAAATCTTGGGATGAATCGTCGAAAGTAGGAACACAGCCCCAGAAAACTGCGGAGCTCCTTTTGAGTCTGTGGTCGTTGGAATGCTGTAACTGCTGCAGTCTTCTGTGGATCTGGCCGTACTCCATCGCGGCCGACGAGATTCCCGAGTACCAGCGCTTGACGTTCGCCAAAACAGCACTTTTTTGGAATTCAGGACAAGGCCAGCCTTCTGCAGGAAATCTAATGCAATAGTGAGTTGCGTGTTATGTTCAGTAAAAGTCTGGCCAAAAATAACATCGTCTAAATAGCACATGCAGATTTCCTACTTCAGGCCACGAAGTATTGTGTCCATAAATCTTTCAAATATGGCCGGCGCATTACATAGGCCGAAGGGCATCACGTTAAATTCAAAAAGGCCGTCCGGCGTAACAAATGCAGTTATTCCCTTGTCAGCAGGGTCCATCGGAATCGGCCAATACCCCCCCCCCCCCCCCCCCAGGTGAAGAGGGAGCCATCCTGGCGACTTAATGGGACCACAACACGTCTGGGTCGTAGTACGGTTTGAGCCGAAAACACGGATGGTCTCACGTCCACGTTGTCGAAGGTCTGGCGAAGGCGTGACGGGCTCAGCAATGTAATTTATGGGTGCGGTGCGCGCAAGGATGCGATAGGGTCCTTGGTATCTCGGCAGTAGCTTGGAGGAGATGCCAGCTGACGCACAAGACATACGTAGGCAAACACGGGCTTGCGGAAAAGCTATCGTGGCATGAGCTGAGTCAAAACGATTTTTCTGTCGGCCCTGGTCGGAAGACGTGAGTGAACGACGAGCTTCCTGCACTCCTCAGCGTATCTTGAGGCTTCAGACACAGTGGTGGCTTCAGAAGAATCGGACCGGCAAGGAAGTACGGTGTCGAGTGGCGAAGATGGCTCACGTCCATATAATAGAAAAATCGGCGAGAATCCCGTAGTGGCCGGCGTAGCGGTGTTATATAGCGGTGTTCCCGTGGCGCTCTGTGACGAAGGATGAAGGGGTGTAAGATGAATGTGTCAACATCGCGTGCCATCGAGGCAGGTAGAGCAGGTTTCAGCAACCGGTGAGAGGACCTACCACTATAATGAAATGGCGATGGGCGAACTTCCGGCGTTGGCAATCAAGGCAGGAGCGAACGAACTCGCAGACGTAAGTGTACATTCCGCGCCAGCAGAAACGCAAGCGAAGCCGAGTATAAGTCTTGAATGCGCTAGCGTGAGCGGCTTTTGGGTCAGTGTGAAATGAAGCGCAGCGCAAGTGTCGAGGAATGACGAGCCGCCATTTGCGGCCGGACGATAATTCCGGCGGTATAACAGGCCGTGGCGAATTGTGAAACGAGCAGCTTGGCGGCGAATTGCATGAGGCGTCGAAGTGGGCGAATGGACTGAAAGGAAAACTAGAAGGGAGGCGATCCACGAATCTCTGGGCTGCTCGACTGCTATGTTGGTCAAAGACAAGGAACAGCAGTCAATGGGGGAATCGGAAGCGCTTTCAGGGGGTAGCGGAGAACGATACAGTACGTCGGCGTCGTTATGCTTCCTTACAGATCGATACACAACACGAATATCATATTCTTGAAGCCGTAATGCCCAGTGAGCGAGGCGGCCAGTTAAGGGAGGACAGCCAACACAGATAATGGTGATCCGTAACGGCTTCGAACGGTCGGTCGAACACATAAAGGCGGAAGTTTCCTATCGCCCAAACGATGGCTAGGCACTCCTTCTCCGTAACTGAGTAGTGTAGCTCCGTTTTCGTCAAGGTGCGGCTCGCGTATAGGACAACATAGTCAGTACACCCGGGTTTGCGTTGCGCTAGAATAGCACCAATACCTGTGCCGCTTGCATCAGTGTGGATCTCAGTAGGAGCATCAGGGTCAAAATGCCGCAATGTGGGCGGCGAGCTAAGCAATCGGCGCCGTGCACTAAACGCGTCGTCACAGCCAGAACACTAGCCGGAGAGGTCGTTGCTTCCACGATGGTGTGTTGTCAATAGTGTGATGATGGAAGCTAAATTGCAGATAAACCGTCGGAAATGAGAGCAGAGGCCTATGGAACTTCAAAGTTCCTTCACCGTGGATAGTTTTGGGAACGCAGTGACGGCACGAAGTTAAGCTGGATCGGGGAGCACACCGTCCTTAGAAACAGCATTGCTTAAAATTGTCAATTGACGTGGGACAAAGTTATGTTTATAAAATTTAGTTGGAGGTCAGCTGCAGTAATGCATTCCAAAACATGTTTCAAGCGAGCTAGATGCGTCTCGAAATCCAGCGAGAAAAAAAAATAACACTGTCGTCTAAATAGCACGAACAGTTATTCCACTTCAGGCCGCGCAATTGGCTGTCATCACGCGCTCGAACGTGGCAGTTCCATTACACAGTCCGAACGGCATAACGTTGAATTCGTACAGTCCGTCTTATAAACAGTCAAGAGCGTCGTCGATACGTGGCAAAGGATAGAAGTCCTTACGGGTGATTTTGTTCCAGCGCCGATAGTCTATGCAAAAGCGGATGGAGCCGTCGTTTTCGGTGACAAGAACGACGGGAGAGACCCAAGGACTGTGCGAAGGTTGAATGACGCCACGATTAAGCATGTCGGCCACTTGTTCGTCAGTGATTTGACGTTCGCTCGCGGAAACGCGTAAAGGTCGGTGCTGGGGCGAATGGGTACCGATGTCGACCCGATGTGTAACAATCAATGCGAGGCCTAAATTATGATGTTACAATTCAAAGGAGGCACGGAACTGGTCAAGCAGGGCAAGAAGCTGGGTTTGTTTAGTCGGTGTGAGGTTATTGTCAATAGAGCTGGCGAAGATGTCTAGAGGAGATGAATCAGCAGAAGTAGCAGTAAGCGTAGCAACCGGCATATGCATTGGGTATCATCGCAGTTGTCACATTCGAGCATCTAGGCAAACGGTTGAACGTGTCCCAGACACTCACCACAAAGCAAGGAGAACGAGCAGTTGAATAGATTAATGACAGCCATGGCGCTACAGCCAGCTTCGACAGTAAGCACGGCAAATGGCAGGGGTAGACAGTGGCGACGCGTGAAGCCGTCGGAAGGCGTGAAGATGACAGATCACTCGGAAAGAGAATCAGATAAAACAG
The DNA here is from genome assembly GCA_023969395.1 of Amblyomma maculatum. NCBI lineage: Eukaryota > Metazoa > Arthropoda > Arachnida > Ixodida > Ixodidae > Amblyomma > Amblyomma maculatum. The sequence continues at coordinate 568,289 of JAJIZL010022111.1, read as the reverse complement.
GCATAAAAACGGCAGAACATGGCAGGATTGAAACATTGTCGGTCACAGTGAGTTTGGCGCACTTAGGAACGGCGTCGGTTGTCGTAGCAATGAATTTGACGGCGGTAATTCAGCACGAGTGCAGTCGATAACGGCTTGATACTAGGATAGAAAGTCCCAGCGCAAGATGACGTCGTGATAGCAGGATGAAAAAACGATGAATTCAATGATTCTAATATAGAGCGCCCTGAATACGAAATCTCACAGTATAGGCTGCATGAGCTGGGAATTCGCGGCACGAAGCGAAAAATCATATAGCGGCGTCGTTACTTTGCGCATCTGGCGGCACAATGTTTCGCTTAGCAAGAAAACAGTAGCACCAGTATCAACAAGGACAAGAACATCGATGCCCTCCACGGAAACAGTTATCAAATTCGGCGGCAAAAAACGAGGGTTTAGATCTTCCGTTGAAAATGCAGTTCTTGCCTCCGGAACTGCGATCACTAGTTTTCCTTCCGCAGGGTTGAACGACGGTGCATGGGAGACGATCGGCGACGCGGAAAAGGAGATCGGCGACAAACAGATAGATGGTAATTGGGGTCGATGGCTCGCAAGTAGGGGTTCTGGTAAAATGCCGTATAGGCGGATCGTAAGCGTATATCAGGTGGCGGCAGTGACGCATCACGTGTTCAGCGATGCCACAGGCGTAGCAAATTGGCAAGTTTTCTGGTGTTCACTATGGTTGGAAACGTTGGGGGCGCTGGTGAACATTAGGAGCGGGGATGACTCGATGGGGAGATCGAGAAGGAGGAAACACTGGCGGCGGCTGTCAGGTTATTTCAGCGTAAATAAGCGGCGCTGTAACAGGATGCGCAGAAGCAGGAGGCGCTGCAACAAGAGCCGCTGCAACGGCAGGGCCTGCAACAGGAGGCAGATGACAAACGGACGGCATGGCCTTGGACACTCGCTTCCAAATCAGATGTTGAAGTGTCGGTGCCAGATTTGATGGCGGGTTCGGAACAGAGGGAAGCAGCGACAGATGCCGGGCGACCTCCTCACGGACGTACTGTTGGATCTGGAGTAGGAGATAAAAACTGCTGACTTCTCTCGTTACGTCGATGGTATTAAGAGTCGCGGCCTGTGTTGAGGGCAGCCGAGTGGAGTCTCGCCCTCGGCGCAGTTCGTTCTAACTCTGGCAGATATTGATGATCTCGTTGACGGAGGTGGGGCCTTTGGTTGCAAGCATGTGAAAGGATAGCTCAATGCCCTACAGCACACACTTAATGCGCTCAGTCTCTGTCGCTGATGCACTGACGTGCTTGCATAGATCTAGGACGTAATACAACTTGTGAACTTCACCGAGCTGTGGGGTGCGAGAGGAAAGACGCTGTTCAGCGCGAAGTTTGCGCACGGTTGGACGCCCGAAGATGTCAGTAAAAGGTGTTTTGAAGCGGACCAGGTGCGAAGTCAGATTCGTGGTTTTTGAACCAAAGGTTCGCCACGTCCGTCAAGTAGAAAACGACATTTGTCAGCTTCATGGCATCGTCCCACCGGTTGTGAGCGCTCACTCGTTCGTAGGTTGACAGCCAGTCCTCCACATCACGGTCGTCCGTCGCACTGAAAATGGCGGAATCCCGTTGATGAAGCGCACCGGGACAAGTTGCGGGTGGCAAAGCGGTTGGTTGGATGGCGTCACTTGGCATCACGGTAGCGAGGGTACGGCTTCGTAGCTCCAGGATCAGTCCTTGCAGACTCCACCAAGATTGTAACATGCTTTATTGGAATTCGAGCTTGTTTGCTAGGGCTATTCGAGGCTTGTAGGTAAGCGCTGGCTCGAACGACTGGTGCTTGCGTCTCGTGCCTGCGCGCCGGTGTCAGGTCTTCTTTATAATGTACATTGTGAAAGAAGGCCAGATCGAGACGCCAAAGTCGTGATGGCAAGGCAAGGTACGCCGTGTCAGCGTTTTAATCTGATGGTGAACCCAGGCGCGTGCTGCAGCCGGCGCCGCGGGACGTTGACGATGGTATGTACAAAAGAAAGAAGATTATGGTATGTACAAATGAAAGACGATCCGTGGAAGGCTCACAAAATCTTCCCGGGGGATCGGAAGCGGCCAGCCTGGCCGCTCCTAACCAACCGATGCACCGCGGCGCACAAGCGGCTTCAAGCGAGAGACGAACAATTTCAGTTCCACGGTGGCGTCCATCGGCTGGGGGATCAACAGGTGTGACTAGGTAGTTCACGGGGGAAGTTTGGTTCATGACCTTGTAGGGACCAAGACAGCGGCGCTGAAATTTATCACTAAGGCCAGGGGCTCGCAGTGGTAACGTGTAAGGTGGTCGACAGCTTTTATAATCCAATGATTACTCCCATCGGAGAGCGGTAGGGGACCATATAAGTCGATGCCGACTACGTCGAATGGCGTGGCGGGACATGGAAGAGGCTGTAGAAGGCCAGCGGGCGAAGACGTCGGCCGCTTGCGACGTTGGCACAGATGGTAGGAAGCGACGTATTTAGTTACGGTAGAAGATAGGCCAGGCCAAAAGAATCGTCTTTTCACGCGGTCATACGTTTTGTCAAAACCAAGGTGACCTGCAGTAGCGTCATCGTGGAAAGCCACCAGTATACGTGGGCGAAGCGCACGCGGCACGACTGGGAGCTAACGAGTTCCATCAGGGCAATACACGTAGCGGCGTAGTATGCCATCTTCGAGCTTGAAATTGCGAAGCTCTAGGCGAAGCCTAGCATTGGGCGGGTTCGAAGCGCCGATAAGGCGGTCGATGATGGACCGGCAGTACGCATCAGCTAATTGCTGCGACCGGAGTGCGTGTTTGTGCTCAGAATCGTCAAAAGAAACTGTTGTGATATGCGTCAGGGGAAGAGATGGCCGGCTGTGGTCAGAGGTGGAAATGCGTCGCGAAGACAACAGGCTGATTCTGTAAGTGGGCAGCGAGAAAGAGCGTCGGCATCTTGGTGTTGGCGACCCGATTTATAAATGACGTCGAAATTATATTCTTGCAGGCGTAGAATCCAGCGGCCAAGTCGGCCTGTCAAATTTTTCAGTGAAGACAACCAGCAAAGAGCATGGTGATCGGTCATAACTGTGGATTGCCGACCATAGAGGTAGGGGCGAAACGTTTGAACAGCCCAGACGACGGCAAGACATTCCTGCTCGGTAATGGTGTAGGTTTTCTCAGCTGGAGTCAAGGTCCGACTGGCGAAGACAATGACATTCTCACGCGAAGTTGCATCGCGCTGCAGAAGGACAGCGCCAAGACCGTGACCACTGGCGTGTGCAGGATGATAGGAGCGCTGTCGCTGAAGTGGCCACGACCGGGATCCGATGTGAGGGCGTGCTTTTGGTCGGTAAAAGCAGTGTTGCACTGTTCAGTCCACACGAAAGAGCTGCGCGCTTTAAGTAGTTCATGAAGTGGCGCAGCAATAGTTGCAAAATGCCTTATGAAACGCCCGAAATATGACAGCAGGCCAAGAAAACTGCGCAAATCTGCAGTCCGTTGCGGACGAGAAAAGTTCAAGACCGCGATGATTTTATCAGGGTCTGGACGAATGCCGTCATGGCTAACCAGAAGTCCCAATATTTTAATTTCCTTCTGTGCAAAGTGGCACTTCCTGGTGTTGAGCTGAAGGCCCGCTGAAGACAGACATGTCAGGACTTCATTCAGGCCCGTGAGACGGTCGTTAAAAGTTGCCGAAAAGATAACAATGTCATCCAGGTAACATAAACAGGTTCTCCATTTTAGGCCACGAAGTACCGTATCAATCATTCTTTCAATTGTCGCTGGTGCGTTACACAGGCCGAAGGGCATAACATTAAACTCGTAAAGTCCATCGGGAGTTGCGAAAGCGGTTTTTTCTCTGTCGCCCTCATGCATTGGTATTTGCCAATAACCAGAGCGGAGATCCAAGGTCGAGAAATATTTGGCGCCTTAGAGAGAGTCAAGGGCGTCATCTATTCGCGGCAACGGGTAGACATCTTTACGGGTAACTTTGTTGAGTGCGTGATAATCAACGCAAATTCGTACCGATCCGTCTTTTTTTTTTAACTATAATACTACTGGGGAGGGCCATGGGCTTGTTGATGGACGAGTAATATCGCGACGGAGCACGTCATTCACATTTTCTTCGATTACTTTTCTTTCCGAGAGAGAAACCCGATAAGGTGGTCTGTGTACGATCGAGCTACCTTCAGTAATGATGCGGTGGTGTGCAACACTAGTCCGTCCCAGTGGTGGGGAAGTGGCATCAAAAATGGCTCGATGGGCTTGAAGCACTTCCAGCAATTCTTTGCGTTGGTGCGGCATGAGGTCCGGACTGATTGTCTTCGACAGCATGGGAAGAGAGACGTGCGATGAATCACGTTGCTGAGGTAGCGGGGCGGTGAGCACCATCATGGACATAGGGTGAGCATACACTATGCATGGCAGGGAAGTTCCTTGTTCGTGGCAGCTACTGTCGCTGAGCTGCTGCGGAATCGTACAAGACTTGATGGGAAGGCGATTCCACGTGCAAGATGACGATGAGCTGGTGCGATGAGTACATCCCCGTCAGTGATGTGTTCGAAACAACGGTGACGAGTTTTTCGCACTTTCGCACTGTGGATGCAATACAGTATCAACTGCGGCAATGAGGGAACGACGTCCTTCAGAAATGTCAGATGAAGAATCACTGTCTGTCATATGAATGACACCGTCACCACAAGAAATTAGCGCTGAAGCGGTCGCCAAAAAATCCCATCCAAAATTATCTAATTCGCACACGGTGAAAAAGCACAGCAAACTGCACATGGCGGCGGACGCCGTCTATAACATTTCGAACTGTACACTTTGCTGAAGGATGTAGAGGGACGTAATTTGAGCCACGAAGTTCAGGTCCATCATATGGTGTCGTTACTTTCCGCAAACAGTGGCACAAATCAGCGCGAATGACAGAAATTGCAGCCCCTGTGTCAATCAAAGCTTCGACCGGTAATCATTCAGCTAAAACGTAGATCATATTGTACGGGCGATGAGGAGGACTTTTGGCAAGTTATTTTCGCCTCCGGAAACTGCATCGCTTAGTTTTCCGAATGACGGACAGGAACAGTTGTTGCTGGTCGAAGTGGCGAAACAGAGCGGCGGTATGGGGAAAGGGGCCGGCGTTGGGATATATGGGCGCCACTTGGTTCAGACGAGGATACCGGCGGTGGAGAGGATCGACGAGGTAGGCTGGGAATAGGTTGTCGCTGATAATATGAGGGTACGTCACTTTCGAAGGCGTCATAACCACGCCGCTCGTTCTGAATACGTCGACGACAGAAGCGGGATATATGTCCTCGGATTCCGCAGTAGTAACACGCTGGGCGAGAGGGGCGCCAAGGTGCGTAATAGAGTGGCGTTGGCTGAGCCGTCGTCACGGCGTTGATGTGGTTGTAGGGCGGTGCTTGTCGTTGGGGGGGGGGGGACAAAAGGAGGGGGGATGCAGCAACGTGAGCATAAGTCGGCGCTGTGCGAGGTGCAAGAGGGTCAGGTGCGACAGGGTGGGTGATAGTTGCCAATTCTTCTTTAATGATGGTGCGGAGGCTGGAGTCATAGATCACAGCCGTGCCGGCAGAAAGGGTGGAGGCTTGGAGCTCCTCGCGGATTATCGCTCGAATTAGGGCTCGTAGATCGAGGTCAGTAGAGAGCGGGCCAGTAGAGAAGCCGGGCTGCAATCGGGAGGACTGCAGCTGTTCGAGGCGTTGACAGGTCGTAATAATGGAATCAACACTTGATGGATTCTGGGCAAGTAGGGTGTTATAAGCACAGAATTGATTCCTTTTATGACATGGTGCACGCGTTCAAGTTCAGGCA
>JAJIZL010022111.1:419239-562450 GCA_023969395.1 Amblyomma maculatum | reverse complement strand
AGAATTGATTCCTTTTATGACATGGTGCACGCGTTCAAGTTCAGGCAAGTTCAGGAGCAATGGGAGGGCCTGCTAACCAGCTGCGAGCTCACCGCCCAAAGGGCATTGGTGCAGCACGCATGCGAGGTAGCCAGGACCAGTGGAGCCCTGGAATGAGGGAACCACTCGTGTAAGGAGTCTCCAACGGTGGCGAAGAAGCGGCTGCAGGAAGACTCTCCGAGACTAACCAAAAGACCTCAATAAAGTTTTTTCACTCAATCACTCACTCAGGCATGGTGGGACTAATACGCTGGCAGAGTGCTAGTATGGCCTCTGTGTAAGACGCATACGACTCATCGGGACCTTGAAGACGGGAAGCGAGCTTGTTCCTCGCGATCTCAGTCCGAACTGCCGGGTCGGAGAAGTATTGGCGGAACTGCTGTTTGAAGGTGGGCCAGTTAGTGGTGTGGGGCTCGCGGTTGATAAACCAATTCCTGGCGACCTCAATAAGGTAGAAGGAAACATTGAGGAAAACATCATCCCACCGGTTGTAGGCACTGCAGCGTTCGTAAGTGTCACGCCAGTCATCCACGTCCTCGTCGCGACGACCGGCGAACACTGGGCACAGTGGGAGGCGGCGGTGTAGCCGAGGTAGAGGGTCCGGCCGTGTCGGGACTGCTCTCGGTTGACATAGCGATGGTGGTTGTTACCAAACGGCGACCGGAACGTAGCTCCAGCGAGAGGCAGGGCACAAGGCAGCAAGGGGATCAAATTATCGCTGGCTGGTGAAGCACTTAGCATACCGAAAGCCTGGGTCGGTTGCTGTGTCATTGGGTTATTCATTCGCTTGCTTTGTCTAAGGATAAAGCCCTCACTACTACAAATTACTACTACAAACCATTACTACAAATCTAAAATATAGAAATGTTTGAATCTATCAAGTTTTGTGGTGAATTACACCTTGTACTTAAGAGAACAGAACATTGCTTTTGTCTTTTTGTGATCTAATTGTCATGTTGTCAAGGTTCGCTTAAAAGCATTTTCATTTATGCCTGTATCTCTCGGCGCGATCTGTTATCAGTTAGCTTCTGGAGCGACATGAAAAGGGATGTAGGTCGATTGTTGGGAACCTCGCACTACTGTGTGAGCGTCTCCCACCATTACCGTGCGTAATTGTCAAGGATTTGTTTAAATGCTTTTGCATAATCTGCAGCAGCTGGGCTATACCCAATGCAGGGCGAATGCCTGTCCCATATTCATCCATTTAATCCGGTCCTGTGCTAATTAATCCAGCTGACCGCTGCGAATTTCTAACCTCATCCCCTGTAGTTTTCCGCCGCCCACTACTAAGCTTTTTTTTTTCCATGCAATCCAATGGGTTGCCCTTTGCGAGTATCACGTATTCTTTCTTCTAGCCATTTACCTGTTATCCCCGTGGCCATTTTGCCATCTTGAGTTATTTCTGTGACGCACTCTGGATGCTTTTCATCTTTTAACGTTACACCTACTATTTTCCATTCCATTGCCCTCTGTGTTATTCCCAATTTAAGTTGAACATTTCTCGGTGGCCTCTACGTTTCAGCCCTATTGGTGAGAACAGGTAAGATGGAATTGTTAAATGCTAAATTTCTTCTCGAGCCGTAACGGTAATCTCTTTCTCATAGCCTTCGAGTACTCGCCAAGTGCGTTCTACATCAAATATATAATTTTTTCTTTTTAATGATCCAGACCTCTGGTTACTACCTCTCCTACGTAGACATATTCGCCATACACTTCCACTGCTTTGATGCCTATCATAAGCTGCTGTCCCTTCCCGACGGTGTTGACCATTACTTTAGTCTTCTGCATATTATTTTTCAGGCAAAGTCATCAGCGAATCTAACTGCTCCCATTCCATGTAAGTGTAATTCCTCTAACGGACGTGTAAACAGTACTGCGGGGATTGTGTCTCCTTGCCTGCACCTTGCTTTTTTAATTTTTTTTTCATTCTTTACGCATACTTAAAGCTGTTATACCCACTGCAGGGCGAAGGCCCTGCAGTGGGTATAATCAGGCTGATGATGATGATGATGATGATGAAAGCTGTTTTGCAGCATTCATAGATATTGTCCAGTAACATCACGTGCGGCTCAATAAACCTTAATTTCGCAATGCCTGCATGAGTGCTAAGGTTTCTGAGTCACATACATTTCGTAATCAATGAATGCTATAATAGGGGTTGCCATATTTAGACTATTTTGCGATCACCTTGGTTTTAATATCGACATGATCAAAAATACGGGGGCCCTTACCGAATGCTTGCGGGATCATTCAATTCATTATAGTCTAAGGTTGTCCTGGTGTTATTAGCGATTACCTTATTAAATACCTTGTACGGAAGGAATTAGTCTGATTCGTCTGTTCTTATTCACGTTCTTAGCGTCCCCTTAAGGACTAATATAATGCTGGCGTTTTTCGATTATTCCGGTGCCATCGATGTCACTATAGGTATTGCATATACAGTGTGTCTACTGTTCCTTGCACGATATCTGCCTCCACCCATCTGCCAGCAAATATATAGTTACCTGAACCTCCCCAGCTGCTTTCCCCCTTTTAATAGCTGGATCAAATTCTAAAGTTAAAGCTCAGTTACTTTGGTCATCTGATGAGAAGAGAGGAGTCGCTGGAGAAAGATTGGGAAAGGTTGAGGGTCACCGGAGAAGGGGTAGGCAGCGAACGTGATGGTTAGATGGCACCCTTAAGGCGCTGCAGATGAAGTTATGTGATGCTATTAAGATAGTGAGAGACCGGAAAGCGTGGCGTGATATGATCCATAGGGTCACGAAGAGTCTGACACGACTGAACGACTGAACTGAACTGAAAATTTTCTTGACCTCGTCCGTCATTACTGGGGTAAATCTGATAGCTCTTCACTACTGTAAATTTCATTGTTGTCCTGACTACTTCGGACTGACTTCGGAAACTCATTTTTACTTTTAATTCCTTTCCACCACGCGAACATAATGTCGGTTATTTCGGGTCAGAAAGCACCACACTTCTGCCTGTCAGTGCAGGCCTGTGGTAAAAGCATTTCATATATTTTTTCTTAGGACGGTGGTCTGCTTTCAGCAGCAGCAGCTGCATTTCAAACAAGGTCTACCTTTGTGCGTTTCTCATAGCCTGAGTGGGCAGGAGGGTTCACACCTCAACCTCCACGAGCACGTCCTTGGTAAGTGGTACTTTTTAGCTCGCGTGACTGAGCCCTGATCGATTGGCGGATGTTTGACGTCCGGGGACCGCGTGACACGACCGAATTGGATGGAGCTGCCAACTGCTGTAGCTCCTCTCGTAGGGGATGGTGAGATTTTAACCAAACTTTGCAGTACGCTTGGATAAGACGTCAGGTATCTTACTCGCAAGTCACGCTGCCAGAATTGTACATCATGGTTATGTTTACGCGCGGCCTGCTTGGCGTGGTCTGTCACATGAATTATCAGCTTACAGGGGGCTAAGGAGTATTGGAGTGACAGGGACTAACTTGGGAATATTTGGGACTAACTACGGTTCGAACGAGTTGTATAGTGCATTACCATTAGCAATGATCTGCAGTTAGAGCCTTTAAGGATGCCAATTTTTACAGAAGCTTAAGTGTTCCACCTATTTTCGTCCTCGACAGCTCTTCCCCTCTTGCTCCTATCGACCGGATACAGGTACTCACCGTCAAAGCCATATACTGCAACACTAGTGTGAACGAACGATTTAATATTCTTGTTTTCCTATTTCTTACCAGTGGACGTCTACGAGAAAAAGCGAGCAGCGTCTGGCGGACAAAAGGCAACTCATGGGCATGGATGAGTTTTACAACAGGTGTGAAATCAGTGTTTTAATCATGGTCTTGTATCTTTTAACATGCCAATAAGCCACCATTACGGGGACTCAACATCTAAAAACTCGAACCCTGGTCCCGAGTGTTTATATGAACGGATATGCGGTTTCAACGAAACCACAGATCTTGAAAACTGATATTAATCGAAGAGAACTGTGATCCTGTATATTATAATTTATTAAATACTATGAGTCTCGTGTTTGCGGCTATTGGTATTTCACAATGAGAATGCTGGCGTAGTCCTGTTGTCGTCGTATAGATGGCGCCGCCTTTAATAAGGACTGGCTCCTTAAACGTGTCGAGTTGCTCGTAAATTATATTCGCTGGAAGCTTGGATAACGCACTACATCCAACTAAAGAGGCGGCAAGTTCGACAGCTGACTGTACGATTTTCGTAAAGGCCAAACACTATTCAGGTGCCCGGCTGAGTTACAGCTTCACGCTCTAGATTTCGCTAGCCACTTACAATCTGCTACACCAGAGAACTTCATTTCAGGTGGCCTCTTCCACCATCAAGGCAGTTGTGTTCCAATTTTGGAGCAGCGCGTGGAGGTCTAATGGGCTTCGCAGCATCACGAGGCTAAAACGCAAAAGCATGTAGCACCTTCGAAAGCACTTTTTATGATTGTCGAGGACTGCAGGTAGCATATTTATTTCACATTAATCAGTTTACTCGTAACATATGATAGTCGCACATTTCACTCACGTGACTTCTTGATAACATAGTCAGCTGAGTTAAACAGGTGGACGAGAGGAGCGCGCAGCCGGTGTATGGTGAGCCACATAGGCAAAAAGCTGTTATAGCGGTCGAGCCGGCATTAGCTTGCAGCTTCTCGCCGTTCAGTTTCGGCGCCCGAAGGGAAGCGCTAATTGATATGAATCTTAGTCTATAAAGGGCGTCAACACTGTCGGGAGGCTTTATAGATAGCGCCAGCTCCAGAGGCTTTGAATAACATCGCATTTCACTCTGAAACAAGCTTCGTTCGCAAGAGAACCTCTTCAAATGCGTTCGCTTTTAAATCGCCATAAGAAATGGGAACATTTAACCAACGGAAACTGCAGTTATATTCTGATCACAATCATCCAGAGTTTCAACTGCTGGGATTGCTGTTTTTAATGGCGAGATTAACAAGCTTATATGAACAGCTCATTATTGCCGGCCTATATATGGGTTTATATACCAGCCCAAAACAGCAAGACACATGACAAAGAACGAGGACACAAGGGCACTGAACTTCCAACCGAGGTTTAATGTGTGCAAAATGTGCGTAAATACTGATTTCCAAACAACATTAAGACGATTTCTTTCAATATGTCTTGCTGTTTTTCGCTGGTATACATACATAACAGATCATCAGTTAGCGCTTAATCTTTTCATACTGTATAGTTTTTCTTGTCACTCAAAGTTCTTTTGAAGTGAACAAGCTCCTGGTGAGTTTGAAATCGTTTCGCACGTTGTCCCTCTATCCGGTCCTTGCCTTCATTTGTCTACGCTCTTATTATCCTCCACGAGCTCGATCAAATAGTTAAGGATTTTCTGTAAGGCAGGCTCAGTGGAACATTAGCAGGAAATAAATTCGTTTCCCTGATTCCAGCTGCGGCCTGCAGATGCTTGGTGTAGTCATAGTCGCACGTTGCGTATAGGCATGGTCATGTCTTTTCGCGCTCCTCGAAACCTGCTCGGTCAAACAAAGCCGTAGATAGATCCGTGAAGCGGAAGCTTGGAGATAGTATTGCAGTCTTACGAAATAAGGTTTGAAGTGTTTTGGGAATATTTCAGTGGTAGTACCATGTACGTTGGGTAGAGCGTGGACGGCCATCGATCAAGGTGGTGTCCGAGAAAAGACGTGCTCTTGGATGTAGGTATTGATGTGCGAGTACAAAGCGCGCGACAAAATCACTGGCCCCGTGTCTCCTAGCGCCACTAGGACAAGTGAGGGGCGCTAGGAGACACGTAATTTGCCGTAAACACTTTATAAGAACGGGATCACAGTACGCCAGGGTGTAAGTGCCTTACCACATTTCGCCCTTTCTGTCTTTCTGAAGGTTTCGCGCATTCGGCATTTCGTAGTGTTCTCAATTATTTGTTGATTTTCTTTAACATAAGTGTCTTACCACTTTTCGCCCTTTCTGTATTTTTCTTGGTCTGTGGAGAAGGTTTCGGACACTCGGCATTTCGCTTTTTTCGCATTAATTTGATGATTCTCTTCATTGTATTTGTTTGCGGAGAGAGCTTCTGCAACTGCTCAAAGCCTAGCAGGCGTTCTACCAGCAGGGAACGAATTCTTCCCTTTCTCTTTATAGGACTTAATTTTAAAGAGCGCTGGATGTTGAGAATTTGAAACAAAAACTCTGGAGCCCAATCTGTCCCTCGCCATGGTGAAATTTAACGCACCTTGGACAATGTAAAAAATAGGGGATACACGTGTCGAAACCACTGCCCATAGGGGGGCACCATAAGAGCAGGAAGAGGAAAACGAAGAAAACAAACGGCTTCCAGGAATTGGTCCGCACTCCGAACGCGCAAAGAAAACCCAAGCCGAAGCTGCAGATGGCCCGCTCCTGCCCCGCGAAGACCAGCATGCCGAGGCCACAGCAGACAGCCCTCTCCTTCTCCCCCCTTTCCTCCTTTCATGCTTCTCTCCTTTCCAGTGCTGTCCGACTCTTGTAAAATAACCCTAGTCTAGTAACCGTTACCGAACGTGTGTGCGTCGTTCCTTTGAGGCTCCTGCGTGCGCGGCCCTGCCGCCCGAACGAATAAGCCCGTTGTGTAAATGCCCGAACCCGAGCCCGTTGTGTAAATGCCTGCACATAACATTCAAAGTGATATATGAAATTGGCATTGTATAAGTTCTCGCAAGACCGTCTAATACACCTTTATTGCGAAGCGTTCCACCTCTCGACAACTCGCTTCACATTTGTACTCTTCAAATATAAATAGCTAGTAAGCAATGTGTACCGGTCCGGTAGAGGCCATCGCCAGCTACCAAACTTCAATTTCCTCACTGCTGCACTGATAGCCAGTCTTGAATTGGTTGTAATTAGTTCCTTATAATCCTGCGCTTTTATATGCGGTTTTAACGCACTAACTTGTTCGTATCAAACTGTTAGACATCAATTGTTTGAAATGCTTCACCACAGAATTTACCGCTGTGGCCATAGTTTAACGGCAACCTGGAAGTGGCAGACGCTGCAAAGCCGGACAGCGCCATTGAGGTTGGGAAGTCGACATCGGAATCCAAACTTTTTGGAGCCTTGAATCCGCACTCAAATTTCCCTATGTGACCTAGGCAATTTCGTGTGGCGTGGTTAAAGAGTGATTTTTATGTCCATGTCGTGTGGCCTTTGAAGCGTATGATAGCTGAAAGCTGTGTGATAATAATTAGGTGTAAAATAATAGAGGCACAAATTAGGGCGCTAGAAATAAGGCGGAAAACGAGGCGCATGTATGAGAAATAAGGACTGCGAGCAGATCCGCAGACGGTATTCTTTAAATACTCCAAATGTGGCACTTTTTCCCTACAATTCTTTTTGTTTTGGCAGGTGTAGCGGCGCTGTTGTCATCGTGAACAGCTTCACACTGCAAATGCGATATGCACTTATTAGGATTTATTATATTTATCATCATCATCATCATCAGCCTGATTATACCCACTGCAGGGCGAAGGCCTCTCCCATATTTCTCCACTTAACCCGGTTCTGTGCTAGCTGCATCCACTTGACCTCTGCGAACTTCTTAATATCATCCGCCCACCTAACTTTCTGCCGCACCGTGCTACGCTTTCCTTCCCTTGGAATCCAGTTTGTTACCCTCAGCGACCATCGGTTATCCTCTCTTCGCACTACATGTCCTGCCCATGTCCAATTCTTCTTCTTAATTTCCACTAGAATGTCGGTAACTTGAGTTATTTCTCTGACCCACTCTGCTCGCTTTCTATCTCTTAATGTTATCCGTACCATTTTTCGTTCCATGGGCATCACTGAGGACACTGCAAATTTCCTCTTATTTTTGTGACGTCAATAAAAAGTATTCTTATACACCTGCAGTGCGCAGGAAAAAGTGTCTGAGGTCCCCAGCTAGGGTACAGAAGATCGGACATGTTAAAAGGAAAGCAGAGCTCCGAGCATGGTAAAGAAAAAAAATAATAGTAAAGGAATTTTTTGTTGCAAAACGAAATTTTGGAGAGGGGCGTCTAGCAGCGCTCACCTGCTAACTGTTGCAGGCAGGAAAGGGTTGACTGTTTTGAAGACACAAGGTTCAGAGGTATGTAAAAGCTTTCTGTTCAAATAATGGTATCCTCTGTACGAAGTACCTTGCGCTCTACCAACGCTTACTCTTAATTTAGCCTATTTTTGCCATTCCGAGCAACCGTGTACTAATCTAATCTAACTAAGCATCTCTATTTTGCGAGGAAGAGCGTGTATACAATGCTGCCAGAGTGTTTGCTGATTCAGTCGTCCAACTGGAGCCATCTGGATTGACTCCAAGCGATCTCCATCACCTTGCATTGCGGCGTTGCAACACTACACAGTAGCTGGCAGCACAGAACGCCGTAAGCCAGTCGAAAGTGACCACGGACAAAAATCAGTGTTGTCAGGTGGACCTAAAATCTCGGGCGGCGCTCGGAAGGTTTCGCGGGCACAGTCGGCCCTCGTTGCTTTCTTTGGCAGAGGTAACGAAAGTAAGAGAATGTGTGAAGAGGGCTCCCACAGCTTGAATTTCAAGCAAAATTTAATCGCATTCGCTGCAAATGTTGGCGAAAAAAAGTTATTTCTCGCAGGTGATGCCCGTCTTGTCCGGTTACGATGTGAATACAATAGACACGTGGGGAGAAGTGGGAATCTAATCACCTACTCACTTTCGGCATCGCGATCTTGAAAACGAGAGATGCTTGGAATCAAATAAATGTGCTATTCATGATCTCCCCTTTTTTCTTCTTTCTTCTTAATTTTTTTCATCCTCTGCTTTCAGGATCATGTGCGTAAAATGTTACCATTCCCTCCGCCATTCCCTCCGCCGACTACTTCGTACCCCTGGAGCCGAAAGCAAGAATACCCTATGTGGCAGACATAACCTCTCGTGTTTACAAAGCTAGAGTACCATGCTTATTTTAGGGTTAAGCTTTTCTTTTTTAAATCTTGTATGGTTCGAAAGCAGCGAAGATTTTTTGCCGCACATATGTAACATTAAGTAACTGCTGCTTTAACAGGGTACTTAGGGGTTACATTATTGGGATATGGACCTGATGCACGGAAGTTTCAATGGCTCATGTGGCAGTATCTAAGCAATCGCCCCAAATGGCTGAGGTTTAAACGCAGCTTCCGCGATTGGTCCAATGGCGTTCTTGATCTCGCAAGCAAATAATTTTAACCCTACCTTTTGCACCATCTGGGAGGTACCCTGTAAATTTCTTATAATTACCCTAAATCGAACATGGTTACAAAGGATGGATGGATGGATGGATGGAATATAGGAGCGTCCCCTTTGAAACGGGGTGTTAGCAGTAGCTATCATGCTCATTTTTCTCCATATATCTTAATTATTGATTTAGAATTGTTAACTAAACCATCATTCTATTTATTAAATTTTGCTCCTACATTACTAACATTATGTCACTTCTCTGCTTTTAAGCCACCAATCTTCCAGCCGTTTTTTGCTAGTTTCCACCGCCGGTTTATTCACCCGGCCACTGTTATCTCTGAACCCCAGAGCTTCAGGAACAGTGATTGCGCCTGCATCAACTTCCGGATGGATACCATTGCATTCGAGTATAATATGGTCAACTGTTTCACTGGAGTTTCCACATACAGCACATGCGTCATCTCCATTGTTAAACTTCTTTTTGTAGCTGCGTGTTCTAAGGCACCCTGATCTAGCTTCAAAAAGTAGGGCACTGCCTCTTGAGTTATCAAAGAAATCTTCCTTCCTGATCTGCATTTTCCACTTTCGGTATAATTCCACACTCTGTTTTTTTTCCATCGAATTTATCCAATTTTTACCTTCTGTGTTTTTCACCTGTTGCTTAACGCTCTTTATTTCTCCGTCCTTGTTACTAGCATACTTATTAGTTAGTTTCCTAGTTCTTTTACTCAATTGTGAGTCAACGCTTTTTAGGTACAGGTATTTAAATACCTTAGCTGCCCATCTGTTACTGTCCAATTTTCTCAGGCGTTCCTCATATAATATTTTACTCTGAGCTTCCCGTACTTCGAAAGATGCCCAGCGCATATCTCCCTGTACCGCCTCATTTGTAGTTTTGCCGTGGGCACCTAGTGCTAATCGTCCAACGGATCTCTGATTTGTTTCTAATGTCGACTGTACTGTGCCGCATTTCCGAAAGTAAGTCCGGGCACCATAATTCCTTTCCAAATACCCCTCAATACCTCATACCTATTGTATCCCCACAATGCCTTTGCTTCATTATCCCGGCATTCCTTCGCCCTTTGGCCTTAAGTGATTGCTCATGTTACCGACATTCTAGTGGAAATTAAGAAGAAGAAATGGACATGGGCAGGACATGTAGTGCGAAGAGAGGATAACCGATGGTCGCTTAGGGTAACAAACTGGATTCCAAGGGAAGGAAAGCGTAGCAGGGGGAGGCAGAAAGTTAGGTGGGCGGATGAGATTAAGAAGTTCGCAGGGGTCAAGTGGATGCAGCTAGCACAGAACCGGGTTAAGTGGAGAAATATGGGAGAGGTCTTCGCCCTGCAGTGGGTATAATCAGGCTGATGATGATGATGATGATGATGATTGCTCATGCTTTCCAATGTATGCCAATCCTTCGCTTACCCATACCCCCAAATATTTATATTCTGCTACTCTAGGTATTTCAAGGCCTTGAATTTTATGACCCTGATCAGTTGAGCCGTTGAAAATCATCAGACCCGACTTAACTGCGCTGAAACTGAAGCCTAGAGCGTCCCCTTCGTCTCCGCAATGCTTAACTAGAGTTTGCAATTCTTCCAGACTCTCAGCTAGTAGCACAATATCGTCTGCATACATCAAACCGGGGAGGCGCAGCTCTACCGCCTTTCCACCTAATCTGTATGACAGTTTAAAACCGAGGTTACTGTCTTGTATCCTCCGTTCCAGGTTTATCATATAAAGCATGAACAACACCGGTGATAGAGGACAGCCTTGTCTTAATCCTTTGCATACTTTGACATCCTCCGTACTTCTTATCTCTTCCCACGTAATTTCTACTTTGTTATCCTGGTATATCTCCTGTAGGAACTCTATTATCTCATAACCGCTACCTTCTTCTTTTAATATGTTCCACAGGAGTTCCCTGCTTACGTTGTCGTACGCCCCGTTTATGTCCAGAAAGGCCAAATACAAAGGTCTATTTTCCACTCTAGATATTTCGATGCATTGGGTAAGCACGAACAGGCAATCATCTAAGCGCCTACCATTTCTAAAGCCGTTCTTAAGTTCTCCGAGTATCTTGTTACTTTTATACCCATGCTTGCACCTTTAATTTCACCGCCTGCATGGCTAACTTGTACATTACAGATGTTATGGTAATCGGCCTGTAGGATTTTATGTTCATCCTTTCTCCTTTCCCTTTATAAATCAAATTCATTTTACTCTGTCGCCAGCTGTCCGGAACTTGCTTATTCGCTATGACTATTTCCAAAGCTTTTAACAACGTTTCCTTACTTTTTGGACCGAGTTCATTAATCAGCTTGATCGGAATTCCATCTATTCCTGTAGATGTGTTTTTAGGAATATTTTTTTCTGCCTTTTTCCAGTTTAGATTGGTCAGTTCTAAGGTGCTTTGTATTCTGCTACCTTGCGGAGATTACCCTATCGTCGTTCTTAAATGACTCGGCTATAACTGATGTAATGTCGTTCACTGCGTTGCCTCCCTTTAAACAATTTCCCTCGTTATCTTGAATCCGATCTTGCTTTCTTTGATTCTTCTTCCCTAGCGAGCTTATATGGTTCCAGAATTTTCTTGCTCCGCCTCTAGAGGCATCGTGTTTATCAGCCATCCAGCGATCGGTGGACTGTCTTATTTTACTTTGGACGAGGGCCTGCAAGTTTTTTTTGTCGATATGATTCCCATTTTTGGTCGATTTCCTTTTCTTTGCCATTCGGTGTTCCCTTGAAGCAGGCCGTCGTTGTTCAATAGCTTCCGTGGCTTCCTGTTTCCATTCCAGCGGTTTGCTACTTTAACCTCCTGAATTTTACTCCTTATGAGTAGCTCTACCTGTTCATAATCCCAGTCTTCCATGGGGCTTTTCTCTATTGCTTCCCCTATGTCTGCTGCTATCTGCGCTATTTGATCATCGCTTAATTTTGAGTTTACGTTTTGTCTAAGTTCCATTTCTCTTTTCATCAAGGGCCCCATCTGCAGACTAATACGTTTATGATCACTTCCCAGACTACACTCCCCTTCTTCGTCTATTTCCATTTATGTGGCCTTGCTATAAATCTCCTGCGACATTAGACAATATTCAATGGTCGTCTGCCTGTTGCGGAATTCCCACGTGATTTGGCCTTCACATTTTGTTTCTCTATTTACTATAACTAGATCCTGTCGCTCGCAGAAATCTAGCATTAGCTTCCCGTTACAATCCGTGTATCCATCCAGATCGTCGATGTGGCCGTTCATGTCCCCCAGCAGAATAATATTGGCCCCGTTTCCAAACTGGCTTATATCGTCACTGAGACATTCAACAAGATCCCTGTTTTCTTGCCTGCATTGATGTCCTGTTCCTAAATAAACTACCCCTAGCCATGTCCTTATGCCGGCAATGGTTCCTGAAACCCAGATATGTTCTTTACAAGATGATTTAATTCTTTGCCAGTTTGTTCCCTGGTGTATCAACATACCTATGCTTCCACCCTTTCTTTCCGTTCTCGTTCTGTTGCACCCTTCCCAGACGTAGCCTTCTATAAACGGCGGATCTTCTACATCCCTGAGATGAGTCTCGCAAAGATCGTACACACCTATTTTGTCATCCTTCAACTGCTGTTCTATATCTAGCCATTTCGCTCTTTTTCTACCTCCTTGCATGTTTATGTAGCTGATCCTAGTATTAAATTTCTTTTTTGTACTTTTCTTTCTCGACCTACTCTTTGCCATTTTTTGGGGCTCAGCCTCTATTAACACTTTCTTCTGCTTCACTTCTAACTACCTCTGTGCACGGAGTCCTCGCGGACCCCCTAAAAAAGTTACAGCCCTGCCTGCCAAGCGCCAGCCGATCTCTGCTCCGACCCTTCTGTTAAAATGAATGCCATCTCGCTGAAAAGCCCTACCAAAACCTGCTTTATGTACCTCCCTGTTTACCTCAACCACTTCGAAACGCTTCTCCAGGCTTAACTTTCTTATATCCTGATTAACTGTCACCACGTCCTTTTCCATCTTTCCGTTCTATCCTAGCACCTCTGGTACTGTGCATACAACTATCTGCGTCTGCTGTGCTATCTCCCTGATCTCGTCAACTCCCTTAGCTAAACTTTCCACCACTCCTGCAGCGTCACCATTTAGGACATCGTTTAGACCCGCAGCTACTATTACCATACTGCGCTCTGCGGAATCCTTCAACAGCCTATTTTTACTCTCTTTTAGTACAGCCCTCATTGTTCTCCCTGGGAAGGCTCCAACCAACACTCTCTTATCACCCCTTACACGTTCCAAGATATCTCGCTTGCACCTGTTCATGTTAGAATCTCCGGCGATAAGCACCTGGGCCTTCTCTCTCCCTCTCCCAACTGTTGGCTCCTGCTTTCGGTTATCTGTGTCCTTATCTCTGGGATTTTCATTCTTCCTTACTTCTTTCTTTTTTTCCGGCGTCTTAGCTGCTTCTAAATAACTCTGACGGTTCGGATCCGCCTGACCTACTTTGCTTATGCCTTCCATGCCAGTGCTGGCCCCAGCCACGTGGCCCGCATTGGAATGTTCGTCCTTGTTGGTTCCAAGGACAAAGTCGGCCCCTTTCTTTTCAATCTGAGTAAGCTGTCCAAGCAGTTTCTGATTTTCCGTCCTTAGCAAACGTACTTCATTTTCTAAATCCTCCACACGAGACACTAAACTGCCCCTTTCTTGATCAAATCTATCTAGACGCGCATTCAGTACGCAACATCGACACAAAAAGTCGCTGCCTTCCGCTTCACCTACAGAATCAAAACGCGTTTCTTTGAGATTAACCTGCGCCTCACACTGAGTACACTTTACCTTCTTTTGATTGCACATCTTAAGCGCTCATCGACTGAACTATAACTGTTAGAAGACACAAGAAACGACTAGCAAACACGCGTTAAAAACCAAATCTGCGAATGCCAATAGCCTAGAAAGAAAAATATCTATCTAAACAAGATAGCTAAACAATGAACGCCAAGAAAACCTAGCTGCCGGCACGAAAAACCAGGCCGCTAGGACCAAGAGCTAAAATCTATTCTTTAGGCTGCACCTAACCTAACTAGCTGAAAAAGAAATAAGGTAATAAAAGAAAGAACTCATCTATTTGACGCTTCGGAAGCTCCCGCTGTCGCCAGTCCGTCCGTTTCCTGTAGCCACGTGCATCGGAGGAGCGATGGAACGCGCGTCCGCACCACACGGCTGTCAACAAAGAGCGAATGTATCCAGCGCTGTGGATAGTGTTTAAAGTACAATGGATATTTTTTCACTGCTAAACGCTTATATGCATTTTGCTTAAACATACCAAATAGCAGCTGCTTCTATGCCAACTACTCAGTGGTTCGGAGGGTCGGCTACTGAGTCGGACTACACGGCTTCGAACTCGTCTGTTACAATCTTTTTCAGTGTTTGGTGTTGAATTGTTAGAAAACATCTGTCGTGGTACAAGACTACCTCTAGCCTCACCGTTAGACATATGCTCCATCTCTCTGTCTCAGCTGACGAACCTCGGAGACCCGTCGAAGGGGCACGGGAGGTGGAGCGTTATAGCGGACACAGTTTGAATTGGCCACGCGAAGTCACGTGTTTTTACCTGACGCAACAGCTCAGAAAATCACAGTGATGGCGCGAACAAGCAAGAACAGAATTTTGGTCTGTGGTGATGACCAAATAAGTGCCTTCGCACAAAAAGGATGTATGTTTGAAGGTTTGACACCTTTTTCTATGTCCCGGGCATCTGTTAGTAGCTGGTGATATGGCCGGCCTCGATAGGTGGAGATTTTATCACTTCTGTAGACTAGACCACATGACTTCATTGGCTCGCGCGGCAACCACAGGCTTTATCTTTGCGAGGGGAAAATTAGACCAGAAACCTGCCTTTCAGGATGCTTGGATTCCAAATTAGAGACGTAGTTTCTAGGCCCCGTTGCCACGGTTGTACGGCTTGGTTCAAGTAGGGAATAAAGTTTATTCCACTCGGGCAATTAGAGCAGCATGCATCACACTCCTCGCAATGCTGCCCCTTTCAGGCGACATCACTGTCCACAGGACGGGAGGTGGTTACCGCGACGTCACAGTTATGTTACATTGTTTTTCTTATTGTAAACCTGATGCACATAGCCCAGCTGTTCGTGGAGGCTGAAATGTTCCGCTCCAGGCGTGCTGACCTGCAGGCAGGATGATGGCGTCAGTGTCATCTACATCTACCATTTACCAAGAGAAGCTACCTGAAGAGCAGCGGCAAAATCTATCAGGCGAAGTGGTTTACCGCCAGTGCAAGGCTGTAGAATATTTGGCAACGGGTCTTCCACCATTCTTCAGGCATTTTGTGCGCAGCCTAAATCACAATTACTCATATAAGTGAATTACTAAAATAACCTATGACAAAATGAAAATAAAAAGGTAAACCAGGTTAGAGACCTTCTTTTCGACATTTCAGTTTAAGCCTTTGCCATTAAGGATGCCATTATTTAAATTCCAGGAGTGGCATCTTTGCTGGAGGAGAGACTTGCATTTGCAGTACCTAGTGCCACGGAAAAGCACGCACAGTCTAGAAGACAGTGGGTTGGGCCTCCAGTGACCTCAGCGAGAAACCAGGTGTCGTTGCGTGTGCGATAGCAACATCAACGGTCATCCGCCGCCGGTATGAAAGTTTCAGTGTCGAGCACTTTGCCTGTGTTGGCTCTGAGTTGCTCATCCACAGCCGCTGTTATACAGTCACATAAAAAATAGAAATCTAGCTGCAAATACCGCTCAAAGGACGCTTTTCAGCCAGTGGCGTCATTTCTCAGTGCCGGTCGCCCTCGACCCTTTGTCCACGAATTCCTATGCTTGACAGATTTTTTGTTGCACAAAACTAAACACAAGACGGCAATACAACTCCCTTTTGTCACCTACTGCCTTGCCCTTTCTTACCTACTGCAATGAGACGGGGAAATGTTTTTGTGCCTCAGTTAGTTGCTGGAGACTACTTTTTGCAAAGCCATTAAGTGGAGGTCTATGTTTGGAAGATTTTTGCAATGCAATTGATTTCTAACTGACTACGGTGTGCAGTATTATTAATTCCGTCGTGGCAGTTAGTACTGCGAGTTTAATCGACCGTGTCGATACTTGCTGGGACGCACCAATATCAGCCATAATCGAATTCCCAGTAATATGGAAAAACAAATCGCCAGAATCCCATCGTTTGCTTGTACTGAAGGAAAAAATGCAATTCTGGATTTGGGAATTGCCTATCAGTTGCTTCAGCATGAAAGGTGCTCATAGATTCCTCAACATAAGACTTTCCTTTCGCTCACGAAAGTCCGTCAGCTCTTACTTTGCGTATGGAAAGTAAGGCAAAAATAAGGACCTTGCTGTCTTCCGTGCTGTTAAGGAAATACATCCTCTTGTTAATTCACGTCAAGTTCAGAACAGTGCTGTTTTAACTCGATAGTGCTAAAATAGTGTCACTGCGAAATTGATGTTTGGCGGCTGACTTCGTGACCAGTAATGACGACCATGTCACTGGTAGGCGTTAGCTGGCAGCTGACATGACCGCGTAGTGACTGGAAGTATGTTTGTCTGATGTTAAACTTGTCAGGAGGTATCGTCTTGGGCCTCTCTTTCCGATCGGAATGTCATATCGGAATAAGCCTGCCAGTAACCTTGCATTCACGACCGCTACGCAGACACATTCTTACGGCTTGGTTAAAGAGAGTTTTAATATCTGGGCTGGTACCTTATGAGCTCTCGTCATACCAAAGGGGTATCTGGTTTTCCATTTTTTATTCCGGCTATTGGCGCGATTTTATTTGAATTTGCATTTGGGGAAGACAAGAAGAGATGTACGTTGAGTATCGAGAACCACTCACTAATGCATGTGCACCATCCAAATTTACCGTAGGTGCTTGTCGTGCTTTATTTTGAATGCCTTTTGTAACCATCAAATTGGGAGCGACCATATTTTCCTTTGTTTCGGATGAACAAGCTACACTCATTTACCTCTCTTGGGGTTGTCTCTGGAAATGCCACTTTGCGTGTAAACTCTTCTGAGATTTCAGCCGCGACACGTCCGTTTTGAAAACGATCTGCCAGAAATAAATTGAGGCGACAAGAATAATTGCTGCCCTCAGTATCCACCCTTGAGTTCAATCCTAGCTCGTGCACAACTACTCTCCTCGTTTTATCGCAGCTACATATCGTTGGAATGCAGTCGTTGGCAACTATGTGCAGCACCACTCGACGCTAGAATAAATGCGTAGTGCCCAAGCCGTTAAACTTGCCTTGCGTGTACTAAGGGTAGTGTGCCCGATGTGTGAATAAAAGAGATCCGGAAGTTCATATTCCCAGCTTAGCTTTCAGTAGCATGTCTCTGGCAGATGGTAGTTGCTAGCCCGCATGGCTGGGTACTAACTGGTCATCGGATTATTTGACGTCAGGAAGGCGCATGAAATGACCGACTGAGAAGTAGCTGCGGACTCTTGTAACTTCTCTCATAGAAGAGAATGCGATATTAATAAAATGAACCTGTACACTTGACTCAATAAGTAATGCTATCGGTAAATCACGTGGCCACATTTCATTATGGCTTTGTTAAATCGAGGTTTACTTGTTGTTGTCTGTCACATAATGTAGCAGCTTAATGCTGGATGCTAATGAGCCTAGGTGAGAGTAAGTCCCAGAATAAAAAAAAACTGATCAATGAAATAGCTCAGGGCGTTAATGGGAACTCTGATCCACTGTAGGAGCCTCAGAGAAGAATAGCAATAACTCTAAAGGTGCAGCTTAAGTATATCAAAAAGATTCTTTCTCGAGAGCTCTTCTTTCAACTTCAAACCAGCGTGATACGCGGGTTCACCGTTAGATATACACTTCAGAACTACAGTCATGACCAAAAATTAATATTGTTTTTTTTTCTATTTCTCACCAGGCGACTTCCACGAGAAAATGGAAGCAGCGCCTAGAGGACGACAGGAAGCAGCGACAGGCTGCGACGAGAAAGCAGGTTCTGTCCGAGTGACACCTGCTGCGAAGTCCCCTGTGCACTGATGAGCCTTACAGCAGGTGTGAAATCGTTGTTCAGACCCATGTATCATCGAGACCGAGAGCTGAGCTGCATCAAAATACAAAGACGCCTTAGTCAGCGAGATTGTTGTATTGAGTAGTCTTTTTTACCATTTACTACAAGGTTACATAATGTATTGAGAGAGGTACAGCCATCATTGCAAGTAAGATCAATATTATTGCTTAGAATTTCGAAAATGCAATTCTTGTCGCTGCTTTCGACCGATAAATTCGCGCGTCACTCACTGGACGTGAAAGCGAAACCGTGCGACATGGTATATAGCGCGATTTCTACTCCTAAGAGTGCGGTTCACACAGCGCTTCTCGTGTAGCATGCGCTGGCTGATCAGACACGGCCTCCAGGCTTTGCAAGACAATACCCAGTTTCGCGGCCCAAAATTCTCACACTGCAGCGCCAACATATTGTAACGCGTGAAGATTAAGCGCGATCGCTTCCACAAAGTTGACGCTGCTTCTTGCACACGCACGCGTGCTGGTTCCGCTGCTGTTGTGCTGCACTGTGCCGTTGACCTGTTGACCCGAGATCTCTGCTGCCGTTGCGTCCCTGTGTGTCAGGACGTGCCATTGGTGGAGCTGCTAGGTAGCGATTTGCATGCAGTGCACCCCAACATGACATTCGAGCCCATTATTAAGTACTCGCTGCCGGATTTTCTTGCAGTCCACAGCTGTACCTGAGATCAGCGCTATCCGATGTCAGCAAGGCCAAGCGCCGGAATTTGGACTCCCCGGTGAGTGGAACAAGTCTTGGGCTAATGCCACTATGGCCTCCTAGTCGCAACAGCCTGACCATGCGACAACGACACGGATAGTCTACGTCCCTGTAACACCAAGGACTGTCTCCCAGTTTTGTGGCGATGGTCTGGATTGAAGACTGGGTAAAGCATTATGAACGAGTTGCTCGCCACAACGGGTAGACACCAAATCAGTGCCTGCAGAACATTTACTTACCACTGGAAGCATCGGCGAAATATTGGTTGGTTGGTTTGGTTGGTTTGTGGGGTTTAACGTCCCAAAGCGACTCAGGCTATGAGAGACGCCGTAGTGGAGGACTCCGGAAATTTCGACCACCTGGGGTTCTTTAACGTGCACTGACATCGCACAGCACACGGGCGCCTTGCTTTTCGCCTCCATCGAATATTGGTTCGAGAACCGCGAAGCTTCGTTGACATCTTAGGAGAGGTGCAAGAGCGAACTGGTACACACGTTTGTGAAACAACACAGACAGCATTCTGAAGAAATACTGCAAACTCGTATTCAGGGCCCAGCGGAGAGCGTGAGAAACTTTGTCTTGGACGTTTTGTGCTTAAGTTCTCGTGCCGACCTTAGGGCTACAGAGAAGGTACGCGCGTTGATGCGAGGCGTACGTAAAATTTTTGGTGGACTTGTATGAAATCCATCGACTACAGCAGTGATTGATTTCTGTCACCGAAGTGACGACTATCGAGCGGGCGTTGCCAGAAGGAACACCCACTGTCAGCTATTGGGCGTTAACTTCCCGAACGTATCGAGCCTTACCTCGTCTGGCTTAGGAGGTTTTGGCATCGCAGATATTCGCGATATCATCCGCAAAGTCGTGCGAGAAGACCTCAACAGGGTTTTCCTGCTTCAGAGAAATGTTCCCCAGAACCAATTACTACAACCGTCCGGGAAAAAGTGCAACATGCACTTGCTTCAGAAGGAGTACCAGCTGTTGCTCTAGATACACAACTGACGGTGAGCTATGCCACTGTCGTCCTTCCGCCGCCTCCCACCCCTCGCCAGTGTACCCGGGCTGAGAATCTCGGCCCTCGGCGCCGCCAATATGTGCCCCACTATAAAGCACCGACGGAGCCGCGAGCTCGAAGGAAGTCCAACCTATGGAGGACCGCTAACAAGCGGCTGTTGTGTTATAGCTGCTATAAGCCGGACCACTTGTATCGTCTTTGCACTTATAACTTGGCCTTCGAAGACTCAGCCGATGTGATCCGCGCCCCTTCATGCTTACCAGCCGCAGGAGATTCAGGACTCACGTCCATCGCGCTCCCCGTCACCACTTCGCGAAGTTTCCCCTCCCCGTGGCTCTCGCCGTCACAGCCTTTCCCCTCCTCCTCGTCGGGAAAACAGTACGGCGACGCCTGAAGGTGGCGTTGCCGACGTCAGCGGAAACAAAGAGCCTGCATGTACTTTAAAACGCAGCGCAACAAACGATTGCACACTTGAGAACACAAAGATCTACAGTTTCCTGTAATGTTAAGATAAAAATTGACGGTTATCAAGTTGCCGCGCTCGTTGACACCTGTGCTGATTATTCGGTATTTAGTGGAGAATTTTGCCGCCGACTGCGAAAAGTGACTGCCGTGGGAAGGCCCTCCAATACAAACCGCAGGAGGTCACCTTGTATACCCTAAAGGAAAATGTACCGCTCGCATCGAAATTCACGGTGAGACCTGCCCCGCGAAATTTGTTATCTTATAGCATTGCTCTAAAACTGTTATTTTGAGAATGAACTTTCTTCGCGAGTATGGCGCAGTACTCGACGTGGGGCAGAACTAATTGATGCTCCGGACACGTTCTGTTTCGCCAAGGCCTCATGCAGCGAACCGAGCTGTGCTTCGAGCAGATTCAGAACACGTAAATTTGCCGCTGCTGTCGACAGTTTTTCCTGGCTGTTAGAGCCGAGACATCTGTTTGGGACGAAAGTGTCATGAAAGGGAATGTTGAAATGCTGCTTAAAGGGGAATCGGAGTATCGAGAGGCATAGGAAACCTCAATTAAGGGCGGGCCGACGTCACCGTGACCAACTTTAGGAATGAGCCGCAACAGCTGACAAAAGGGACAGTTACAGCCTATATGGATAAAATTAGTGACGGTCATGAGGCTGTTGCGTTTCCTGAGCAAGGGTTGTCATCCGGACCACAAGAAAAACGAGCATTGTTACTGAACCTAGACTGCAGTTGTCCCAGACGTGTGACCTTTTCGAACTTTTACATCAATACAACGATTGTTTTGCCACGACATCCAGTGTTCGCCAGATGCCTGCCGCAAAGCGCAGAATTATTCTCGATGGCGCAACACATCCGATTCGCCAACCACCATACCGGGTGCAAGTGCAAATGCGTGAGCAAGTGTGTGAAATGGTAAACGACGGCGTCATCTAGTACTCCAACAGCCTGTATATGAGCGCAATCGGGAGAAAACTGCATTGCTCTATGAGTTTAAGGTAATTCCGCTTGGTTTATATACTGCCCCTGCACCTGTCTTGCGTATTTAGATGATGATGTTATATTTTCAAGCACCTTTTCCAACCATCTTGTGCGCCTCGAAGCGGTTCTCCAACCTAGACGGAAGGCTAGCCTCACACTCAAGTCTTCAAAATACCAGTACGCGAACAGTGAAGTATTTTCTTGGGCATATTTTCAGCCACGCGGGTGTGAAACCAGGTCCTGAAAGAACAGCAGCCGTAGGTTCGTTACAATGGCTGTCGGAAAAAAAGACTCTGAGAAGGTTTCTTGGTTTGTGCGCCTACTTCACACGTTTTGTCCACAACTCCGCCCAGATCGCCGCGCTCCTGATCCACCTTATAAAAGAGAGTATCGTAATTTGAATGGAATGAGCAGCAACCGTCAGCGTTCAGCCAGCTAATACAAGCCCTTCAAACACCAGCTATACTAGGCCACTTCGATTAAGCTGGCGATACCGAACTCCACACCGACGCCAGCAACAAAGGACTGGGGGCAGTACTTGTGCAATTGCAGGATGGCGCTGAGCGAGTTATTGCATATGCTAGCCGAGCGCTTTCCAAGGCAGAGGTAATTACTCCACTACGAAAAAGGAATGCATCGCTGGCATCTGGGCAGCAACCAAGTTCAGACCGTATCTGTACGGCCACCATTTTCGTGTGGTCACCGATCACTGGCCAACCAGAAGGATCCTGCGGAGCGGTTTACTCGATGGAGCCTCCGACTGCAGGAGTACGACATCACTATCGTATATGAATCCGGCCGAAAGCATCATGACGGTGACCGCTTGACTCGAGCCCCCCTGGAGGCGGTGCAAATAAACGATTATTACTCTGACAGCTTTACTGCGGTCTTAAATGCCTCAGAAATGGCGGTTCGACAAAGACGTGATGCGCAGCTTGCTCAGCTAATGGCGCACCTTGAAGGGGACGACGATGTGGTACCTCATGTTTTGCTGCGTGTCCTACCCACATTTAGAATTCGGAACGGCATCTTCTACAAAAAAAATGACAACAGCAACCAGACATCGTGGCTTCGTGTTGTGTAGGAAGATCTGCGTGGCGAGATCACGGAAGCATGCCATGATGATCCCACAGCTAGTCACCCTGGTTACAGCCGAACGCTTTTACTTATTCAGAAAAGAATTACTGGTCTAACAGGCTAAGTAAGTGCGTCAGTACACAAGAACTTGTCGCTAGTGTCAAATTTGGTCCCAGCATGTTGCCCTCAGCGCTGCGCGCACGCCCAAGCCACGGCTTCCACCACGGGCCAGGTTTTCAACGACGGAAGGCGCGACCCACAGGTCCAGTTAGCCTTCACCAGTCTATCGAGCAGCCGAGTGCCCCATTCCATAGAATCGAAATGGATTTTCTTGGCCTATTTCCTACGTCCCAGTCCGGCAACAAATACATCATTATAGCGACAGATTAACTGACGCGCTATGGGAGTCCCTCGCAGTTCCATCTGCGACAGCGGCGGAGGCAGCCAAATTTTTCATTGAGTGTATTGTCTTGTTGCATAGCGCACCGGCAGTTTTGATCACTGATCGGGGTACCGCATTTGTGGCACAACCTCTACAGGAGGTCCTGCGTCTAAGCTGTACTAGCTACCATCTAACTACTGCGTATCATCCACAAACCAATGGGCTGACGGAGTGGCTGAACAAGACGATGTCCGAATGATCGGCTTTACGCGGACGCCGACCATCAAAATTGGGACGCGGTGTTACCTTACGTTACGTGTGCTTATAATACTGCAATGGAGGCGACAACACTTATATCACCTTTCCAACTGGTGCATGCCAGAAAGGTGACTACAATGCTTGATGATATGCTGCCGCACGAGCCGTCTGACGACGTCGCTGATGATGTGCGACTAGTATGCGAGCGCGCGGAAAAGGCTCGACAACTGGCACTACACAAAATACAGCACCAACAACGTACCGACGTTCATCGCTACAACCACCGGAGACGTGACGTTGATTTTCAACCTAGTGTAAGGCCGGGGTTTGGACACCGGCTCGCCGCTGAGGCCTCTCGGAAAAACTTGTGAAGCGCTACTTTGAACCGTACACAGTCATTCGTCGCATTGGTGACCCCCAACAACGAGGTGCTTCCCTGCGGAAGCCGACCATCCTCACGCCATTCCTCATGTCCTGAAGTTGTTGATGTTGTCCGGCCTAAGCCGTATTACGTGTGGCCCTGGAGGAGCCCTTTCATGTTTTCTCCGGTGCATCTTTATCGCAAAACAACACTTGCAGACACTATCCGTGTTTTTGCGGATTCTTTCCTTTTTTTTTCGCTGTGCATCGGGACGATGCTGCTTTCGGAAGGGAGGCAGTGTAACGCCCGAAGATGAAGAAGCGCGATCGCTTCTTGCTTCGACAAAGTCGATGCTGCTGCTGGGACCCGCACGCGTGCTATTTCCGCTGCGACTGTGTCTGTGATGAGTAATCAGTTTCGGCGCTTGTTGGGACGCAAAGTGATGTTTGAATATGACCGTGCTTCAACGTTTTGTGGTGTGCCCAGGCAGCACCAGCCATCGGCCCAATATTGGGAATTAATTCACCCATATCCGTTATTGGCATTCAACTGGCTAAACGTGGTCAATAATGCATATGAACAGCTTGCCATTATTGTATACACAATGAGACAACCTGGTCATTTTTGGCCAACCAGCTACAATGGTTTGCCAATATCTTCCACACCATGGTATAACCTGGTAAATATTGTCCGGTCAATAACAACTGCTTCTCAATATTGAATTTTTCTAGGCATAGAGTGGTCAAGAATGTCCGACCAACTTTGGCGGCTTACTAATATTGTAATATCTTGGTTTCTATGTGATTCGGCTAATGATTTATGCATTCGTCATATTGACGGTTTCGCGTTCCAACAGCCCATGGACAATGCCTACTGCGACAACTCCGTCTCAATCCACCCATCGCCACACCAGCAAGTGCTACACCTTTCATGATCTCTCCGGGCACGCAGGATCCCGTATACCAGCAGCCACCCTACCACGCAACATGGGCGCTTGCCTTTATCAGGGAAGGCGGAAAGTTAGAGCCAGCACCAAAAGATACTGCAACCGCTCTGATATCCTCTATGCAGACGCGGCAGGCAATTCTAAAGTAGGATTTTTCACTGCAGCCGCTGCCTACGAAGATGGCAGAGTGGGGCCGCCGCCACTATCCGAACCAATTCGCCTGCAGAAGCGGAAGGAGCCGCCATCGCACTCGCGCTGGCCCATTCAGCCATTGACAAAGACATTACCGAAATTTGCACAGATTCTCAGGCGGCATACCGCCGCTACCTAAATGGCGTAGCGACACCGGCCGCGCATCATATTCTTACCACCGCCACCTTTCTCGTCCGAGCGGTTAATCTAACATGGATCCCAGGGCATGCCTCGATCCCCGGTAATGTGCGCGTTCATGCGATGGCTCGAGAACTCTCTACCCGAGCCCCGGATGATCAGGCACAAACGACACTGCCACCACCCCACAGCACCTTGTCACCCTTATCCAGTGCTACATGGCGACAATTGCAGACGGATTGTTTCATTTCCCCCTACCATCTCTCATGCCTTCACCCTGGCTTGCCCCCTCACTGCGACACCTGTGGCGAGCCAACATCCTCACTTTTCCACTACCTGTGGGAATGTCCTTCCCCCCAGGCAGTGCCCCCCATCCCCCATCCCACCTTTTCTTCCTGGGAGGCTGCTTTGCGGACAGCTCAACCCGCCGGTCAGAAATGGCTGGTGGATCGGGCTCTATGTGAAGCAAAAGCCCGTGGACTCCTGGACTAGTAGGAGACCACCCTGGAAAACTCTTTTATTAATAAAGTTGCTTCCATCCATCCAACTTGGTTTCTACTGGTCGATATTGTATAATGAGCCTTGATGGCTGGCCAGCATTGCACATATCATGCCATAGGTTGGGCAATAATGTTCTGCCAATATGGCTGTCTTGTCAACATTGAATATATATTGGCATGCATTGGTCATACTTGTTCTGACAGTCATGCTGGCATGCCAACAATGTATACAGATCGGCCTTTAGTGGTCAATATTGTTTGATGGACTGTGATGGCTGACCAGCATTAGACATAATAAGGCATAGCTTGGTTAGTATTGTCCGGCCATTATGGTTGTCTTGTTAACATTCAATATATCTTGGTATGCATTGGTCAATATTGTCCCACCAGCTTTGGTGGCATCCCAACATTGCATATATCTTGGTTTATAGTGGTCAATATTGTGTAATGAGCTTTGATGGCTGGCCAGCATTGCCCATATGATGGCATAAATGGGTTAAAATTGTCCGGCCATTATGGTCGTCTTGTCAGCAATAAATAAATCATGGCATATATTGGTCAATAGTGACCCGCCTGTCATGGCGGCCTGCCAACAATGTATACATATTGCATTATATTGCTCAATATTGTTCGATGGACTGTGATGGCTAGCCAGCATTGCAGCCTAATGGCATAGGTTGGGCAATAATGTTCTGCCAATATAGATGGCTTGTCAACATGAAATATATCTTGACATAGATTGGTCAATATTGTCCCATCAGATTTGGTGGCATGCCAATATTGTATATATCATGGTTTCTAGTAGTCAATATTGTCTAACGAGCTTTGATGGCTGGTCACCATTGCACATTTCAGGCTGCGGCGGCGCTAAAAAAACAGTAGAAGCAGCTCTGACCGACACATACATTTTTCAATGTGTATGTATCCCAATTTGAACTAATTTCGTCCCAACTAAATTTTTCGCTTGCCCGGACATCAGTTTACGTTCAACTGTAGAAGATATTCATACACCATACGTAATTTGGGCCACCATATATATATATAATGTTTTTTGGGATTAAAGTACAGATTCTTAAAATTGTTTGACTGAGCTGACCACACAAAATGCACAGAAGCGCCCATCGCGGAAAATGTAGAATATAATTTCCGTGATTCACTAATTGTTGCGGATGACCTGCGATTATATTTGACAATTTTGGTAGAGTAATTTTTTATTTACGATTTAAGGCACAAATTATTGTTATCTAAAATTCTGCATATAAGATCTTCGAGACAATTCCTGCAGACTAGAGGGCCGGATGTCGATAACGCGTGGACGTAGCTAACACAGATAGTGTTCCAAACTTTAGCCAAGTGTTGAAAAAATTCTGACAGCACATGGAATCTACACTGCAGAAATTTGCGAAGGCGAGAATAATGCTGCTGTATACGGTGCATCACGTATCATTATCGTTATCAACTAAACGCAGCGTCATTACCATTGATACTGCCATCATTGTCATTATCACTAATTGCCGCGTCATTCTCGTCGCTATCATCACGGTAGGCAAGGAGAATTACGTATGGTGCTAGTTTCGCGCTAGCTAGGCTAGGAGTCCGATTCCCGGTGGAGGCGATTTGTTTTTCTGATCTCGTCAAACCAGGATGATTGAAAGTGATAGACACATCAGTGCACAAATCCTGAACACATCTGGACAACTCTCGAGCATGGACAACTCTCGAGCATGAGAGAAACCCTACATATGTTCAAGCGATAGCAGAGGTGGGAGAGATCGATTGCGCTAGCCAATCAAACACTGCATGATTCGCCATTACGCTAGCTGTTTCCGGCATTCAGCATCAGCACCGACTATAGTACTAGCTGTTCTTAGAGACAGATATGTTGGGCTGCTTTCAAGGCCTTCGAGTTCTAATATCTACTAAACACAAATTTGCATCTTATTCCTGTACTCTTTAGCGCTCTGCTGTGGGCTTCAGCAATAGACAGATAAAGACTGAACGACTTTGGCCATCGGTGTAACTGCGCATAAAATATTTCAGCTCAAAGAAAAAATAAAAGCAACATATATTCTACGCTATGTCTAGCTAATTCACTTGACAAGAAAAGAAATCTGAACTGTACTGGAATGGTTCGTATTCTAATGCGACGTAAATCGCCCACTGCCGAAACGTTGTGCGCATGTGGATGATAATAAAAAACATCAACAGCACTACATGTGGCAAGGCAATCGAAAATAAAAATTTAAAACAATTACCTACAGTGCAATGAATGCGCGCTGATGTGTCGCCAGCATATATGGTAACAAAATTGAAATTGCATAATAACGATGCTCTCTATGGAAGTTATTTCTGTTCGAAAGCTGCAATACAAGGCTCATAATGATGCTTTTGACTCCAGCATTTCACAGCGTTCTCCTAAGCACGATAACCTAACGATAACGATAACCTAAACACGATAACAAAGAAAGATGTGTACCCTCTTCCAAGGATCGATGACGCCCTCGACTGCCTGCATGGTGCCAAATACGGATATTGGCAGATCTCTGTTGACGATAGAGATCGTGAAAAGACCGCTTTTGTCACCCCGGATGGCCTCTACCAATTCAAGGTGAAGCCTTTCGGCTTATGTAATTGCTCCTGCGACCTTCGAGCGCATGATTGGTTGGTTGTTTGCACGACTTTTAATTCCATCGGAAACGGGGAGTTGTGCGCCCGCGGATTAGAGGCTGGCAGGTAGCCCTTGGCTTGTTGCGGCCTCTTCCGCCAGATGGACGGTGCGGTTCTGGATCGCAGGGTCCGCGCTTCGCAGCAGGGTATCTCTACTTGTAATATTTTGTCCTATCCCTGGAGATTGTGGGCACTCCCAAATTATGTGATCGAGGATCCCTCTCGCCCCACAGTGTTTGTTGGTACATTAGTACACCCTAACTACACCGCTAAAGATCAACAGAGGGAATTAGACCCGAACCAGAACAAAAAGCAATACAGATAATCACACACCACCCGCTATGGGTGGTGATTCAACACGACACGTCAGCTGGTGCTACACATCAAATTAGCTCGAGGAATCCAGACTCTGGGCGCTCCGACAAAACGAGGGCTCCACACTGGTAAATGAACCGTAACAACATACGCGTATTGACAACAGTGTGCAGCGAAACACTACTCCTCATCTCACACTTACGAAAAATCTCACACAATGCTAGTGGTCGAACCCGCAGACCTCATTAGGCAGCGACCACTACATTATCCAAACTTCCCTCTCTTAAGCTCCATCACCCATATGTCAGAAAGCATCTCAAACTAACAGATTGGGACAAGTTCTGAAGCCTCCGAAACGATGCCCCACTCGAAAAATTTCAACATTATATAAGCAAGACGGGCGAGTTGATGGAACATATTGAATGGATAACAGCCCAAGAAACAGACACCAACGCAAAAAAAAAACACAGGACGAGTGGTAGTGCTGTGTTTTTGTGCGTTGGTGTTTTTCTCTTATGCTGTTTTCTATTCAATCAAATAAATCACCTCGTAAATTGGATCAGTGACCTAACCAGCGACATAGCCTTTGACCACTGATTCGGGCCTGAACCCTGGCCTCTCGTCGAATTTTGCATGTGCAAAGCCCAAAAGATGATTTCAAGGGGAAGCCGCCCGACTGTTTGCAAATTATGTTTAACTTTGCGCAGAGCGGCGAAGGACCCGCTTCCCAGCATCGGGGTTCCCTCCTCCTTCATATCTGTATACGAGCACCACAGCTTACAGGACGAACGAGGAAATAGGCACATGGACGCTGTAATTTCTCCATGATGACACCAATATTATAAGCTTATGCAGCATGGGAAACTGTAAAGAGCCAGACAAAGTGGTGAAGCCGTGTATTAGTCATGCAGCAGAGACCAGCGCAGTCAGTGCTCGTGTACGGCTGTGTAGTAGCAATTCCTGGAGGACGGCGGCTAACTTAGATCTGTGGCTACCCGTATCCTACCAGAATTCTACGAAAAGGCAATTGTCCTATCGCGAGTGTGATCAGTCGCACGGTTTATGGCGCCGGCAATCCGAAGATCCGCGGTGGCACTCGGCGCGGAAAGGAGGAGAGAGGTGTAGAAAAAGGAAGCGCATTTCTGGAGAAAGGGAGTAAGAGCAGTTCCAGCAGTTACCATGCTAGGAGGCGTCCTGATTGCACTGGGCTACCCGGGCCGAGGTAGCATCCCCAGGTGTCAGCTATGACTGGCAAGGAGGTGTGCTGATTGCGCTTGCCTATCCAGGCCGCTAGCAACCGCAAAAACCTGCTCAGCCGTGCCCGTCGCAGCCACGCTGGGCTATCCGTGGCCGAGGTCGCAGCTCTTGGATCCAGCCGGAACCGAGAGAACACTATGCTGCATTTGTATCTCGACGCTGCCAAACCTCTTTCTGGAACGTTGACCTCATCGCAGTGATCAATTCCGCCTGACCGTGAACGAACTGTGAGGCGTAGCTGAAGGCTGAGGGGCCCTTGAACGATTCTGTACTATGGGATGGGAACTATGCCTGTCACTCCAGACATAACCCTTCACTGGGGCCCATAGCCGGCACGCGCATTCTGCGTCATGGCTGGGTTGTCTTCCCTGGGAGCTCCCGGACACACAGCACCTGTTCGCGTGTGCGTTCCTCGCCATCCGGTCCACTGGACCGAACGCTTCTGTATCGAACAAGGCACTCCTGCTGAGTTCCCGAGTCTTCGCCCGATTACCATTTAGGGCTTTCACACGAGAAAGCGGAGCCCCACGGTTATTCAGCTCACCCCGGTCCCGGAATCTGCTTCGTCCAATGACTTACGGTAGTCTGTGATTAAGCAAAAAACTACGCAACAACGAAAACAAGACAGTAGAAACAAGACGGGACCAGCATGCAGAAATCCGTAGAAATCGGGGCACAAAAATCTTATTTTGTTCTTGGTCCGTACACCTCTCTCTCGTCTCATGCAATACATGTACAAAAAGGTGTTCCAAGTCTTGCCTACTTAGCCTAATTTCCTGGTCTTTCCGAAGCAACCAATCAGTGGTTATTGTTTTACAAAGAACCTCCTGTTTTGTCCCCAGCGATACATGATCATTTAATACATTATGCGCGCTTCATATTCGGATGCCTTAGCCGTAAGCAAGAAATTTAAAGATGCCGAGCTGTGAAACCAGAGTCGCTGAGTGCGCAGCTTGAAAGAAGAGACTGCAGTTCGAGAACCGAGCTGCAATGAAGCGCTGGGAGCTAGACCACGAAGATGCAAATGAGAGAGGTGGCCAGTTTCGTCAACTGTTTACCCAGCCTTCCGCGTGCAAGAAGCTACTGTCACAAGTGTCAGCAACTTTCGGCACGAGAGTGAACGAGAGGAAGATGATGGCGCAAGTATGGGGCGTACAGTGGTAAACAGTGGTAAACACAGAAGAGAGAGCGGTTGAGCAGCATTGCTGGTGGACTGATGGTCACGGAACGCCTGCTTATCGCGTCCCAGCAGGCCAATAATAACCCGGGAACCATGACTAGGGCGTGCAAAAGATTCCTCTCTAGTCTTATCAATGAGTATCGCTATCCACCCATGCCTCCCGGTTCTCTTCCCAATTTTAGCGTCCACAATACGAGCGCGTCGGAATTGGTCGTCTTAGCGATAGAAGTGAATCCCTTTGCGAAGCTACGAAGGAGAAATGGATATCATCATCATCATCATCATCATCATCAGCAGCAGCAGCAGCAGCAGCAGCCTGACTTATACCCACTGCAGGGCGAAGGCCTCTCCCATATTTCTCCACTTAACCCGGTTCTGTGCTAGTTGCATCCACTTAACCCCCGCGAACCTCTTAACCTCATCCGCCCACCTAACTTTCTGCCGCCCCCTGCTACGCTTTCCTTCTGTTGGAATCCAGTTTGTTACCCTAAGCGACCCTCAGTTATCCTCTCTTCGCACTACATGTCCTGCCCATGCCCATTTCTTCTTCTTAATTTCCACTAGAATGTCGGTAACTTGAGTTAATTCTCTGACCCACTCTGCACGCTTCCTATCGCTTAATGTTACCCCTACATTTTTTGTTCCATAGCCCTCTGGGTAGTCCTCAACATAAGTAGAACTCTCTTGGTTGGCCTCCACGTTTCCGCCCCATAGGTGAGTACAGGTAAGATGAAACTGTTGTATACTTTCCTCTTGAGCGATACCGGTAAGCTGCTAGTCATAATCTTCGAGTGCTTGCCAAATGCGCCCCATCCCAATAAACAATACTTACAGTGCAAGTTGAAGCTCTTCTGAACAATTAATAATAAAACCAAACATATACGCAGTTGATGTGACTGAAATAGGGCGGTAGTTCTTGATTAATCGCTTGTCTCCACTTTTATGAAGCGGTTTCACTCTAGCAGTCCCCCAGTCTCTCGGCACTTGACCCTCATGTAAGGACCTTGCAAATATAACAAATAAGTACTTAGATATCCATTGTGCATATCTTTTCAAGAAGGCGTTAGGTATGTTCTCTGGTCCAGGAGATTTCTTTATGTCAAGGTTAAATAACATGTTTAAAATGCCATGCTCACTAACTACAACGTCATCCAGAGGCGGGAGGGAAGCTTCAAATTTCGGAAAAATGTTATTGTCATCATTAACCACGGACTTAAAATGTCCATTGAATTCATTACATACTGTGTTTGCATCACTGACCAAAACACCTTTGATTTTAAACTCATTATTAACCTTTGATGTTGGGGACCAAATGCCAGAATTTCCCGGGAGACTCCGAGATAAATTTGGGTAACGATTCTTCAAAGTAACGCTGTTTGTCAGCGATAGTGTTCTGTTTGAGCTGAGAGCTAAGCAAACTGATCTTTTGTTCCAATTCCGGAGAATTACTAGTTGCTTTTTTCTTTTTCATCCGTTTCAGTTTTCTTTTTAACTGCAGTGTCGCCCGAGAAATCCATGAGTTTTTTGTTATCTTTTTAACAATAACCGGCACGTGGCAATCAATGCATTCATGTATCATAAGCTTTAAACCGGTCCCAAAGTTTGCGAACACTGTCAGTGCTATTACAAAATGTACCAAAGTTGAAGGAAAGAACATCGACAATGGAAACATCATCACCTCGAAAGAAGTTTCTAAAATGCATTTCTGAGCAATTTTTATCAACAGTTAAGCCGGAAAGAGTAAGTAGAACGTCTTGGTGATCAGAGATACAGAGTATGACTACACATTTAGCTGTATCTAAAATTGTGCCAGAAACAAAAAAAAAAGGTCTAGTGTGGATTTTGAACTCCCTTGTATTCGGGTCGGCTGCTCTACAGTTTGTGTCAAGTCATATGAGAAGATGGCCTCACTTGATTCAAGGTCCGGATCTGCGGTTACTACTTGTCCTAAGTAGACATAATCGTCTACTACTTCCAGTACTTCGCTACCTAATGTAAACTGCTGTTCCTTCATGAGGCTGTTGAACATTACCTTAGTCGTCTGCATATTGATTTTCAAGCCCACCTTTCTACTTTTCCTGTCTAGGTCATCAATCATTATTTGCAGTTCATCTCCCGAGTTGCTTAGCAAGGCAATGTCATCAGCAAATCGCAGATTACTGAGGTATTCTCCATCTACCCTTATCCCTAACTGCTCCCATTCCAAGTCTCTGAATACTTCCTCTAAACAAGCTGTGAATAGTACTGGGGAGATTGTGTGTCCTTGCCTAACACCTTTCTTTATGGGAATTTTGTTACTTTCTTTATGCAGAACTATAGTTGCTGTGCAGCCACTATATATATATATATATCTTCCAGCACTTTCACGTACGGCTCGTCTACCCCCTGATTTCGCAATGCCTGCATCACCGCCGATGTTTCAATTGAGTCAAATGCTTTTTTGTAATCAATGAATGCAGGGCTGTTTATATTCCGAAATGGATATAGAGGCACATAAATTGCAGCTCCAAGTAAGGCTCATAAGGTGGCACAAATCCTTATCCTCAGCCATCAGTGAAAGTCGAGATGACCATGATGACAATTTGAAGAGATATGACCATGTAAAAGATGGCCAAGAGAAAAGTGCTGTATTTTGCTGGGTTTATTGGCGCATAAGCAACTGAGGCTATCATTCGCCAAGCTCGAGGTTAAAAAAACACTTTTGTGTATTTACGGACTGTAACTTGTTTTCGGTAATACTGTGTGTATGATATTGGCACTTTTAAAAAAACGTATAATGCAGGATAAGTTGACAAGGGCATTTTCACCTAGAACCAATGCTGGGTGAAAAGGAAAGTGTTCGTTGAAAAACTGTGAAATGTTTTTTCTTAGTTTTTCAAATTTTATACATAAGTATGGGTTTACAGTGAGGTGGTCATTGCACACATCGCACAGGGGTTTGTCTTGTTTTGTGAGCAGGAACTTGTGTGTGAGATGTGTGCGGCCTATACGAAGGCGGCACATATCCACTTCTTTCCTAGTGAGTACTTGATTTCCATTCTCCGAACATAGGCTTTATCAAATGAAGTTTGTTATTTACGGCGTTATTTCAAGCGGACTACCATTTATATTTCTTTTTACAATGTGCTAACTTCATGAAATCTTTAAAATGGTACGCGTACTTTTTTATGTGTTTCTCTGGAGCTTTAGCCGCACATTCATCTGCTCTCTCGTTCTCTTTGATTCCTATGTGACTTGGTACCCAGAGTTGAAAGTTCAGTCTTGTGGTTATAGTTAGTTATATGGAGTTTTATGGCGCAAACGCAACTACGGTTATCATGCGCCAAACACAGGGTTATATTTCTTGATTACTAAAGTTGGCGTAAAAACGTTGGGTTTCCTGAGAAACGTTAGAAAAGTGCTGGATGAAATGGGATGCGTTGCCTATAAAATAAAGTAAAATATTTTTTTCTCACATCGAGATATGTACATGCACTTAAAATGTGATTCACAGTGATCTCCCAACCACAGAATTCACATAATGGCTCATCTTCCTTTGTTAGTAAAGAATTGTGCGTTCGATGTGCGTGCCCTATTATAGCCGACGTATGACTACTTTGATAAAGCGTTGTTGATGCTGACACGATTCATTCTCGTCATATTGGCCTAATAGAGTGCAGCTTATTGCTTGTTTCATTTCTCCAAGCAGTCTTCCACTTGGCTCTTGTTTTTTTGTGCCCTAATTCCTCGTAATCTTTATGTGGCATATTCACCTGTTTTATTTCCATGATTCTAGCTCGCACAGCACACACGTCTGTTCTCTCATTGTCCCTAATGTCTACGTGACTGGGAACGCAACAGAATTTTATAGTATGCTTTTGTGTATGATGCTTCTTATCAGTGGCTCAACAGCACGTTTGGAGTTTTGATGTTTTCATTTATTATTGTTACGGAGCACAGTATGGGCACGACGACGACGTGCTGATGTGAAGTAGGGAAGAAGACGACGCTCAGGCCTAGCTGACTTCGTTCTGTGGTTTGCGGTGTGTCGTGTGCGCCTAACAGTGAACTAGCGTTTACCACTGTGTCCTTTTCCTTGACATTTGGTGGAGGATTGCTGGAAGTACGCAAGTCGCCAAACCTGGATATCCGTAGTGGCCGCCAGATTGGTGCTATCACTATGCCATCCGACGCGGCACCTCCAGAGGCACCATCAGCTCCCACCGTCGTCATGACGAAGCCTCGCGATCCAAGTACCTTTTGCGGCACCGACCACGTCGACGTAGAAGACTGGCTCGCCATGTACGAGCGGGTTAGCAAGATCAACCGTTGGGACGCAACCCTCATGCTCGCCAACGTTATCTTCCATCTGGCAGGTACGGCGCGCGTCTGGTTCGAGACGCATGAAGACGATATCACATCGTGGGAAATGTGCAAGGAGAAGCTTCGAGACCTATTTGGCAAGCCGATCGGACGCAAGCTTGGCGCACAAAAAGACCTCCGAGCATCCCATGCCCAGTCTTCGACGGAATCGTACTTATCTTATATTCAAGACATTCTAGCCCTATGCCGAAAGGTGGACCACATTAGGTGGGCCACATATTAAAGGGAATTGCAGACGATGTTTATAGTCTGCTGCTTTGCAAAGATTGCCCGATGGTCGACTCAGTTATCCAAGTTTGCCGCCAGTTTGAACAAGCAAACCATCACCGTATTACTCACCGATTCGAACGCTTGCCAAACACAGTCCAACTTTACAGCAGCCATCTCATCCTCTCAGCAGCCAACTTGACCAGGATTGTTCGTCGAGAGATAGAA
The DNA here is from genome assembly GCA_023969395.1 of Amblyomma maculatum. Taxonomy (NCBI): domain Eukaryota; kingdom Metazoa; phylum Arthropoda; class Arachnida; order Ixodida; family Ixodidae; genus Amblyomma; species Amblyomma maculatum. Next base: position 526,922 of record JAJIZL010022111.1, on the reverse strand, counting down.
GCTATGACACCCGTTGCGTTCTCTCCTCAGCCAGCGGATGCTACAATAAGCCTTAATCCAATCTGCCGTTCGCCAGGAGTTCGCAAAAGTGGGCCTCAACGCGAACGTGGGCTTCAACTCCGGCCAACCTTCCGCAGAGCCCTAGCTACAGCCTAACGTTCCAGTCGTAGCTGCTGCGGCTCCTACCACGCCCTTTCAGACGCGGTACCGCTACCGCTACCGCAACCCGGAGGAATGGCGAACCTCGGATGACTGCTCACGTGTCGGCCACATTTCTCGCCATTGCCGCAGCCGTTGGGTTCCGCCACCTCAACCTCGCTACTATTATGACCGCAGCGCCGACTATGTTCCACACCCAACCTATGTTCTTGATACGCGCACTCGTGACTAACTCGCCAGCCTCGCGCATGTCCAGCCGCTCACCGTCTCCTCAGACCCGGCGGTCCCGCTCGCCCCAATCTCGCCGTTCCTCATCTCCCCACTTCTCCGGCTCTCATCCGGAAAACTAACCAATGCAGCTCCCGGAGGTGATGCTGCATTGACGACGACCCGGCCTGAAAGTCCTCTGCTGACCCTCGCTCATCGCCGCAACCTTCTAGACATCTATGTGGATGGTGCACCTGTTACTGCCCTCATTGACACTGGTGAAAAAATTTCAGTCCTCAGCTCATCCTTTCGCCACCGTCTCAAAAAGGTTCCGCCGCTTCATCCGCCGTTCGTGTTGCCGATGGAAGAGTCGCTGCCGTCGTGGGACTGTGCACTGCGCGCATGAGTATTTCCGGTCGCACTACCCTTGTCCTGTTCACTGTTATCGACCGCTGCCCTCACGACGTGATCCTCGGCATCGACTTTTTAACGGCCCATTCTGCCCTGATTGATTGCTTAGACCTGCCCTACTATTCCGAAAACACCGATGTCAAGCCCCGCCTCCGATCCGCCGATTTGTTCGTCTACCACCCGAAGCTGCTATTTATGTCCCGCTGGCCCCGATCCCCGCAGTTCCTGAAGGCACATACGTCGCTTGCCCAATTATCGATGTTGTTCTCCGTCACAACGTCATACTCCCTCATACCGTCGTGACTGTCACTGCTAACCGCCCCTATCTTCCCGTACTGAACTTCTTCTTCCCGTGCTGAAGCTGTGCCCTGCGGCTAGTAATTCGATCCTGCTGTGCCCGAACTACTGGCAGCGCTATACGTTCGACCAAACTATTAAATACACATTTCACTTAGTGGAGGTCAATCTGAGGTTCTCTGTACACATCTCGCCCTGTAACTTCGCAGCAGAACGTTGACTACCCCAATGACGGAGCCGACATCATTGCACCTAGCTCCGCCCGTCACCTGCACAGGTGCTCTTCGTCAACGGGACCCCGCTATCTCCAGTGGAAGCAGTGATGACGATGTCAACGATTGGTTGTGCACTTACGAACGTGTCAGCCGTCACAATAACTGGACGACAATCGTAAGCTCAACAATGTCATCTTTTACTTGAGCGACGTAGCTAATATGTGGTTTCCAAACCACGAGTGGGACCGGCCCGCCGTCCGAAAACTCCGCGCGGAATAGCGACCTCGGTCGCGAGTGCAGCTGACCGGTGAACGGTTCACCAGTTACGCTGAGGACACTGTTGATTTGTGTCGCCTAGTTGACCCGACCACGACCGAGGCCGTTAAAATATGTCATGTCCTCACAGGAATTGATGACGGCGCCTTCGACATGCTCATCGCCAAAGGCCTCACGACAGTCAAGGTAATCTACGACCTCTACCTCAAGGTAATCTACGACGAGCTCCGCAAGGAGCGTATTTCGATTCGCCAGCCTCACGCATCGCTCGGTGGACTAGCCGCGGAGAGGGATAGAGGCTTGGTGGCACCAAGCTTCTCTAGGTCGCGCGGCAACTGTCCCTGCAGCCATATGTTGAGGCGTCACCAACTGGCCTTGCTCCGGAGCTTCGCCGTGTAATTCAGCAACATCTCTGAAGTCGTCCCTAACCCTGCTCCTCAATCAGCACCGGTCGCACCCTCAATGCCGTTCACCATGCCCACAGTTTCATCGTCCGGCGTTGCGCCACTGAGCTACGCTCCAGCAATCGCGCCGGCTCCTGCTCAGATATTGTGCGTCGCACGTATGCCGAAGTCACTTCAAGTCCACCTCCTGCGCCAGCATATGCCTATGCTTCGCCCCCTATGCTTTCGACACCAACAGCCTTTGCTCCCTCCTTGCTTTAGAGATCATCTCCATGGCGCACTTCAGACAACAGGCCTATTTGCTACGACTGCGGCGTCCCGGGGCACACTACACGCTACTGCCGGCGCCTTTCCTACACGGCCTGCGCCACCTTATTTCGCCTCCTGCTCCTAGTCCCATTGGGCCCTCTAACAACATCGCCTGATCTTCCGGACTTCCTCGTCGTTCGCAATCCCCACGTCACCGCTCCATTTCGCCAATGCGCCGACTACCCGCTACCCAGCCGGAAAACTAACCGCCACAGTTCGCGAAGCACGAAGTACGCATTCGGTAGAATTTCAAAGTCCTCATCTTAATCCCGCGAATTTTATTGCTGTCATCGTTGAAGGTGTTCGTACTCTTGCGCTCGTCGACACCGGTGCCGCTGTATCAGTTATCAGCCAAAAACTGCCGCTCCCTCCGAAAGGTGACTACGCCTCTCGAGGGACTCTTGCTTCGTACCGCATCCGCTCACAGTATACAGCCGACAGCTGCCTGCACTGCTCGCGTCGTCATTGCTGCAGCCTTGCACATCATCGAGTTCGTCGTTCTCCCCACATGTTCTCATGATGTCATCCTCGGCTGGGATTTTATCTGTCCCAGCATCATGCTATCACTGACTGCGCCAGTCCTCAAGTAGAGCTCCTGCTCCATCAGCCGTGTCCTCCTTTTGCGGCCAAACTCCTCGTAACTCATGACACAACCATCCCACCCGTTAGCGCTGTTCTGGTTCCCCTCACTGCCTCTTTTACCACCGTTGCGACAGTCCTCTTTGTGCCCTCTAACGTTGTCTGCCGCCGCCGCCCCTTAATGCTGCCGTTTGCCGTCCTTGAACAACGGCGCTTCCACACTTCTGGTAGCCAATCCTCTTGCGTCTCCCGCTATGTTGATCGAAGGGGACTGCGTCGGCCGCATCGAGCCCGTGGACCTTCTGTTCGCCTTTAATGATGTGGCTTCCGTTTCGCTACAGCGGGACCTTTTTGACCATTCTGTGGACAGCGCTGTAGAGCCGCGCCATCGCGAGCACTTTCTTGACCTTCTACATCAATTCCGCTCCTCCTCCGACATCCCGTAATCTTCCTTGGGCCGCACGACGACCGTATCACACCTCATCGACCCTGGCGCTCATCCCCCACTCTATCAGCGGCCGTATCGTGTGTCCCTGACAGAGCGCCGTGTTATTGCCCAACAAGTCGATGACATGCTGTAACGCAGAATAATTAGAGTACCCTGTAGTCCATGGTCGTCTCCAGTGGTCCTAGTTAAGAAGCATGGCTCAATACGATTTTGTGTTGATTATCGCCGCCTCAACAAAATTACTCGCCGTGATGTGTACCCCCTCCCACGAATCGACGATTCCCTAGACTGCTTGCAAGGCCCAGAGTTTTTTTCCTCACTTGATTTGCGCTCCGGGTATTGTCAGGTGCCCATAACAGAGGCGGATCATGCTAAACCGCCTTTATATTACTCCAGACGGACTATACGAATTTTATGTTATGCCATTCGGACCATCCACATTTGAAAGAATGATGGACACTGTACTGCGCGGCCTGAAATCGAACATCTGTTTATGCTACCTCAATGATATTGTCGTCTTTTAAACCGACTTCCCGACCCAGCTAACTCGACTTCGCCAGGTCTTCGCCTGCCTAACCCATGCCGGTCTTCTACTGAACCTCAAAAAGTGCCGCTTCTGTGCCTGCCAGCTCACAATGCTCGGACATGTGTGCAAAGATGGAGTTCTGCCTGATCCTGAGAAGCTGCGCGCCGTTGCTGACTTTCCGAAACCGACCACTTTGAAAACACTGCGTTTCTTCTTGGGCCTCTGCTCGTACTTTCTTCGTTTTGTTCGGAATTTAGCAACCATCATAGCCCCCCTTACACACAGACCTCTCCTGTTGGTCGCCAGCCTGCAATGATGCATTCGCGATGTTGCGCAATGTTCTGACGTCAACGCCAATCCTTCGGCATTGCGACCCTACTGCACCTACAGAACTTCATACCGATGCCAGTGGTGTCGGCCTTGGCGCCGTCCTCGTCCAAGCGCAAGCCTGGCTTCTCCGAATACGTTCTCGCCTACGCAGGCCGTGCCGTGCGCAAGGATACGGGTCGTCACGCTCTCAGCTGGCTCGCGTATCTCAAAAATCCGTCTGGCCGTCCCGCGCTGGGCTCTCAGGCTTCAGGAATACGACATTCGTGTAGTGTACCGCTCTGGCCGCAAGCACTCTGACGCCGATGCTCTTTCTCGGTCACCCGTGCGCTCACCTAACTCACCGTCCCCTCCTCAAGCATCCGCATCCTCGGGCACTCTGCCGACAGGCCTCCCATTTCACCATTTGGGACGGCCTCCTCTACCAAAGGAACTGCAATTCAGATGGCAGAAAATGGCTTCTTGTCATTCCGCGCCACCTCCGCTTCGAGGTTTATGCCCAACAACACACTGACCCGCAAACCACTCATGCCGGCGTCCTGAAAGAATTCGTCAGAGGTACTACTGGCGGGGAATGTACAATTTCGTACGTCGCTACATTCGCTCTTGTACCGCCTGTCAACAACGCAAGATTTCTCGCCACCCCGCTGGCACTCTCCAGCCTTTACAATGTCCAGCTCTCCCGTTTAATTGCGTGGGAATCTACCTTTATGGTCCGCTACCATGCCGTTACGCGGAGACTGCTGCACTCCCCACGGCGACAGCCCGAGAGTAAGCCAATTTTCTTCTGCACCACTTCATTCTTCGACACGGCGCCCCTCGCGAGCTACTGAGTGATAGAGGTCGTGTCTTCCCGAAGTAGTCCAAGAGTTCCTGTCTTCTTGCAAATTAATACATCGGGCTACAACCGCGTACCACCCGCAAACAAACGTCCTCACGGAGCGCTTCAACCGTACGCTTGGGGACATGCTCGCAATATATTGCCACGTACATAGCGCCGCGCGGTCGCCGTGCTTGTTGCCGACGACGACGAAGCAGTTGTTGGCTCGAGAGGCGCGCTAGTGCTGGACACTGTCATCGGAGCTAGAAGCAAACCTGACTCCCGGGTCTTACCTTCACGGTACCGTGTATCTTCATGGCTCCCTGTGGCTTGAGTCGTGACAGTATGTTACATCTGAATTTAGGAGCTCTAACTGGGACCAGGTACTGCCATTCTTAACGTTACAACACTGCCACCTAAGGAACAACTGGGTTTTCTCTTTATACGGCCGAGAACCATCTTGTACTCTGGAGTCTGGACACAATTTTGCCATACCATCCAAATGCCTCTGAATACAGTGCTCTGTCAGATATTGTACAGAAGGCCGAGGAATGCCGTCAGCTAGCTCGCACATTTACCTCCAATACTCAAGGCTATCACAAAGATCAGCATGATAGCGATATCCCTGTTCCGATGTTCCTGGCCGACAGCTTCGTTTGGATATGCGTTCCTGCCACCAGCAAACTAGAAACCAAATACCACGGACCTTGTCGCGTCTTGGAACACACATCCCCTGTAAACTACGTCATCTAGCAAGTCATCCTTTCTTCCGACCACCGCCGTCGCGACCGCGAGGTTGTGTATGTTAGCCGCCTCAAGCCTTATTACAACCCTCTGGTCGTCTTTTCCCCGTAAGTCGCCAGGATGGCGACTTCACGCACGGCAAATGTAATGAAGACAAAGAACAGACAACGCTTCTATATCGCCATCACCATCGCTTGTCTCCGTTGCCCATCTCTCGCGCTGCAGCTGTGCCTGTCGGCTAGTAATCCGATTAGGACCCTACGGCGACAGGCTGGAACACCTACGGTTAGAAAGACGAATTTTTTCACCACCACACAAACAACTTCCTTCCTCGGACGCTATAGACTGGAGAAAAATACAAACAAACACATTCTCTAATCTTCACATTTTAAATAAGATACGCCCAACAAAATACACGAGCTACTGTCCTTGGTGCGGTGCAAGCCCCACACTATCACATCCCTTGGGAATGCCAGGACAAGCCTGACCCAACGTTACTAGTGCCATGCCCGACACACGAGCAGTGGGAGGCGGCCCTGACCAGCGACAACCTGGACCAGCAAGCCTGGATTATCCAGCTAGTCCGCAAGTCAGCTGCTGCCACTGGAGCCCTGGAATAGGGGCACCGACCACCCAGCTCCTGCGAATTCTTACTGATTATTATGCTCATTAAAAGTCCTCTCTCTCTACTGTGCGTTCTATTAGAAGAGGCAGAAGTTGGCTGCTGTCTCTCGGTGCTCCGGACCTGCTCTCCTGTGCTCTGCCTGCTAGACCAACCCACCATTAAAAACCAACCTTCTGGTTACGGGCCTAAACGGCTACGTGACACTGGTGGAGGTGAGGCCTTGAACTCCATGTCTCGGGACTTTTGCAGCCGCTCAACAGAGTCTTTCGGCTTCACTTGTTGTCCTCGTTAAGAAGAAAGACGGAAGTTTAAGGTTCTGTGTGGACTCAATCAGGTCACAAAAAAGAGCCGCTGCCGCGCATTGATGACTCATTAGACCGGCTGCGCCACGCGCGCTACTTTTCATCGCTTGATCTTAAGACCAGTTACTGGCATATCGAAGTCAATGAACGTGATCGCGAGAAGACAGCGTTTGTCATGCCAGATGGACTTTATGTATTCAAAGCCCTACCTTTCGGATTGTGCTCCGCTCCAGCGACATTTCAGCGAATGATGGACGCAGTTCTATCTGGTCTTAAATGGCAGATGTGTCTAGTCTACCTAGACGACGTTGTTGTGTTTTCGCCAACGTTCGAGGAACACCTTCAGCGTCTCTCCGCTGTGCTACGGGCTATCAGATCTGCCGGCCTCGCGTTAAAACCCCAAAGTGTCACTTTGGCTATGAATAGCTCCTGTACTTGGGCCACGTCGTCAGCCATCGAGGAGTTCATCCCGATCCAGCTAAAAGATCAGCCGTCACCAAATTCCGTACTCCATGTAACAAGAAGACAGTTCGCCGTTTATTGGGCCTCTGGTCGTCTCTTCCCTGTGAGTCGCCAGGATGGCGACTTCTTCACGCGGGGCAAATGTAAAGAAGACAAAGAACAAACTACGCTTCTATATCGCCATCACAATCGCTTGTCTCCGGTGCCCATCTCTCGCGCTGTAGCTGTGCCCTTCAGCTAGTAATCCGATTTTACCAAACTATTAAATACACATTTCACTTGGTGGAGGTCAATCGGAGGTTTCCTGTACACATCTCGCCCTGGAACTTCGCAGCAGAACGTTGACTACCCCAATGACGGAGCCGACATCATTGCACCTAGCTCCGTCCGTCACCTGCACAGATGCTCTTCGTCAACGGGACCCCGCTACCTTCAGTGGAAGCAGCGATGACGACGTCAACGATCAACGGGCCTATCGAGGTGTTCGGCCCGATCCCGCTAAAACATCAGCCGTCGCCAAATTCCCTACTCCGTGTGACAAGAAGACAGTTCGCCGGTTTTTGGCCTCTGCGCCTATTACCGCAGGTTTATTGCAAATGTTTCGCGCATTGCCGCTTCGTTGACACGTCTCACCTGGGATGATGCCGCTCACCTGGACGGACGAACAACAAAAGGCATTCGACGAGTTACGGCACCGCTTGCAGACAACACCTGTGCTTTGCTCATTTCGATGCGAGTGCCGAGACTGGTCCACACAGATGCCAGCAACGTGGGTCTAGGCGCTATGCTCGTCCAGTGGCAAGACGGTGCCGAGCGAGTTATCGCATACGCCAGCCAGACTTTGTCCCGTGCCGAATCGAACTATTCCACCAAAGAAAAAGAATGTCTGGCTGTTGTATGGGCGGTGAGCAAATTTCGACCCTATCTGTATGGCCGGCACTTTTAACGAACTTGCGAAACCCCTCCGGACGCCTTGCCCGATGGAGTTTACGGCTAAAGGAGTTCGACATGCCCATCGTGTATAAGTCTGGACATCAGCACAACGACGCCGACTGCTTGTCCCGTTCACCTGTCGAGGCTGCGCGGGAAGACGAACAACCAGACTTCCCAATTATCGCAGCCGTCGACGCGCTCACTGCTTTGCAGCAGCAACGTGACGACCCGGATCTCTCACCACTTATCGATTTTGTGGAAGCGCGCACTACGGATGTTCCCCATCTCTTCGCCAGAACGCATTCATCGTTTTGCATGCGAAACAATGTTTTATACAAAATCAACTTCGCTCCGACGGGAAGAGATTATCTCCTCGTCATACCAGAGTCTCTTCGCAAAGAAATCTTACAGGCATGTCATGACGAGCCCACCGCGGGTCACCTGGGGTGTGCTCTAACTCTGACCCGAATTAAGAAGAGTTAGCACTGGCCAACCCTTGCGCCCGCAGTGCGACATTTCGTGCGAATATGCCATGATTGCCAGCGACGGAACACACGGCCTGTGAAACCGGCCGGTTTACTGCATCCTGTTCAAGTGCCAAGATACCCATTTGAACTAGTTGGCATGGATGTGTGGGTCCTTTTCCAAATTCTGATTCGGGCGACAGGTGGGTAATCGTCGCTACAGATTACCTCACGCGTTACGCTGAAACGAAGGCCCTCCAGCGCGGCACGGCAATCGAGGCAGCGAAAGCTTTCATCGAACGCATCGTTCTGAGGCACGGCGCCCCGACAGTTATAATAACGGACCGAGGCACTGCTTTCACTGCCAAGCTACTGGAATCTGTCATGCAGCTGAGCGGCACTACCCATCGCAGGTCAACCGCCTACCATCCACAAACTAATGGCTTGACAGAACGTCTGAACAAAACTCTCACCGACATGATGTCCATGTACGTTGATGTTGAACACCGGTCTTGGGATGACGTCCTGCCGTGCGTCACGCTGCGTACAACACGGCGCAGATGGAAACAACACAAATGACGCCGTTCTCCTTATTGTATGGCCGCGAAGTTTCAACAATGCTCGAAGCCATGTTGCCCCACGACGGCCATGACTTCGAAGTTGGCGCCGAGGAGTTCACTCAACGCGCAAAAGCGCGACAGCTGGCGAGGGCACGGATCCGGAACCAGCAAGGTCGAGACGCTCAGGGTTACGATCACCGCCACCGTGTAGTCACTTTTGAACCGGGCAACAGAGTGTGGCTCTGGACTACGATTCGACGTTGTGGACTATCCGAGAAATTTCTGAAGCAGTACTTTGTTTGGCCCATACAAAGTGCTCCGTCAGCTCAGTGACGTCACGTACGAAGTGCTTCCGGACGGCCTTTCTTGTACTCGCCGCCAGCAGACACCGGAGGTTCACGTCCTGCGCATGAAGCCATACTTCTCGCGAGAACATTAGCACACCGCCTACCGCATGTTTCTTGCTTTATTTTTTTCTCTCTGCTTTCGAACTCAAGTTGACGTTTATTTTTTTAGAGAGGGGGTAATGGGGGGTAGCGTGCGCAACAGCAGCTGCTAGGCGGCTGTTCATCGAGAATCTCGTGCGCAGACTTGGTGGCCCCGTAGCGTTCGATTAGAGAGTTTCAAAATGAAAGTGGAATGAGCACTGACCGTTTTTAGGTCTGTTGAAGCTGTACTTCCGATCCTTGCATGTTGAATTTGAAGAAATTGTTCTGGAGCAAGAAGATGAAATTTGCATAAGATCTTTAATTGATCCTATATGACTGACCTATTTCTTGCCAAGGGTAATAGGACACTTTTTATTTATATTGTAGCAGTCCGGACGCGCTGCCGTTGACCAGCTGAGCTCCCTGCCCTCTCTACCTTTTGTTCAGAGCTCCGACGTCAAACCCTTCATCGTAACAATGCAGCAGACTACCAAACTGTCCCGGACATCAACACAGGGACCTTCTGCCCCCCTCTGCGATGTGCTGCCGACCACTACGAAAGCGACGCTACCGATTGGTGAGCCTCGTTCCTTTGCCGGTCAAGCAGGGGAGGATGTTGATGACTGGCTTACTCATTATAAATGTATGAGTCGCTATAACCGCTGGGATTTGGTGGGTTAACTAGCGAATGTTGTCTTCTTGACACAAACCGCCTTGATGTGGTATGAGAACCACGATGACAGCCAATAAAATACAGCAGCATACTGATCTACAAGATGACAATATGGCTGTACTAGATGAGCCAAATCATCTCTTAGCAGAGGTCTCTAAGCTCCGACAACACCGCGAAATGCTTGATCGACGTCGGCGAGCTGCAGAAGTAACCGTCAAATCTAGCAATTGCCCAACACTGCCGCCTTCATCCCGCGCAACAGGGCCAATTGCTGCCTCTTCCCAGTGTACCACAACGCCCAATGATAACTCTGCAACATCGCTGCTCCGCTATATGGTGAGCTAGTTGTCCAACCTGACATCTGTGATACTGCAGCGCTTGGACTAGCACACGAAAATGGCGCACTCCGGTCGTCCTGGTGTACTACAGTGGAACTGTAGAGACATTTCCACGAAGGTGGCCGAGCTCAAGACCCGACTTCGATTTAACAAGCTTCGGATGTGCGCTATGTTAGTTCAGGAAACGAACGCCTTGCCATCCATTCCGGGCTTCAGCGGCTACGTGTCTCCTTCAATGACCGACCGTCGCGTGCAGACTGCTTCTCCCCCGAGAAAGGCGGAGGTATATGTTGAAACGCGTATTCTTTATGTGCGCCTTTCTCTCGAAAACTGGTGCACATCATACCAAGAGGTAGTAGCAGTTACTGCGAAATGTCTGAAATGAACCGTTGTTCCTTTCAGAAACATAAGTGTTCGTCAGCCACACCACGGGTGTCCAATTTTAGTCGAAGCCGACTTTAACGCCCCTCACTCGGATTGGGGGTATCCGACTGCAAGCCCTCGTGGTAGGCGTGTCTGAGACGCCTTCACTGATGCCCTCTTTGTTCTTGCTTAATCATCCTGGGACAGCAACACGGCCTGTGCGTCACATACGTAGTGCTTGCTGCCTATGCTCCAGACGACATGGTGGTTGGAGTTGGGCGCAGGAACTCCCTCATGGCACATGGAGCCAGACTGCTGGGGAAGTGATCACCACCCCATCATCGGTCTCCATCACTCCCGTCTCCGCCCTTTACTCCGCAAATGTTCTGTGTGATCAATTGGGACAGCTTTCGCTCATGTCTTGACAGTATGTCTTCAGATTTGCCGTCACTCCTTGTTGACCGTATACAAAGAGCACTAAACAGTGCTACGACAACTACTTGGATTGATGTGGGTCGACCGGCACCAGATCTCGGCCTGCTTAACATGTGGGCAGCCCGCCGTCAAGCTGACCTGGCTGCTACGCGAGACCCTACTTTGGGGCAGGCACGTACACGACTGAATTATCTTACTGCGAAGGCTCGGAGATATGAACGCGATCTCTCGCGACACCAGTTGCATGCATGGTGTGAACAATTCTCTGCTAAATCATCGAATCCCTCAATCTGGCGAACGTTTCGTGCACTGGAACACGGTCGTCGTTCTACTGACGCAGCAGCAACAGCATGCTTTGCGGCTATTCTGTCGCCGGGCGATTTCGCCAAAGAAGCTGCTCGAAAAGTTTTCCCAAAATACGATATACTGCCTCCTTCAGCTGCATATCTTAATTTGGCAGGTATCCCTGCAGACGCATGGAAACTACCATCTGCTGCCGACGCAGATGGTATTGCGAGCCCCTTTTCGATGTCTGAGCTGCTAGCTGCAATTGACGATGGGAAACGAAAAACGGCGCCCGGCCTGGACAAAATTCAGTATGAGGCTTACAAGAACCTCAGTATTGCTGAACTTCCTGAACTACTAGACACCATAAATAAAATGTGGCGTGATGGTGTCGTACCCAATAGCTGGAAAACCGCTGTCGTGATCCCTATTCCCAAACCTGGTAAGCCTCCAACAGACCTCGCCAGCTTACGACCAATCTTCTTAGCATCAACGCTTTGCAAGCTTGCAGAGAAAATGCTAGCCAAGCGGCTTTCTTGGTGGCTTGAACAGCACGGATTTTATCACCCTGCTCAATAAAATTGGATTTCGTCCATTCATAGGTACAGAGGATGGTTAACTGTCTTGGCATCAGCAGTTCTATCATCTACCTGCAACCGCAATGTACGTACCATATTAGCAACGCACGTTGAAAAGGCATATGACAGCATCAGTCATGCTGCAATCCTGAATGCCATTGGCATTCTTCATCTCCCTCCGAGAGTACGCACTTAAGTCGCATCATATTGGAACAGAAGAAAATTTGCAATACGCCTCAGTGGTGACACAGTTGGTTCATTCGTTTCACTACGTGGCGTGCCCCAGGGATCAGTATTGTCTCCGACGTTGTTCAATATTACTTTCATCCCAACGGTGTGGCACTTACATGATATCCCTGGAATCAAGCTTTTGCAATACGCACATGATATCACGGTATGGCAAGATGCCGCCCTTTAGTCAGCATTAGACGTAACCTCTGATTACGCATCCTCCATTGGTTTCCAACTTTCTGTGTGTAAAACTTCATACACGTCAGTCGCCAACCGCTGGGGCGCCGTAAACTTACTTCAAATCCAATTCGTCTCTCTCTATCAGGACAAGAAAGTTCGAACCTGAAAATTCTGGGCTTAACAATTCACCAATCAGGATCAGCGACTGCTTGGCTTTCTCAGGCAAAAAAGCAAGCACTCTAAACTATGATTTTATTAAGAATTGTACCTAAAACGGGTGGCACTGGCTCGTCTGGTGCACGCCAGTTAGTGAGGGCGGTTCTGCAGCCACGTATTGTTTATCAGGCCCAGTTCCAGCATCTTACAAGAGCACAATAGTATCGCCTTGAAGCCGTAAATCGAGATGCTGTGAGGACCATAACATGCCTTCCACGACTCACACCGGTCGTAGCCTTACAGGAGAATGCGCAGCTCAACACCATCGATGAACTGTTGCCGCAGCGCCGTGATGCTCGCAGACTCAAGACCACTTTGTCACATTTCACGCAAGCACTGAGGTCGTATGCAACGTCACACATTATTCTTCAGCCACCTGCGCCAGTTTTCCCTCCCTGGAAATTTGTACAGTTAGGAAACAACAAGCCAACTCATATCCACAGACCAACGTCTGCCAACTCGGCATCGTTGCTTCGCCAGAAATGTGAAGAGCAAGATACTCACCTGCCTCAAGATTCCATAGTAGTGTATGCCTGCAAGGCTGTCAAGCCAAAACGGCAATCTACTGTCCACGGAGACCGAGCCTGAATCAGACTACTACGTTTCAGCTTTCGGAACCACTTACATCTTTCTGCGCTGAGCTCGTGACAGTTCAGGAGGCACTCTGCTCCGTGCCTTCCATAACCATGCTCCCTAGAGCCCACATTGTCATCCGCACTGACGCACTTCAAGCAGTACGTCTGCTCCGACGTGTCCGCCGGTGTCCTAAAATTTGCCAAGACATCCACCAACTTGCGACGCGCATCCCACAGTAAATACGCATTGAGTGGGACCCACGGGATCTCCTGCCTTCCCACAGTCAAGCTGATTTAGCAACCCGGCTCGTGAACCAAGACGCATCAATCCCAAGGCTCCTCGAAGTGGACGACGCTACCCTTCTTATGTCAAGAAAGGAACACCTCCGGCGCCGCACACGTGCACTTATCCATCCGTGGGCGATATCTCTTCCCCGCGGTCTCACCCGTGCATAGGAGGTTGCGCTTAGGAGGATCCGGGTCGGTGTTGCCCTTACACCAGCCGTCACTAACTAGGACGTGGTCATACTTCCAGCACTTATATTCCCGCCCAGGGTGCCCGATCTGTAAAAGCGAAGGTGTTGAGACCGACATCCACCACTTGCTGTGGGACTGCCCAGCACTCAAACCAACACAATTCCGGCACCTGAGCATAGCTGGCCTTTCAGCAACCAATCCTGCCTCATATGTCACTTGGACGCAGGGACCACATCGCTCACTTCTGGACTTCATAAAATCAGCCAACCTTTTTCCATTCGTTTAATTTATTCATCCTTCATCTCATACCCTACTAATGCCCTGAGGCAATAAATATTTATTAAAAAAAACTCCCTAACCACTCGGGACAGTTTTTTCAAAGCACTCAAGGACTATTTCGGTGACCTAGCTGCAAAGAAGATACAGGCCGAGCGTAGGGCCCAGGCAGCAGGGAAAGAGTGCACCACCTACATCGGGGCCGTACTCAAGCTGTGCAAGACCGTCAACAGCAGAATGATTGAGGACGATAAAGTAGGCCATCTGCTTAAGGGCATTAGGGAAGACGTCTACCACTTCCTCATTGAGTTCGGTCTCTGACGTTATGCGACACTGCCCGACATTCGAGACCCTCAAGACTCGCCGCATTACACCGAATTTCGGACGGCTTGCAAATGTCACTACAGAGGCTAGTATTGAAGAATCGCCATTTAAAAGCCTCCTGAGCGCCATCCGTGAAATTGTTGGCGATGAGATATCACAACGTGAGCAGCTTGCCCGGCCCAATAGCTTCGCAGGTGACGTATGTGCCCATCCAACCTATGGGGGTATGTGCCCGCCGAAGTCAGCTAATGTCACCGGCTTCACCTGCCGCGACGACCCGCACACCCAGCGCTGAAGACCCGGCGAGAGTTAGCAACAATTATCTTACCATCAGAGCAGAGATCCTCGCTCTTACAGCAATTGTACATCACGCCGACCGCCGGACAGCTACATTGTCCCTTAACCAACATCTGGATATTTATTCGTCGCGTTCTACTGTGCAAGAACCTGCTGACACGCCCCTTTTTGATCAACCTACTCCGGTGTGCTACCGGTGTGGTGTCGCGGGTCAAATTTCCCGCCACTGCAATCAGCGCGGATCGCTCAGGAATCCTCCGACGGCATCGAACTGACGCGCCGTCCAGTCGTACACCGACACCTACTGGCCAGAACATCCTAACCGGAGCGCAGTTTGCAAAACGATGGACCCCGCAGCCATTCTCCAGGGTCTGGCCATAGAGTGACACCGCGTCCCTGATTTCGTGCGCGCCGTTCCCCGTCACCACGGCGCCGTTCTCCGCAACACTGGCAGGAAAACTAGCCACCGCGGCCGATGGAGGTGAGGTTGCCTGACAATGTGCTTTGCTACCTAGTATTCCTCTGCGTTTGTACATGTTGAAGAACAATTTTAATGTGGTACTTGACGGTTTGTCTACAGATAGATTTTGAAAACATTTTGAAGACCAAATAGGTTCATTTAGGACAAAATGTCTAATTTTTATGGAGTGAGTGGGAAGTTATTGTATCCGGTTGAGGTCTGCAACATTAAAGTTTCTTTGGGGGCACAGTATTTCTGGCGGAGTTTGCAATGCTACCTCAATCTACACAGACGTAATCTTGGCATTGACTTCCTGCGTATGTGCGGCGCTACAGTCGATGAAGTCGTCGCACTGCCACATTCTGCAGTGTGCATCCAGGTATCCTGCTCCCATGTCATTAACGACTCATTTGAGGCTAATGCAGCGCCTCTTCATTCACAGTGCGCGAAGAAAAATGTGTTAGTGACGCATAGTTTCGTGTGTGTGAAAGAGGGCCTGTAAAGGGACTGTAAAGCGCTCACCGGAACCAGTTGTTTTTCCAGTGAGCTTCAAACTAGCTTCATGTAGCGCAGCTATACCGAATTATGTAGCTCTCGTCAATCCTTTTCCTTAAAACCTCGCTTCTCACTCACCCGCTGATCAGAAGCTTGTTCCAATGATCAGTGAACCTATTTTGTCAGCACGTCTCAGTCTTTGAATTTACACAGTCCGACGACTCGGAACGTTTTCCTCTGTCTCGCGCAAGCCATAGGATTGTCACGAGATTTGCCCAACCGATCCAACAAAAGCCGTACCATGTGTCGCCATCAGATCGTAAATTATCACCGAGCAAGTCCAAGACATGTTGAATAGGGGCGTAATACAGCAGTTCTCCAGTCCGGGGGCTGCTCCTTTGATATTGGTAAAGAAACAAAACGGAACATGGATGTTCTGCATTGACTACCGTCGCCTCAACTTCATCACTAAAAACGGTGTGTATCCTCTCCTGCGCATCGATGATGCCATAGACTCCCATTTCTCCGAGTCTTAATTCGTTCGTTTGGGATCAGGGTATTGGCAGAGTCCAATGGACCATGCTGAAAAGTAAAAAACCGCATTTGTTACGCCGAACGGCCTATTTGAATTTAACGTGATCTTCGGCTTATGTAATGCGCCGGCCCCGTTTGAAAGATTTATGGACACAATAGTTCGTCACCTCAAGTGGGAAATCTGCATAATGTTATTTTTGGCCGGACTTTTACTGAATATAACGCGCGACTCGCTATTGTTTTAGATTGTCTGCAGAAGGCTGGTGCTGCATTCTGAAAAATGCCGCTTGGCAAATGTCAAGCACTGGTCCTCGGAATCTCGTCGACAGCAATGCAGTTCGGCCAGATCCACAGACGACTGCAGAAGTTGCAGCGTTCCAACGACCACGCACTCGAAAGGAACTCCACAGTTTTTGGGGCTGTGCTCTTACTGTCGACGATTCATCCTAAGATTTGCCGGCGTCCGCTACCCTCTGACGTCCTTTCTCTAAAAGGAAGTCCCTTTCGAGTAGACTACGGCACTGCAACCACTCCGCTTCGACGGACGTCCACACTAATGCAAGTGGGAGTAGTGTCGGCGCTGTGCATGTGCAACGTTCGGAGCCTCGCTGTAGTTTTCGCTGTTTAGTGGTTTCCGTGCTACCTCTATGGACGCTATTTCACAGTTGTGACGAGCCATCATGCCCTGTGTTGGCTGGTCAACCTTCGTGATCCATCTCGTCGTCAGGCACGCTGAGCCCTTCGCCTGCAGGAGTACAACTTCATTGTTTCGTACAAGTGTGGGCGCAAACACGCTGCTCCATTGTCTTTCTTCTCTTCCTCTTCCTACCACAGAGTGTAATTACTGACATCGATCACTATATCACCTCCGTCGTGCCCTAGTTTCCCGACGCCTCGGCTCTGTGGACTGCGAAAGGACTGCGGACTGCGACATAAGCCTCAAGCCACTGCTTGCGGCGGCGCGGGATCCTACAGCTCCCAGCCTATTTTATCTCCGTGATGACCTTCTCTACAAAAAGACTTACTCAAGCACCGGCACGAATTTTCCTCTTGTGGTTTCCGAGAGCCACCGGTAGTGCATCCTGCGTGCTGTGCACGACAACCCCACTTCCGGTCATCTGGGCTCTGCATGAATGCTCCACCGTGCCCACGACCGGTTTTATTGGCCGACGATTCGCCAGACGACTGAGCGATATGTGGCGAGCTGCACTGAGTGCCAATGAAACAAACATCCTATGTCCAAGCCATAGGGCCTGCTGCATCCTTTGACTTCACCATGTGGTGCATTCGAGAAAGTTGGAATCGGCCGTATGGTCCCTTTCCGAAGTCTATCGCCGGAAATCATTGGATCGTAGTTTGCGTTACGACTATCTGACGAGCTACTACGAAACAAACTCTCTTTCTTCAGCCACCGCCCACCACTTGTCCCTGTTCTTGCTCCCTTCTGTCATCCTCTGCGATGGGCCTTCGCGATTTATCATCAGTGATCGAGGGCGCCAGTTTATTGCAGATGTTGTGGAAGAGCTTCTCTGTGCGCGTGGCATTTTCGAAATTGCACACCATATCACCCCAAACCAAAGGCTTGACGGAGCGCACAAATCGCACACTCGGCGGTCTATGTACATCGCATCTGACCACAAGAACTGGGATACCATACTGCCGTTTACAACGTTTGCATTCAACGCTGCAACACACGAGACTACGAGCTACAGTCTGCCCTATCTTCTAATATGCCTGTCCTCCTCGTTATTGTCTAAACATTATTCTCCCTTACTCCGTCCATGATGAACCGTGCAACTTCGAAACTCTTTGTTGGGCTGAAGAAGGTCGCCGTCCCGCCTGTTTGCGTATTCACGCTTCGCAAGAGCGTTCCAAAGTTCGGTACGACAGCCGGCATAACCATGCCTCACGCCACTGGAGACTTTGTGTGAGTTTGGCGACCTCACCGCAAGCGTGGGTTTGATCAGAAACTGCCGAATAGCACGTGTGACAGCAAGTGGCCTTTGCTCAGTCACAACTGAAGTTGCAAATGACGCCAGGATAAAAGCGTGTCACTACCGTGGGAACGCCCTCAACCGGTGGGGGGGGGGGGCTTCGTCTGCCCAGAGTAAAATGTAACAGTCCTGAAGAACATGAAGCTGATAGCACAAGTCGAAGGGAAAGACATCGGAAAAAAGACTCGCGCCGGACGCGCTGCCGTTGACCAGCTGAGCTCCATGCCCTCTCGACCTGTTGTTCAGAGCTCCGGCGTCAAACCCCCGTCTTAACATAAGAAGGAAGGTGGAGTTGCCAAGATTCCGATATGTAGATGATTTTTTTCGTTTGCCTGCCATATAGAGAATACAAGAAAGGAAAATTGAAAGGACTGAGGCACTATATCCTAATACACATCCGGGGCTTGAGTTCACGTTTGAACTACCATTGAATGCAGATTCAGTACTTGGATATATTAGACTTGTGCTTCACTAAGATTATACGCGTTTGTTTTATAGGACACCAGGACCAAAGGCCTTCTTCTTTACGACTCCGGTCATACAAATGTTTGCGGCAGGCATTGATCAAATCCTGTCCACACTTGATGGGCGAGAGTGTCAACCTACAGATTTAGCGGGTGAATAAAAGTTGTTATTCGAAGAGCATTTTGATATCTGCGGCTGAAATATGTTTAAGGAATATGCGACCCCGAGCAAGGGAGCATAAAGAGTGAAAAGAGGAGACAGGTTGTTGCCCTGCCCTACGTACATGGCATCTCACATTGTCTTAAGATCCCGAGTCGTTTTAAAATTAGGGTCGCGCTATCTGCACCGAACAATTTAAAGTCTGTGCACGAAGGTGAATGGAACGAGTGAGCCCAAGGAAGAATGGACATGCTGCATAGGGAGCGCTTTGTCACCTACCGCGAGCGTGTTGTGTACAAGGTTCATCTGACATGTGGGAAGGCCTATGTGGGGCAGAAAAGGCCGATGCCTCAAAGACAGGTTAAGAGAACACAGAAATGCGCGTGCATCATTGTCGGGTCCAGGAAACCTGGCCAACCATTGCTCTCGTTGTCAAGCGGGTGATGCTCAACAAGACTCGAGGGGCAAACATTATGTAGCAAGGTTCACAGAAACCAAGGCACTGGCTCGGGCAAAAGACACTTAAAAGTCAGATTAGTGAAGCATATAAGATGATATCGGGTCAAGAAGAGGAATGCATGAGTTCCGTCTGGGGCGCTCAGCAAGAAGGAGGTGATACTGCTTCGTTCGGACAACATTGCCACGAACTATTTAAACCTTTATTTGTTCCTGTTCGACAGCCGCTGGCATGCGGCCTTATCATTGTTATTCTCGGCGCACTTATCAATTATGTATCCCGTGTTTGTTCATGCTCGTTGTCGCGATACGACGCGTTATCATTTTCTTTGTCGCGAACGATGCGCTGAGATCTGTCTCGAAGATTCCGATCACTCGCGTATGCTTCTACAATGTTCCAGGTTGTGCTACTAGCAGATCGTTCTGAGCAGCCTTTAAATTGAGCGTTGACGAGTGCGACGGGCATTCTTTGTTCGACGATCGACGAGCACGTTTGTTGCTATCGCCACCGTCGAGTTGCTTAGTCTTTTTCGGGCGCAAATAAGCCCAGTAAAGAGTTCATTCAGTGCAAGGTGGTGCCATTTGGCCTCTTCTCCCCACCGACCACGTTTCAACGAGCAATGGACACACACCTGGCAGGCTTGAAGTGGCAAATTTGATTGGTATATTTGGACGACGTTGTTGTCTTCTCGTCAAACTTTGAAGACCACCTAAAACGACTGCAGACAGTGCTGGAAGCCATCAAGTTATCGGGACTAACGCTAAAAGCAGAGAAGTGCCACTTCGCCTACATATCGTTAGTAAGGATGGTGTTCGCCCAGACCTGGAGAAAACAGCTGCAATCACACAATCCCCACCGCCTGTCGACAAGAAAGCTGTTCGCCGATTCCTTGGGTTGTGCGCTTATTATGGACGATTTGTCAAACTTTTCGCGCATCGGCGACCCGTTGACGCAGCTTGCAAAGGCTGACGCACCTTCCTTTTTATGGGAAGCGCCGCAAGGAGAAGCCTTTGACGAACTCAAGCGCCGCCTGCAGTGTCCTCCTGTACTTGGCCACTTTGATGAAAACGCCGAGACCGAAATTCACACCGACGCGAGCAGTGTGGGCCTAGGAGCCGTTCTCGTCTAGAACCGGACAGGAGAAAGTAATCGCCTACGCTAGCAGGTGCCTAACAAAAGCCGAAGTCAATTACTTGACGACCGAGAAGGAGTGCCTTGCGATCATGTGGGCCACTTTTAAGTTTCGCCCATACCCACACGGCCGACCATTCAAGGTGGTAAGCGACCATCACGCGCTCTGCTGGCTGGCTAATTTGAAAGATCTCTCCGGCCGCCTTGCCAGGTGAAGCCTACGACTTCAAGAATTTGACTTGACTGTAGTCTATAAGTCGGGCCGGAAGCATTCCGACGCAGACTGCTTATCACACGCTCCCGTCGACGCTCCCCCGAAGGACGATGACGACGACGCCTTTTTGGGACCGGTAAGCGCCAGCAGTTTCACAGAACAACAGCGATCAGACCCTCAGCTGAAAGCGCTAGCCGATTACTTAGAAGGAAAGACCACTTTCCCTCCTGGTGTGTTCAGGCGACATTTATCTTCGTTCGCGGTAAGCAATAGCCTCTTCGTGAAGAACTTCATACCCAACAGGACTGCGCAAATTCTTGTAGTGCCTAAAAACCTCAGGCAGGAAATTCTGCAGGCGTTGCATGATGAGCCCACAGCAGGCCCTCTCGGATTTTCTTGCAACATAGCGCTAAATAAATAGGGACACACGGGACGGGCGTTAACGGAGCCATTTAAGGAAATCAGCCAAGGCACCGAAACAGCAGGCGACGCAGTAGTACATGCAGTCGGCCCGCGAAAGCGACATGTAGTCGTTGTGGTTATTTCACCTACCGTGGCGTAACATGCCCGGCCAAAAGGAAGGTCTGCACAAAGTGCGATGGGCGTAATCACTTCGCCCAAGCATGCAAAGCATCTGCGCCCCGTCATAACACAGGTTCGAAAAAGGAACTGCGCGAACTGCAAGGTGACGATGAGGGTGATTTTATTTTACAAAATTGACCGTCGGCACTCTAGCATCAGACCATTGGAGCGCAACAGTTGACATTGAAGGACGCCCATTCACATGCAAGCTGGACGCAGGAGCTACCTGCTGTGTAATCTGGAATAAGGATGTCGGCAAGCGGCCGAACAAGCCAAACCAAGAATGTCGCGTAACGTTAACGGCGTTGTTCGGCCACAAACCTTTGGTTCAGTAGCTGAACGCCTTGGTTTTATTTGTCGCGTAGAAACTGTTCATGTCGACCAGTTGTACCCAGCAGCGCAATCGTTTGCAGATGTTTTCAGTGGACTGGGACCGTTAAAAAGTGCTGAGTACACGATTAAGGTAAAGACCGAAGCCGTAGGAGTGGTCGTCCCGGCGTGGAGAGTTCCAGTGGCACTTCAAGAAAAAGTCAAAGAGGAGCTCCAGCGCATAGAAGAACAAGGCGTCATATCCAAGGTAAATGAGCCTACAGAATGGTCCAGTCACATAGTCACTATAGTTAGGAAAGTGTAAAGACGAAGATGAGTTTCGGAGGAATGCGCACCGCAAGCGCGCGGCGCGAGATCGGGTTGTTGAAGAAGCCTCGGACTGACGCTTGAGCAAGATCTCTCTCTCTCGAATCCCCAGGTTAAGAAACCTCGTTACAATTTGGTGGAGTGTGCTGATTCGACCCTTCATCTACCATCCTGGAGCTACGCAGGCGCACCATCGCACCTACAATGACAACCGATATGAGCCAGCCCCTTTGCTTCTTCGCCAACCCCCGTCGTTTGCCCAGGCGCGCTCCGACAGCGGGACCAGGCCATATTCAGCGGGACTGATGATCACGATGTGGAGGATTGGCTTGCCTCTTACGATCGGGTAAGTGGCCACAACCGTTGGGACGGAGCCCTGAAGCTCAACAACGTCGTATTATACCTGACGGACGTTGCAAGTCTCTGGTACCACAACCACGAAACAGAGTTCACCACCTGGTCAGCCTTTAAGCGGGCCTTGTCTGATATCTTTGGCCGCCCTGCTGTCCGAAAGCTGCGCGCCGAACAGCACCTGAAATCTAAACACCAGCAACACGGTGAATCTTTCACCAGCTATATAGAAGATGTTGTGAGTCTGTGCGCACTTATCGATCCGTCCATGAAGGCAATTAATTCGTATCAGGAATATTTTAAACGGCATCGAAGCAGACGCCTTTCATATGCTTGTCGCCCTCAACCCCATCACCGTTGCAGAAGTCTTCACGCTTTGTCAGACATACGATGAGCTCCGCAAGCAGTGCATTGATGCCCCACCACCATCCATACAGCCCGATTCACTATCAAGCTTGGCTTTGTCGGCAACCAGCAGCTCGCTGCTCGACCAGATCAAGGACTTTGTGCGCGAGGAGGTCGCCCGACAATTATCCCTTCGTCAAAGCGTAAAGGGCCCTCCTTCTAACCTAGCTCTAAGCCTTCAAGCTATGATTCGGGATCAAGTGGCTGAGGCACTACCAATCACTCCTCAGCAGGTTCCAGTCGCAGAGGCTGCTACGTACGCCGACATCCTCAGACGCCCCAGCACCGACTCCGCCCTCCCCCACTCGCGGATTTCTACGGATGCCTTTTGGATTTGCCTCAGCCCCGGAACTGTTTCAAACAGCAATGCATCGCGTGCTAGAAGGTTTGCCAAATGTCGCAGTAGTAATGAATGACATCCTCTTATGGGGAAAGATTAAAGAAGAACAAGACTACCACTTGCAACATCGTTTAACACGCGGTCGCGAACATAACCTGAAACTGAACTTGAAGAAATGTTAATTTTTCCAGCCACAGGTACGCTACCTGTGACACGTGCTCACTGCAGAAGGACTGCGAGTTTACCCACAACGCGTACAAGATATTCTGGAAATGCCAGTACCTAAGAGTAGTGAGGAACTGCAAGTTTTTCTGGGCACGATAAACTTTGCGCAATGTTTTATCCCTAACATGTCTGTGGTGACCGCCCCTCTTCGATCTTTGCTACGCAAAGAACTCGCACGGGCATGGACAGAAACGCAGCAAGAAAGCTTCGAAAAATTGCGCGAGGATCTGATAACAGCCCCAATTTTCTGTTATTTTGACCCCAAGAAAGCAGTTACCTTGCATTTGAGGCAAGGAAGTACGGGGTAGGCGCCGTTCTGGGGCAGGATGCGCACCCCGTTGAGTTTTCATTGCAGTCACTCACAGATGCGCAGCAAAGATATGCTCAGATAGAAAACGAAACTGCACCATATTTCTTGACTATATATTTGGACACCATGCAGTAACAGTGGAGACAGATCGTCGGCCATTGGAGGCCATTTTCAATAAACCACTGCACCAGTACCCGCTACGCTTGCAACGCATGCGGCTGACGTTGCAACGTTACCCCATCTTTGTCACGTATAAACCTGGCAAAGAACTGTTCCTCGCAGATGCTTTATCTCACTTTCCCAGTAAGCCATACATGGAAGAAGAACAGCAGGACTTTCAAGTCAATGTTCTTGATTGCGTTTCAGCCTCCGAGCACTGCATGAAAGACCTGCTTGCAGCAACCAGTGACAACAGCAACCTGACAGAGCTGCACGAATACGCCGTGGCAGCATGGCCTCTTCACAAGCACGATGTCCCAGAGCAACTTCGGACCTACTGGGGGTACCGAGATGAGATACACGCGCAGGAAGGCTTCGTATTTCGCAGCAAGAGTCAAAAAGATACGAATTGATCCGCTTCCTTCGCGGCACGCGCTAGCGTAGATAAAATTAGGGCGGGACCAGGAACGGGATGTACTTGCCGAACATGGCGAGCGACATTGAACAGTTTTGCAATGGGTGCAACGTGTGTATGAAGAACCAGCCGCGAAACGAAAAAATGCCCCATTTAAGTCAAAATGTTCCAACCCTACCCTGGCAGGTTAATGGTATTGACTTGTTCTTTTATGAAGGTCGCGAATTTGCCGTCATCGAGGACGTTTCCTGATATTTTTGTTGAGATTCGAGAACTTTGACCCGCCACAGCAACCTAGCTGAAAATCTGGTGTTCTGAAATCTTTTCTGTCCATGGCTTGCCTTTGAAGCTGTTCTTTGATAATTGACTGCCTTTTAAAAGCTGGGAACTTAAGGACTTTCTGAACATCCTAGGTATGGCCGCGTCACGTCAAGCCCCTACCACCCGCGATCTAACGGCATGACAAAAATAGCGGTGCAGGGAGCAAAGAAGCTTCTAAAAAAAGGCTGATTTAAAATGCCTGCATTTCAAATGGCTTTGCTTGAATGGCACAATACTCCGCGTGATTACGTGTTACAGTCCCCTGTGTAGAGGCTGATGGGACGCCAAACTCGGAAACTTCTCCCGATGCCTAGAAGCCAATTGGAACCAAAGGCAATAAATACCCAGCAATGGTCCACAGCCGACTTCGAGAGATACGCCAACGCCTAAGGACTCACTACAACCGCGGCAGGTACCTGCCACATGCGACACCAAAACAGCAGGTGACTGTGCATAACACAATACAGCAGAGCTGGTCTCCAGGTGTCTTTCTCAGGCCAGCTAACGAACCTCGCTCAGCGATCGTCAAAACTGAGGACGGCAGTGAAATTCGACGCACACGAGAACATCTACGACTGATAGGACCGCAACCTGAAACAAGCCCCGCCCCTATAGAAGGCCCTTGCACAGAGCCCAGCCAAGAGCTATGCCGAAGCACAAAGCAGCGACGCGTACCCTGTCGCAACCCTCTACCCGAGTGACGCTAAACCTTGTTTTTCAGTAAAAAGGAAGATGTAGCAGATCTGAGTAAGGCTGATGTCACTCGCTCTAGCCCAATCTGCGTATGACCCAATACGTCAGCACACTGTATATGTCTATACACATTCTTATATAAAAGTTGTTCATCCCCCGACGCGGGGCCGTGCACACAGACGATATCGAGTTTTTTGCGGCTGCATCGGATATTGAATCCCTTTATCCCCGTTTGCAAAGTTGCCGAAACTCCATTGAGAATTGGTTGTGTGGCTTACGTCTCACAATAAATACTACCAAGAGCGCTGTCCTTGTTTTCAATATAAAAGATGCTGTAAGTCTGTCTGTAATGTATCAGTAACAAATAACCCCTCAGGTTAGATCATTACAGAATTTAGGGATCACTTATGATGATAATCTTTCATAGCAGCCCCACATTAACCATATCGCAACGAAAGGGGCTCGGGCAGTGGGCATGTTCCGCCGAATTAGTGGTCCCTGATCTATTTGCTCTGGACGGTTTATGTTATGTATGTGTGTCTAATTTTAGAGTTCGGTTCAGTGTTGTTTTCTGGTTCAACAGCTAATATAATTCACCCGCTTGTTCTCTTGGAGTGCTTCAGTTGTGTCTTTGACTTCCAAAATCTGTCGCCAACAATGTGCTCTACCTTGAAGACCGGATGGTCCTTTGATATGTAGATTAAGACGTCTAACTGTTCAGACGTACCTAAGGATATATGAATCAGAATTTCACCGATCTATGCATATATTTTGCTGGAAACCGACCTCTTTTTTTCGGTGTTCATTGGCCTAAACTTCACATCCCACCGGTAGTTACGATCCAAAATTTGCTAGACCCTTTAAATGTTTCCCCTCCCTAGTGAAAAATCCCGTATCGCGCCAAACGGGTTTGAACCGGTCCTGTAGTCCGTATAAATTTCATACCAGTGTGACCTGTCCTGTATGAAGCTTAAACGGGTTTATAAATCTTAATCCGGACGGTCCGACCGGTATAGAGTTAATACAGGGCAGACCATTTCCAGTATGCATCTCCTTCAGAACATCCCAGTACAATATGGATATGAAACAGGGTTGACCATTCCTGTATTGAGCTCATATACAGAAACAGGTCATATCCGGTTTAACTGAAACTGGTCAAACCCGTCATGAATGAAACTGATACGGGACAGAGTATTTCCGCTTCTCAACACAATACGGGCGGATCGTGAAGCTCAACAAGGATGACCACATCGGAACATGCCTTGACGCTAAATAAGCATGAAACCATACATATTATACGTTATAACTTTTCTTATATGTGGCGTACGCGCTGTTTCGGAAATACCTAAAAATATGAAGCCGTGGATATGTGCGCTAGCAAGTACATACACGCATCGCGTTTTGCTTTTGCGTGTGCAACAGTCGCTGCAGCTTGTACGATCTTGCGGTGCATCTGCATATCTGCGATTTAAGATCTGCCACATTCAACGCCAAAGTGCAAACAAGAACGTAGCGTTTCGTTAGTGAGGATAAAATACTGCTACATTAGGCGGTGCGTGCACTGGTATCTGCATAAGGACGGAAGAACAAGAAGCTCGTCAGTTTTGGTGACGACGACGTGCGAGCAGTGTCGGTTGGTGCCCGGTTAACGCAGCTGTGTTTCTGTGTGCTGTGTGGGGAGTCATCTTGGACTAATCTCATGGCCTTACCTTGCCACGTATCATCCTGGTGGAGGTGACTCGTGTGCTCAGAACAGAATATAAGAGCAAAATAGCACAAAAAAGCTGGATTTGCGCAGTGGCCGCCACCTATCTGGGCTCACAACGACGTCAGCAACGACCACTATGACCTCCGAGGCAGCCCCTACCATCGCAGCAACATCGGCTCAGCCAGTGGTACTCACGAATTTCCGCCACCCTCCCATCTTTAATGGCGAAGACAAGCCGGACGTTGACGACTGGCTAGATGAGTACGAGCGCTGCAGCAGAAACCACCACTGGGACGCGACCCTTATGCTGGCGAACGTAATCTTCTATTTGGCGGGAACAGTTCGGACGTGGTTCAAAAATCACGAGCGAGAGCTAGTGACCTGGGAAATCTGTAAAAAAAGCTAAAGGACGTGTTCGGAAAGCCGATTGGACGGGCTCGCGCAGCAAAAACAGAACTTTCCACTCGCACCCAATCCCTCACGGAGTCCTACCTTGCCTATATTCAAGACGTCCTTACGTTGTGCCGCAAGGTGAACAACTCCATGCCAGAAAGTGACAAAATAGGGCATGTCCTCACGGGTATAGCGGATGATGAATTCAACATCCTCTTCTACACGGATTGCGCTACCGTCGACTCGGTACTTCAAGTCTGTCGAAAATTCGAGCAGACTAAACAACACCGTATCGTACATCGCTTTGACCGCCTTCCAAACACGGCGGCTACATCCTCCTACGCTGACCAGCCGCCTTTGCAACAGCCTTCTCATCCAGCGAACATCACTCGGATCATCCGGAGAGAACTCGAGACTTTGTCTCCTGCACCACTCACGTCTCTTCCGCCCGACACTATAGCCAAGATACAGGCCGTTGTTCGCCAAGGACTCGCCAACGTCGGCATCTCATCCAGCCCCGTGCCGCCACCGTCACCAACGCACCCTGTTCCTGTAGTGGCTGCTGCTACCGCGAGCCAGGCTTTCCCACGTCGCTGCCTTAGCCGCAATCCTGCAGAGTGGCGCACCTCAGACGGCAGGCCAATATGCTTCATCTGCTGTCGCGCCGGCCATACATCTCGTTATTGCCGTACCTTCTTCGCCCCTCGCTCTTATTACAACGCCGACCGTCGATACTACAATGGACCTCGACGCTTCACTGCCCAACCTGAGGAGCCCCACCCATGAGGGACCTGGACATTATCTTCCTCAAACAGGTCAGTCTCGCAACGAAACCGTCCCCCCTGCCCGTCGCGCCAGCCAATCTCCATCCCCACTGGCTCGTCGATCCCGCTCACCTTTCCCTCCTCGCAGCTCCTCCCCATCATACGCCGGCACCTACTCGGGAAACTAGCGAGTGCAGTGCTAGGGAGTGATGCTGCATTACCGACCCGGACTGTCAACTCGGAACCGACCCCCACACCCAGACGTAACTTCATTGACATTCTTGTGGACGGAGTCTCCGTTTCTGCCCTTATTGACAGCGGAGCTCATATTTCAGTCCTTAGTGCCTCGTTCCGCCAGCGCCTCAAAAAAAGGTCTTACGCCCGCTAACACCTCAGCAGTTCGTGTTGCCAATGGAAACACTGCTACCGTCATCGGAATGTGCACTGCGCGCGTCAACATTGCCGGCCATCACGTCCCTGCGCTCTTCGTCATCCTTACTACTTGTCCTCAATACGTGATTTTAGGCGTAGACATTTTAACAGCCCATTCCGCTCTCATTGACTGTGCCTCCAGACTTCTGCGCCTAGCCCTGCCCCATGGTGTTCAGGACCCTAGTGCTGACCAATCCCAGCCTCGCCTACGCTCTAGTACATTTACTCGCCTACCTCCCGAGGCGGCAGTATACGTGCGCTAGTCACCTTTTCCCTCCCTTCCTAACGGCGACTACGTTGTCAACCCCATCACCGACGTCACTCTACAGCACAACATCGTCCTACCTCATAACATTGTACACGTCGAGAATAACCTCACCTACATTCCCGTACTCAACTTCACCATGTCTTCGCAAGTTCTCCCGAAGGGCATTTTCCTTGCCGAGCTGCCACCTTTGTCCAGCTTTACTATTTCTGCAGCGCTGTCCGACCGTCACGCCAAGGTACCTGCACAACCTGTCCCGTCACATAGTCCGGAAGACAGCATCTCAGCCATGATTGCCTCTTACCTGCGTCCCGAATATGCAAGCGCCCTTGCTGGTCTTTTGCGGTCATAAAGCTACATTTTTTATTTCGGTCACGGATCCCTGGGCCAAACGTCCGTCATCACACATCGCATCGATACTGGAGATGCCCGCCATATTCACAGACGGCCTTACAGAGTTGCTCTTTGGTCAGCAACATAATGTTGGCCAGCAACAGTATTGAGCTGTCGAGAAAGGCAACAGCTGGAGGTCTTCCGTAGATTACCGACACCTAAATAAGATAACCAAGAAAGAAAGACGTGTACCCTCTTCCAAGGATCGATGATGCCCTCGACTGCCTGCATGGTGCCAACTACTTCTCCTCCATCGATCTCCATTCTGGATATTGGCGTTCTGGATATTAGATCTCTGTTGACGAAAGAGATCGTGAAAAGACGGCTTTTGTCACCCAAGATGGCCTCTAGCAATTCAAGGTGATGCCTTTCGGCTTGAGTAATGTCCCTGCGACCTTGCGTGCATGATGGACTCTTTACTATGCGGGTTCAAATGGACCGCATGTCTGTGCTACCTCGATGACGTCATCGTATTTTCATCAGCCTTTGAGGGCCACCTCCATCACGTTTTGCCTATTCTTGGTGTCTTCCGACGAGCTGGCCTTTAGTTGAACTCCAAGAAGTGTAGCTTTGGTCGCCGGGAACTGAAGGTTCTAGGACACTTGGTCAGTACCCATGGCATCAAGCTGGACTCCGACAAAATTCGCGCTGTAAGTGATTTTCCTATACCAAAATCTCTATCAGTGACGTGCGTAGCTTTCTCGGACTTTGCTCATATTTACGGCGATTTGTACCACACTTCGCGGAAATCGCCCGCCCACTCACGCAGCTTCTGAAAAAAGGTGTCTCCTTTTCCTGGGGGCCACGAACAATCGGCCACCTTCGTCGCTCTTATTTCCCACCTCACCGGTCCGCCAATGTTGGCTCACTTCAATCCGTCAGCGCCCACAGAAGTACGCACCGACGCAAGTGGTCATGGAATTGGTGCCGGTATCGCACGTCAGCTCGGTTCCCCTTGCGTCATCGCCTATGCCAACCGACTCCTCTTTGCTGCCGAACAGAATTATTCCATCACAGCACGTGAGTGCTTAGCCCTAGTTTGGGCCGTTAACAGTAGTCACAGACCACCACGCACTGTGTTGGCTTTCCACACTCAAAGACCCTACTGGCCGCCATAGACGTTGGGCCTTGCACCTTCAGGAGTACAATTTTGCAGTTGTTTATGAATCTGGCCAGTTGCATCGAGACGCCGATTGCCTGTCCTGTCATCCAGTTGACCCGCCAAGCCAACTTGAATGTGACAATGACGCTTGCGTGCTCTCTATTTCTGACTTTTCCAACATTCGCCGGGAGCAAAGCCAGGACCCTCAGCTTCACGAAATTATCAATCTCCTCAGCGCTGATCGCCATGACCCTTCCCTTCGTTTGTTTGTGCTCCACGACGGCACCTTATACCGGCACAATATGCGACCTGATGGCCCCGACCTTCTACTAGTAGTCCCTCAGCACCTACGCACAGCCGTCCTTGAACAGCTTCACGACTTTCCCACAGCGGGTCATCTAAACGTCTTTCGCACATACGACAGTGTGCGCCATCGGTTCTTTTGGCCTGGCCTATACGCGCAGTCCGCCGCTACGTGGCTGCTTGTGACCGCTGTCAACGCCGGAAAAAGCCATCAGTTTTACCAGCTGGACTCCTGCAGCCGATCTACATCCCCATAGACTCATTTTCTCGAGTGGGTCTGGATCTTCTAGGGCCTTTTTCACTGTCCGCATCGGGGAACAAATAGATTGCGGTGGCCACTAATTACACCACATGCTACGTGGTCACACAAGCAATACCAACCAGTTGTGCAACTGATGTCGCTGCTTTCCTCCTCAACGACGTTATACTCGTCCATGGAGCTCCCCGCCAACTGCTCAGCTACCGTGGCCGTTGCTTTCTTGCGCGTATAGTCAACGAGATCCTACGATTGTGCATTGTTCCTCATTCCTTCACGACTGCATACGTCATGGATAAACATAATATGAACGTTTAGATCGTGAGTGGGGTCGTGCGGAGACCCAGGAGGCCTGCGTGCCTCGAATTCTTCTGCAAATAAAGTTTTTTCCTCCTCCTCCTCCTCCTACCATCCACAGTCGAACGGGCTTACTGAATGCCTTAACCGGACATTACCTGACATGTGTATGTACGGTACTAATGACCACCGCGACTGGGACATAACGCCACCGTTTGTGACATTTGCTTGGAATTTGTCGCGTCACGACATTAACGGCTACTATCTTCCATATGGCCGTGAACCTCTGCTTCCTTTTGACAGCCTGCTCCCTTCGGCCGCCACTGCCAGCTCATATGCTCGTGACGCCGTAGCCCGAGCTGATGCTGCCCGCGTTGTTGCTCGCAACCGACTCGCCGGCTCTAAGCACTCCCAGAAACCTCGCTATGATTCCTGTCATCGCAACACACAGCATTTTTTCGGCTCTCTAGTGCTGCTTTGGACCCCAGCTCGCCGCGTTGGCCTCTCGGAAAAACTTTTGCCCCGTTATACAGGTCCAGTGACATATGAAATTGCGCCCTTCCACCCCGCAACGCATACCTCTACACCACGCACCGAGACGGTCCATGTTGCACGCCCCAAGCCGTACACGGACCCTGGTTTGGACGCTAGTACGCACCGGGACGGTGCTTTTCAGCCGGCGGGTAGTGCTACATTAGGCGGTGCATGCACTGGTATCTTCATAAGGACGGAAGAAGAGCTCGTCAGTTTTGGTGAAGACGACGTGCGAGCATCGTCGGTTGGTGCTCAGTTAACGCTGCTGTGTTTCTGTGTGCTGTGTGCGGAGGCATCTTGGACTTATCTCTTGGCCTTACCTTGCCACGTATCAATACGCTCGAGAATAAATGAAACACATTGCTGACCATCGAAATATGTACAGGTCAGCCGGACATCGGGAGTCACTTCACGACGAGAACATCCTCGAGGTGATCACGCGCAAAATAGCGAAGAAGGCCCTCGACCTCCCTATAACCACGTCAAACCTGAGACTCCAAGGTCTGGGTATGACGAACTCGTTCGAGGAGCTGAGAGAAGCCCACCTCACGAGTCAATACACGCGACTATCGCAGACACCGTCGGGGCGTCGGCTATTAACCCGTCTACACATGCAACACACGACTGTAACCGAGGAAAGAGTAAGGCCTCCCCAGGAGTGGCGATACGCCCTGCACGTAAAACCACTCCCCACTAATATGTCCAAAGACGACCATGAGGGTAGGCGCATGGCCAGGGCAGAGGCCTTAGCTCACGACTACGAAGACAAACTCGGAGTGTACTATGTGGACGCGTCCGGCCCGCACCAAGGCGGGTGGTACACGGCGGCAGTGATCCACGACTCCAAAACGGTAAACGGGCTCACATTTAAAGCCCGAAGCGTAACACAGGCAGAGGAGGTCGCCATCGCGTTAGCAGCAACACACTGATTCCAAAACAATAGTAACCGACTCGCGAGGGGCGTGTAGGAACTTTCAACAGGGCTGGGTTCCATACCTAGCCTACCGGCTACTAAAAACAGCTCGGACCTGGCCTACCGACTACTGCAAAACAGCTCGTACGTCGAAAGTCCATCCCGCCGCTTCATAGTCTGGGCTCCGGCCCATTTTGGGCTAGAAGGAAACGAGGCAGCAGATGCCGCCGCCCGCGCGCTTTCTAACCGGGCAACCTCGTCTCCTTCCTCCTCAGAAGAATTCACATCAGCCTACACTTTCAGGGAAATTACGCAGCTGTACCAAAACAGACACAATATTTACCCCCATCCGTGTAAAGGGTTAAGACCGGAGGAACCCGTGTTTCTTCGCCTCCTTACGAATACCATGATGTGCCCGGCGTCACTTAAACACTTTGACAGTGCCTTCTCCGGGGAGTGCCCGCACTGCGGGGAAATGTCCTCGGACCTTTTCCACATGGTGTGGGCGTGCCTCTCCAACGCTGCCTTTGCACCTAACCAAAACACCACCCGGGAGGACTGGGAGGCGACCCTACTCGCCTGCTCCGACCTGAAAGCCCAAAAGGCCTTGGTCATAGCGGAAGCCACTGGGGTCCCGTACTAGGGACTCCACCTAGTGTTTGTGAGGGGAAGGGCACTAAGCCTGACCCCAAAGCAACCTTCATGTAACTTCATATTTTATTAAACGTTTTCACCACCACCCCCTCGAGTGTTTACGTATGCAAAACACTTGGTCGGAAGTAAATTCATTGACGTCGCTGCTCCGCTGGCAGCAGGTGAAGCTACAAGCAGTATTACAAGTGTTGGTGCACCGCATATATCTATATGTAGCAAAAATTGCATGCGTTTGAAGACGATGACAAAACACCTTAGCACTAGTAAATTGTGACACTTCTGAAGTTTGTCTGCAAGAAAGCGATGCATTGTAAAGATGCGGGACACGGATAACCCTGCGTGATAGCCAGGAAAAAGATTCAGCATGTTTAGAGGTGCGACCGTTCAATTACCACCACATATTCTACACCCTACAAAAATACACAAAGTACGAAAAAGCAATGTGGACTACATAAGTACCAGTAAATTGTGACATTCTGAAGTTTGTGTGCAAGAAAGCGATGCATTGCAAAGATGCGGGATGCGGATCACCCTTCGTGATAGCCAGGAAAAAGATTCAGCGTGTTTATAGGTGCGATCGTTCAATTACCACCACATATTATACACCCTGCAAAAATACACAAAGTACGAATAACCAATGTTGACTACATCAGTAGAAATATAACCAGTGCACCCTATTCTGCCGTGGTGTAGTGGTTAAAGTGTGCTTGCTGGCCGAGAATTGCGAGGTTCGAATCACGACACGTCAATATTTTTTCTTTTTCAAATGTTGCAATGTTATTTTATAGCTCTGCATGCTTTTTTCAGCCTGCGTCAAGTTTTTTTTTTTCTGAAACAAGGGCCATGGACCATACAGGAATTTCCGTAATGAGAGCTCCGCGCGGTTTCATTTCGGATCCGCCTGTATCAATCAACCAGAAACCGGACGAACGTGTCATTGGTGGAACTGATACCAGGCAGAGTATTTCCGCTTCTGAACTGAAGCCGGGCCGATCGATGAAGCTCATCCAGAATGACCATGCCGGACACGCCAGCGCACTAAATAAGCATGATACCAAACATATTATACAACTATTCTGTATATAAAGAGCACGCTTCTTTTCACAAATACCTAGAAGGAATCATATACGCGCGTCGCGTCGCTTTTGCGCGTACAACAGACGCTGCAGCTTGTACGATCTTGCGGTGCGTCTTCATATCTGCGACTGAAATTCTGCCGCCTTCAACGCGAAAGTGGAAGCACGAACGTATCATTTCGCTAGCGATGACAAAACACTGCTCGATAAAAAGGAAACAAACGCCGCTGACCATCGAAAGATGCACAGATAGCCGCACACCGGGCGACGCGTTCTCGAATGTTTAGTTATCAAGACCGCTAGGTCGGAAGTGTATTCATTGACGTTGCTGCTCCGCTGGTAGCACGTGAAGCTAAAACGCCCAGTATTACAAGCAATAATGCACCGGACATCTCTGTATGTAGGAAGACTTACAAGCGTTTGTA
This sequence comes from Amblyomma maculatum, assembly GCA_023969395.1. Taxonomy (NCBI): domain Eukaryota; kingdom Metazoa; phylum Arthropoda; class Arachnida; order Ixodida; family Ixodidae; genus Amblyomma; species Amblyomma maculatum. The sequence goes on along the minus strand of JAJIZL010022111.1, from coordinate 492,317 downwards.
GATGATGACAAACACATCAGCACTAGTAAATTATGATATCTTGAGGCTTGCCTGCAATAAAGGGACGCATTATAAAGATACGGGACATTTGTGAACCCTCGTGACAGCCTGGAAAAAGATTCACTGTGTTTAAATGGCGATCAGTGAATTACGACCACAAATTCTACAGCCAAGGGAAATATACAAAGTACAAAAGAGCAAAAGTAGCTACATATACTGAATAAAAACCAAAATAACCATAACCCAGCGTGGAGTAGTGGCTTAGACCATGAAGACCGAAGTTCGACTCCAAACTTGGCATATTTCGTTTTTAAACGTAGTGGTGTTATTTTATATCGTTGCATGCTTTTTCCAGTAGGGCGACGTGTTTCTTTCCGGAAACGAGGGCTATCAACCATACAGGCCATTCCGGTATTGGAGCTGCGCGCGGTTTCTTTCCGGACTTTCCAAGGCAGTGCAGGAATTTCCTGAAATCCACAATCCTTATCCCAGATCCTGTACAGTAAACCTGTATGCAATTTCCTGTACGAATTTTACACGGGATTTTTCAGTAGGGCTCTTAGTATACTTCCCAAGCAAAACAGAAAATCGTTGGTTGAAATTGTCTTTGACGACATTTTCTGAAATAATGCTAGACGTATCATCCATTATTCTAAACGGATTATTAGATGTTTTAGGAAGCCTTTCTGCTAGCTTAGCAATAGCAACTGAAGCATCTGAGTGTAATGAAAAGGCAGGTGTGGGCATATGTAATGTCCGCATTTAGACTGGTCTTTTTCTGTTCATCTTCCGGACTTCACAACAATTTTTGAAGCGGCGTTTCTGGCGGTGGTACTTGCTTTACGGAAACTAGACTCCTCTTTTTCTAAAGTGGCTGTAATTTCCGACTTTCTGTCCTTGTGTCCATCCCTCCCTATAGTGGATTCTGCAATTGTAAAAACCTTTCTTGTTTTGCCGCCTCACTACGTTGAGAAGTTGATTGTAAGGCGAATGCAACAGCTTGGCCTCAGTTCAAGTAGTCCAATATTGTTATCATTTGGCGCCACCATCCTTGGACACAGCCACAGGTCTGTTTTTACCGCATGTAAATTTTATTACTGGAATCGAATCGTTTGCCTTGCTGAATATTTCAACATCACTTGTTCTACAATTCTAACGTCAATATCCTATGTGTGTTACCACTATTCATTTTATATTTCATTTATTTCATTTTTGTTTCCTTTCCTGTACCCCTCCAATCACACTTTTTTTTATTACATGAAAATACACTTCAAAGAGTTTCTTTGCTACTCAATTCTTGGCGGATACAACTCTGGGTATGCGCCATATGTTATTTGGACAACAACAACATCTCTGGCAGCTAATGCTTTCGCTCCACATTGGGTACAGCAGCACTAACTTTTCTCATTTATATGTGGGCTGGTAGCTTACGCTCTCGCGTCATACTCTTAAAGGATGAGCTATTCTTAACTTAAAGCTCATTCACGCTGGACATAAACCTGTAATAATAACTTACGCGTATTAAATGAGAAGATCCAGGATTTTAGAGGCAGACACGTCTGTGCTTAAACCATAACGGTTGTGCAACACTATGAGTGAAGTGCCATACGAACGATGATGCTCTTCCGTCACCACATTCAGAGCCTTCAGGAGTCTCCTGCTATTGACTGCCGTTGTTAAAAAGACAGCAGTTGAGCAAGAAATGACAATGTTGCCAGAGCAGGAGCACTGTCGCTCGCTTCCTCTCGAAGGAAAGATGCCAGCGATGAACTATGCAGTGCGTCAGAGGCACAGGTGAAGCACGATGGCTGACGTTGGTTGATGTTCGAATCTTCCCGAGCGAAGTACAGTCCCCGCGAACATTGCAGATTGTCAGCGGCGAGGCGCCTGATCTCGTTGTGTACGCAATTGTGGCAAAACGCGAAGGGCATCGAGCCGAAATTCATAAGTGAATGCGACTGAAGTTGACGACGCGCATGATGTGGCCTGAAAGATGCCCGCGATGAATCGCATGCTCTTGAAGAGACGGGTGATTCGAAACCTCACTATAAACACTCGAAGACCACGGGCGCGGAAAAAGTGGGGCAGGTTTGTTATAAAGGGGCCATTGGTCAGACGGGCCCGGTAGCCACCGTCAACGATGAGGATGGTCCTGAGTCGCGAAGACAAGGCGAGTCGAGGTTGCAGATGAGGACCTAGCATCTTGTGATGTGGCTGCGATATTGTCTGACGGCGGGGAGTTCGGTAGCTGCAGGAATTGTGTCTGTCGCCCAAACAAAACAAAAGAACGCCAGCAGAGTTGACGGTACATTACGAATCATTCTGGGATCCCGGCGCGTATGTGCCTGAGAAGGAGCACGACCAGTGGATAGCAGCAACTAAGCTGTTCAAGCTGGCAGTGTCACGCACGGAGCTGCTCGTCGATGTGGGGTTGTAGCATCTGCGGTTTTGTGCGGTTGGACTGCACTAACAACTTTCAATGGCTTGCAATCAGAGCGCGCACGGTATGATCGGGAAGCTCATCTCGAGCAGATGGCTTGCGCCACAGGTGATGAATGTTTCACACGCGAGGCACGTGTATTTAATATTGATGGACGCGCCGATTTGTTGGCCACGCTGACAGGGTATTTTCCTTGACGGCCTAGGATTTTCCTAGAAATTTATCGCTAGACATTTCTTTGAAGAGATTTTTGTCTCTCTCAACAACACCTTTTAAAATGTGTCGAAAATTAGCAGAACGTCTCAGTACGCGTGGATGCAGTAGGTGCAATTTTATAGAGCATGAATAGTGTTCAAGCTATAACACTCTTGGCACAGAACTGAGCAAGTTGTATGGAATTTGTCATCTCAATGCTTATCCTTCCATGACATTTAGGATGCTCATGCGAAACTTCTCTTGAAGGTTGTTAACTGGTTTAGGACAGCAACAACCACTCCGTTCTGTGTTTTAAGCTGTGAGTGACATAATACTAATAATTTTGAGATCTAGAGTGTGGTTGTGTTGTATCACTGTGAGTTGTGTCAAAAGTGATGATGTCAAGGCTGTGTATATTGAACTTCGAAATTCGACTGGGACCTTCCAGCGTTGAAGTCACCAGATGGTGCCGACGAAGATCAACGCCGAATATGTTTAGAGGGAAGTGGGACGAATCCCAACAAGACCTCCGTGCCGTGGAGCAGGGCTCCAACGAGCGATGTCATCCAGGCAACTTAGTGAGCCCTTTCTCTTAGTGTACCACGTCATCTGAAAGCAGAGCAAGTCGTGCCACAGCCGAAAGCTGGAGAGTGGGTGCTCAGGTCTTCGACCAAAAAGCACCGGTCCCCGTGTACATCGTGCAACATAAATGAGGGTCTCACGGCAAAGATTAAGCTCAAGCATATCAGTAACGACGTTATTACTTAGCGGCATTCGCTGGTCCTGCTGAGGATAAAGAGGTGCGACAGATTCCCAGAAGAAGGCGACGCAGACGTGTGCTGAGACCTGTGCTGTGATCATCGTTAGTGGTGCGAACAGCTCTCAGACTGCGAATCTTCCTCGTAAAATCTCTTGGTGGAGGTGAATCCTTCGGTCCCCTGTGAAAAGCTGGATCTCCGCAGCGGTTGCCACACCGATACCACCACTATGACTACAGACGCCGCTACGTCTACGGCCGCCGCACCTGCTGTCGTCACGGCCCAACTAAGTGACCCCAGAACGTCCTGAGGGACCGACGAAGTTTATGTAGACGAATGGCTGGCCCTCTATGAACGCGTCAGCAAGCACAATAGGTGGGATCCCACACTTATGCTCGCGAATGTCATCTTTTACTTAGCTGCGACCGCGCGGGTGTGATTTGAAACCCATGAAGATGATATATTTAAACAGAAGCTCCATGACCTGTTCGGAAAGCCTATTGGCCGCCACCTAGCCGCTAAACACGCGCTTGCCTCTCACATCCAAACACTACAGAGTCATATCTCACTTATATCCAGGACGTCCTATCCCTGTGCCGCAAAGCCGACTGTATCGACGTCATGGTACACCGAATGCCAGGGGGAAAAGAGCACCGCTTTATTTGAGCAACGCGTATTTATACAGATGGCTTGGACAGCAGCGTATCGGCTGTTGCGTATCAGTTGTACATTTTGAGGCCGCACTGCGCATGCTGTCCCTGACGCATACGATACATCTTCCTTCTTTTGGGAAGAAAACTAAAAACAACAACAAAGCAAAGTTGCAAGCACGACATGGGCTCAGTGCACAAAAGAATAACTTAAGACATTTGCTGAAAGTCTCTGCCGTATTCCAAGCGTCGCGGGGGTGCACGTTGTCTCTGCGATCGTCTTAACCCCGGAGCGCTTGACACTGCATCACCATCAGATGTCACTGGTCGCGGCTGATGCTGCGGCGTGCTGTCCTCAATGGTGTCATCGCTGTCGTCGTCAAGTTCACTCAGAAAGTTTTCTTTCGTAGACATGAGATGTTTTCGATTGCGACGCAGAAGTCTGCCGTCTTCTGTTAGAACATTGTAGGACCTTGGTTCAGCACAGCGCTGCACGACCTTTGCTTTTTTGTCCCAGACAACTTTCTTCACGCGCACAACGTCACCTTGTCTCAGGGGTGGTAGGAGTTGCCGGTCTCTCTTACTCTGGCGATGCTTGGCAATATGCAAACTGGGACCTTCTTGAGTGTCTGGTAGCGTTGTTCGTAGCTTTCTGGCCTGAAGAATCTCTGCGGGTGCCGCAGCACCTTCCAGTGGGGTTGTCCTGTAAGCGAGCAAACCAAGCCAGAAATCTTGATTGGCTTCATCAGTTTTCTTTAATATTCGCTTCACCACCTGTACCCCCTTTTCTGCCAGGCCATTCGACTGTGGGTATCTAGGGCTAGAAGTAATGTGCTGGAAATCATATTCTCTTGCAAATGCAGCGAACTGGTAGCTTGAAAAAGGGGGTCCGTTGTCTGAGCATACCTCCATTGGTATGCCATATCTAGCGAAAATAGCGCTTGTTGCTTGAATGACAGTCCTGGCCGATGTATCCTGAAGTAATTCCACCTCCGGAAAGCTTGAGAGCGCATCGTAAACACAAAGATAAGGTCTACCCCCATAGTAAAAAATGTCGATTCCAACTCGGTACCACGCTTGCGTGGGCACAGAGCGCATCTGCAGCGGCTCACGCGGCTGGCTGTATGCATATTTCCGGCAGACTGCGCATTTCTGGACAAAGGCTTCAATGGCACTATTCATGCCTGGCCAGAATATCGCTTCCCGGGCTCTGGATTTGCATTTGCTTATACCCAAGTGGCCTTGGTGAATTTTTTCCAGAATTTCGTGCTTCATGCTAGTGGGAATCACCACTTTGGAGCCCTTTAACAAAACGCCCTGAACCTGCGAGAGCTCGCCAGTAAATGGCTTCAGCTGACCTTCAACCGGTGTACCTTCTCTCAGACTTTTGAGTACACTGCACAGATATTCATCTTTGTTTGTCTCGGCGACCAGTCGAGTTAAAGTTCTATGGCTCACGCGAGACGAAACTACACTCACGGCGTGTACTTCTGCATCTTGGCTGTCGATGTCGGTCTTGTCACAGTTGAGTGAAGCCCGGGACAGCATATCGGCCAGGAAGAGGTGCTTTCCTGGAACAAAAACAATCTTGATATCGTAACGAAGCAGTCGCAGAAAGAAGCGTTGCAGCCTTGGCGGCATGTCACCAATCGCTTTTTGAGATATCGCTATCAAAGGTTGATGATCGGTTTCCACGATAATGTGACGACCGTATGTGAAATGATTGAACCTTTCACAACCGTACACAATCGCCATGGCTTCTTTTTCTATCTGCGAGTATCGCTGCTGGGCTTCCGTCAGAGCTTTAGACGCGTATGCGACCGGCTTCCACTCATTATCGTGAAGCTGTAATAATGCAGCACCTAAGCCGTTTTGTGATGCATCGCATGAAATTTTAGTTTCTTTTGCAGGGTCGAAAAGCGATAGGAGTGGTTGTTTGCTCATGCTGTCGCAAAGCTGGTTCCACTCTTTGGCGTGGTTCGCCGTCCATTCAAACACAGTGCCCTGCTTTAGCAAACCTCGTAGTAGTGCTGTCCTGCGCGCCAACGATGGCAGAAATTTGCTGAAGTAGTTTGCTACGCCGAGCATTCTTTGCACTGCTTGTTTGTCCTTCGGCTCAGGCATTTGCGTCATGCATTGTATCAATGAGTGGCTAGGTCTTACTCCCTCACTGCTGATTGTGTCACCTAGGAATTCTATTTCTGTCACGCCAACTGTGCATTTGGTCGGGTTGAAAGTCAAGCCAGCTCGTTCTGCCGCTTCTAGCGCTAGCCTCAGCCGGTCATTGTGCTCTTTCATCGATTTGCCCCAGACTAATACGTCGTCAACATATACTCTAACACCTTGTAGTCCATCGAAGATTTCATTCAGAATCTTTTGGAAAACCTCTGAAGCAGATGAAATCCCAAAAGGTAACCTAAGAAAACGGTACCGCCCGAAAGGCGTTGCAAATGTGCACAGTTTTGACGTTTCCTCGTCCAAGGGTATCTGGTGGAATCCGGCGTTCGCATCGAGGCGCGAAAAAACAGTTGCCCCGGCCAGCTCCGCCTCTATGTCTTCTCGCGTTGGCATCTGGTAATGTTCTCTTTTAATACATTCATTAATCTTCCTGGGGTCCATGCATACCCGAAGTTTTCCATCCTTTTTTCGTACTATCACAAGAGGGCTTACCCAGTCAGTGGGCTCCGACACCTTGGAAATGATTCCACCCTGTTGCATGCGTCGCAGCTCTTCCCGTAGTGGCTCCCGCAAGGCTAGTGGAACTCGTCGCGCTGGCTGCACTACCGGCACGGCGTCATCGCGGAGTACCATATGGTATCGACGCTCAACGCAACCCGTGCCGCTGAACAGATGACGGAATTCGTCTACCACTGTTTGTGTTGAATCTTGAGACACGGCGTGCACCTGCCGCGAAAGGAGTCTAAGGCGTTCGCAGGCTTGAAGGCCTAGTATCGCTTGCCCTTTGCGCACAATGAAAAACTGTAGAACGGCGTTGTGACCATTAAGCTTTACTTCCGTAGTGATCGTGCCAAAGTGTTGAATTTCGCTTCCGCCGAAGGACCGCAATGTCGCGCAACTGGGCTTCAGCGGTGGTTTTGGCAGCATCTTGTTTAGGACACTGAGGGGAAGAATATTGGCTTGTGAACCGGTGTCAACTTTCATGCACACCGACAAGTTGCCAACTTGTGCTTGAGCAAGCCAATCGCGCTCACGGACAGTGTTTCTGACAGCCACGTTGAGTACATCGAACTCTTCCTCGGAACCAGTGAGCTCACTTATTTGCTGCTTTGCTTTACAGCAGACCGCAAAGTGGTTTTTCCGCTGGCACTTACGACAAGTACGACCAAAAGCAGGGCAGCTCCGCGGTGCGTGCGTTCGTGCGCAGCTTTGGCAGATATAGGCCTGCTGCCTTTTACGATGGGTAGAGCTCGTTTTGTGGACTGGGTCGACCTGATGATGGTCTTGTTCCCATATTTCCTTATGCGCCGCGGCTGCTTCGGCAGCCTTGCAGATCTGTTCTGCTTTCTGGAGGGTGAGCTTGTTATCTCTCAATAACTTCTCGCGTATCTTGTCGTCAGTTATACCAAAAACAATTTGGTCTCTGATCACTGAATCGAGTAACCCAGCAAAGTTACAAAGTCGTGCTTGAGTCTTCAAATCTCTCAAAAAGTGCTCGAATGGCTCGCCAGGTTCCTGCACTCGCCTCCTGAATAAGTAGCGCTCATATACTTCATTGCTCTGGGCTGCGCAATACTCGTCAAACTTTTTGATTACCGTCGCGTAGTCACTGCTGCTTTCATCTTCCGAAAAAGTAAAGGTGTTAAATACCTCAATTGCTTCTTCACCTGCGGTAGTCAGCAGTAGCGCTGTTTTCGTTGGCTCTGGTCGAGGCTTTGCTGTTTCTGTCGCCGTCAGGAAAAGCTGGAACTTCTGCTTGAACAGCTGCCAATTCTTTGCGATGTCCCCTTTCAGGTGAAGTGCGTCCGGTGGCCTTAAGAAATCCATTTCGTGGCTTATTTTTTCGGTCTGCTCGTCGGCGTTAGCCACTTCTGACACCATGTATCGACGTCATGGTACACCGAATGCCAGGGGGAAAAGAGCACCGCTTTATTTGAGCAACGCGTATTTATACAGATGGCTTGGACAGCAGCGTATCGGCTGTTGCGTATCAGTTGTACATTTTGAGGCCGCACTGCGCATGCTGTCCCTGACGCATACGATACACCGACCAGTCAATACGTCAGCACACTGTATATATACACCTTCTTATCGGGAATAAAAGTTGTTCGTCACCCGGTTTTTTGCGGCTGTATCTGATATTCAATCCCTTTATCCCCGCTTGCAAAGTTGTGAAAATTCTAAGGAGAATCGGTTGTGTGGCTTGCGTATTACAATAAATACTGACGCTTATAGAAGAAGACGCAAAAGATGACATCTGAGACGAGAAGCGCGAGCCTGGAAAAAGAAAGGAGCTTGAACGCAAGACTCGTTCTGGTCGACCATTGAAACGATCTATCGCTAGGCCCTCCTTGGCGTTCTACCGAGACGTGACACTGGTGGAGCGCGCTGGGGTATGCATAAGACTGCGTCCGGCAGTCCACAGCGGATCCCAAACATCGACACGCCTGTCCATCGTGCTAGCCTCCGCCTTCTAGGCCTAGCGCCGGAGTACAGCCATCTGCCGAACGACTCCTCAAACGCCCAAGTTCCTCAGACCTTCCAAGCCATGGCACATAACAACCCTACGCCGGTGACTCTACAGAACACCAAGGTGCCAGAGTGCTTTTGCGGGTAAGCGTTTGAAGATGTGGAGGACTGGCTCGACCAGTTTGAGCGAGTGGCAAAGATCAACCAGTGGAGCGCAGACCAGAAGCTTTGTAATGTTTATTTTGCCCTTCAGGATAATGCTAGAACGTGGTTTGAAAACCACGAGGCCAGCTTATCCACATGGAATGACTTCCGCTGCCAGCTGGTCAACAATTTCGCTAGAACTGACCGACGAGACAATGCGCTTACTGGATGGGCTTGATGGGCTTACTGGAAGATTATGCTTACTGGATGGGCTTGATAGTAATCTGAGGACGTCTTGGAAGAAGGACCAGGTACCAAAGGAATGTACTGCAGAAATGGTGAAGTTTTTTGAAAGGAATAATCTTCGATTACTTCAAACGGACAAACAAGGGGGTTTTGCTGTGATACCGGCTGGACTCTTTGAAGAGAAGGCGACAATTGCAATTGAGAAAAATTTCGTTAAAGTGAAGAAGAAAGTTTGCAGAACAAAAGCTATTGCGTTATGTAATGATATGAAGCAAACCAGGTTGGCAAAGGGAATCAGTGAATGCAAGAAGGCTTGTTTGGATGTGTTCTTCACTGTTAAGACTCATAAACCGGACTCGCCTTTCAGATGTATTGTGAGTGAACGTGATGCGTGGCAGCAGCAGATCAGCCGGTATCTTCTTAAACATTTAAAAGGTTTGGAGGTTCAAGATCCCTTTGCTACTAATAATCCTTTTGAAGTGATCAATTTTTTAAAAGATCAAACCAATCTTGGGTACTTTTTTTCCATTGATGTAGAGGATTTGTTCTATTCGGTGCCACATTTAGAATTGTTTGAATCGGTGCGGGAATGCATTGAAAGTAATGGCACTATAGACTTTCAGAACTCTGCTGGTGTAAATGTGGACAATTTTCTAGCCCTACTCGAGTTTTACCTTAAGTCCACTGTTGTGTCGTTTGGGTCCGATATGTATGTGCAGAGAAGGGGCATTTGTATAGGGTCATGTGTTGCCCCAGTTCTATGTCACATCTTTTTATCCTTTGTTGACAGAGCAATTTATACATCCCTTAATGGTTCAGGTTTTAAAATATTCAGATATGTTGACGATTTCTTAGTCATTGTGGATAAGGGCTCTGCAGTGAATCAAAGTGTGAAAAGTGTTCTTTCTATTTTTAAGCTACAAGGAAAAGGACTTACGTTTACTCATGAGCTACCGGTGGACAACAACTTGCAGTTTCTTGATTTAAATATGAGAATTTGTAATGGGGAAGTGTGTCAGAAGTATTTTCCCAGGGCTAAAAAAGAGCTACTTCTATATGGTTCAGCCCATTCAAAGACTTAAAAGAGGGATAGCTTCCCTTTGTTTGGAGTCGGCCTTGTTAAAATCATGTGTACATATGGCAGAGGAAAGCTTCAATAATCAATTACAAAGACTTGAGGTGGCTGGTTTCCCGGTTATGATTATTTGTGGGGTAGCAGAGTCTCTGCTTCAGAAAATGAAAGGAAAAAAAGAACGGCAGATATGTTGAGAAATAAACGACCACAAGTGATCCCCTATATACATAGAGTTGCACACTGCCTGAAAAAGGTGGCAGGTAGGTTTGAGGTGCCAGTTGTGTTTTCTGCCCCCAAAAAACTGGGTGGGTTATGTGCATTAATAGGGAGGAGAAAGAACGGACAATGCGATAAGAAGCACGTAAAGAGTTTTATTGGACGTCGGGTGGGAGTGATTTATGAGATTCCTCTGAAGTGCGGTAAAGTATATATTGGGCAAACTGGAAGATGTATCAATGATAGAATGAGGGAACACGAGAAGTCCATAGAAAATGGCAAGGGTCAAATTTACCCTTGCACTGTCAGAAGTGCAAGTGTGAGCCGTTATTTAGCAAGCTTAACATTTTAGGAAAGAGTGGGGATAAGATGGCGCGCGAAATTTTAGAGGCATACTGGATACAGAAGAAACAATACAGATGTATTAGTGAAGCTTCGTTGAGTTTACGTAGAAAATAATCTGCTTTTATTGAGCAATCCTCTTGAGTAATGCAAAGGAGGAGATTATTATCGGGCCTCAAGCTGTTATTCTTGGCCTAAAGCTGTTATTCTTGGACTCCTCTTACGTTTTAGGGCCATGTTAGTTTAAACAATCTTTTTCCCTCAAATACATGGCTTCGTGGCTTCGTAGACGTTGGCAGTTTTTCAATACATAGGGACTACACAAGTGATGTGGTGTGGATAGACATGTCCTACTGTATATGTGTGGCGGTGGTTTGTAGTGTGTGACTTTGTGACTATATGGTGGTATTTGCTTGTCCAGCGTGGTATGAATTACTGGGCAAAGCAGAGGTGTGGAGTAACAAGACAGTGTAGAATTGGTGACTGCCATGCTTGGACGATGTTTATGGTCTGCGAGGAAGAAAGTGCCACTATCCCCTTGGCAGTGTTTGTTGCGCCACATTTCTGAATACTTGAACGCCGACTCTGCCCAAATCGAGGATGACCCTCCAGTCAGCAGGGAAACCAAATCCTCGGGCTTCCGCCGCCGCTCCTCCCCCTCACCACAGCGTTATCCTTCGCCGATGCATCGTAGCATTGCTGACGTTAGCGGACAGCGGTCCCCGAGCCCTCACCGGGGAAACTAACAGCCGCAACCTCGCGAGGGGAGGTTGCAACCAGTCGAAAAGTGCCAAACCCCTCACCACCGCCGCAACCGCCGACAACCTGTGCTTCTGACGCCGCTGTTAACATTAACATTGACATTGCCGCACTACCGCCGAAAATGCCGCCTACATTATCACCGAAAATGCCGCACCAGATGAGCAGCCCCGACGATGAAGCTGACAGCGCCGACCTAGCCGCACTTCCGCCGCAAATGCCGAAAGAGACGAGCAACCTGGATGAAGTTGTTAGTGCTGACCTCACCGTTTCTATTGATGGGCTGGAGGTACATCCTCTAGTGGATACCGGAGCGGATTTTTCAATTATTAGCCACAAACTGGCTGATACGCTGCGTAAAGTAAGAACCGAATGGACTGGGCCAGTAATTAGAATTGCTGGGGGTCAGCTACTGGCACCGACAGGGAAGTGCACTGCCCGGATAGGAATAGGAAACGTGGCGTTTGTTGGCAGTTTCGTTATTCTCCCTGACTGTTGCAAAGACCTCATCTTGGGCATGGACTTTCTGCGCCTTCATGCGGCTGTAATCAGCATTCAGGACAGCGTCGTTGCCTTCACCAAGAATCATGGAGACCTTGGTTATGCGGAAGTACCACTGATGCCCTTACGCGTCGCCAAAGAGACGGTGACATTACCTCCGCGATCATGCTTTCTTGTTCAAGTGAAGTGCGACGTGGCGCATACCCTGGTACTAAGCCGAAGTGTTTCTATAGCTCGAGGGCTAGTCAACTTCACCGATGGACAGACCGACGTGCTGCTGACAAACTTCAGCGGCAAGCGTCAGCAAATTCCGAAAGGCACAACTGTGGCCTCTTTCGAGAGCCTCCCAAATGCGCAGCACTGCTTCTCACTGCAACAGGAAGGGCCAATTTGCAAGACGCCCGTAACCATAGTCGATGTGAGTCCAAATTTGTCTTCTTCAGAACGGGACCGCCTTTTGGATCTCATAGATCGATTTTAAGACTGCTTTGCTTCCGAATCGCGGGTCGGCCAAACGCCCTTGACAAAACATCGAATCATTACGGATGACTCGATTCGCCCGATTCGACAAAATCCTTACCGTGTGGCTCCGAAAGAATGTGAAGCCATTCAGCTCCAGGTGGCCGAAATGCTTAGAGACGACGTTATCCAGCAGTCACAGAGCCCCTGGGCTTTCCCCGTGGTACTTGTTAAAAAGAAGGACGGCAGCTTACGATTTTGCATAGACTACCGCAAGCTCAACCAAGTGACTAAAAAAACGTGTACCCTCTTCGTCGCATCGACGATTCCCTTGATCGCCTACGAAATGCACGTTGCTTCTCATCAATGGACTTGAAAAGTGGATATTGGCAGATAGAAGTAGATAGAGAAGACAGCATTCGTCACTCGATCCCGACGGATTGTATGAGTTTAAGGTGCTTCCGTTCGGTTTATGCTCGGCACCAGCAACATTTCAGAGGCTGATGGACACTGTACTCTCGGGACTTAAGTGGCAAACATGCCTGGTGTATCTTGAAGACGTGATTGTGTTTTCGGCCACATTTGAAGAGCATCTACGCCGTTTGCTAGCTGTGTTTCAGGCCATACGATCTGTGGGCCTCACCCTTAAACCCGAGAAGTGCCACTTCGGTTACGAGGAGCTGCAGTTCTTAGGCCACGTCGTTAGCCAAGACGGTGTCCGGCCTGATCCTGAAAAGCTCTCCGCAGTCGCCAAGTTCCCAACACCTACGGACAAAAAGACAATGCGGCGCTTCCTCGGTCTTTGCGTCTATTACCGTCGGTTTATTGCTGGCTTCTTACGAATTGCCTGGCCATTAACTTCATTGACGCGTGACAACGCTGCCTTTAGCTGGGGTGAAGAACAGGAACAAGCTTTTAATGAGCTGCAGAGGCGTTTACAGACACCACCTGTCCTGGCACACTTTGATGACGACGCCCCTACACTGCTTCATACGGATGCCAGCAACGTGGGCTTAGGTGCTGTGCTGGTGCAGCGCCAGGATGGTGTGGAAAAAGTAATTGCTTACGCCAGCAGGACCCTATCTAAAGCGGAAGCGAACTACTCGACAACCGAAAAAGAATGCCTTGCAGTGGTATGGGCGGTTATGAAGTTCCGCCCTTATTTGTGCGCTCGCCCCTTTGAAGTCATTAGCGACCATCACTCTCTCTCTGTTGCCTGACGAACCTAAAGGACCCTTAAGGGAGACTAGCGCGTTGGAGCCTTCGATTACAAGAACTTGACATGGCCATTATTTACAAATCTGGAAGGAAGCACACGGATGCTGATTGCCTTTCCCGAGCGCCGGTCGAACCTTCCACTCTGACCGATGAAGCCACTGCGTTTTTAGGAGTCATAGATGATGCAACGCTTTCCCAACAGCAGCGAGAAGACCAGCAATTGCTCCCTCTTATTGATTTCTTGGAAAAGCGAACTGCGGTCGTGCCTAAGATTTTTGCCCAAGTAATGCCTTCGTTCTTTATTCGCAACAACGTACTTTACAAGAAGAACTTCCGATCTGGGGGAAACAGACATTTACTCGTCGTCCCATCAGCTCTCCGCAGTGAAGTTTTGCAAGCGTGTCACGACGAGCCAACCGCCGGTCACCTAGGCTACACCCGCACTTTGGCTAGAGTGCAGCATGGATATTACTGGCCAAACCTGCCGGCTATAGTGAACCACTATGTACGTACGTGCATAGACTGCCAGCGCCATAAATCACCCCCTGTAAAACCAGCTGGCCTACTCCACCCTCTTCCAGTGCCAACGACACCTTTTAAACAAATCGGCATGGACCTCCTGGGACCATTTCCGACGTCCACAGCCGGGAATAAATGGATAATTGTCGCCACCGATTATCTAACCCGCTACGCGGAGACCAAGGCTCTGCCAAGGGGTACCGCCGCTGAAGCAGCTCGGTTCTTCGTTGAGAACATTGTCCTGAGGCATGGCGCTCCGGCACTCATTATAAGACCGAGGAACTGCATTTACGGCCGAACTTTTGGAGACCGTTCTCCGCCTGAGTGGCACCAGTCATCGTAAAACTACAGCCTATCAATCACCCCGAAACCAATGGGTTGATGGAACGCCTCAATAAGACCATCGCAGACATGCTTTGTATGTACGTCAACGTGAACCACAAGAACTGGGACAAAATTCTTCCCTACGTCACGTTCGCCTACAATACGGCACGCCAAGACACCACTCGTATGACGCCATTCAGCCTCCTTCACGGGCGACCAGTAACAACTATGCTCGATGCAATGTTGCTCCCGAATGCCCACACCGATGATCTCGATCAGGACGCCGAGGAATTCGCTCAGCGTGCAGAGGAAGCTCGACAACTAGCGTGTGTGCGGATCAAAAATCAGCAAGAGCATGATGCACGAAGCTACAATCATAGACACCGGCATGTCATGTACGAACCTGGCGACAAAGTGTGGGTCTGGACGCCTATTCGCCGCCGTGGACTCTCCGAGAAACTATTGCGGCGATACTTCGGGCCTTATGTTGTTCAGCGACGTTTAACCGACATCACTTATGAGGTGGTGCCAGACGAGGTATCGACATCAAAGCGTCGCCAGCAACAAGCAGACGTCGTCCACGCTGAGCGTATGAAGCCGTACAACTCGGACTGACCTCATCGAGACGATGCTTCCTGAGGAGGGGGGCAAATGACGCATATGGAAGACGACGCAAAAGATGACATCTGAGACGACAAGCGCGAGCCTGAAAAAAAAAGAAGCTTGAACGCAAGACTCGTTCTGGTCGACCACTCAAACGATCTATCGCTAGGCCCTCAGCGTTCTACCGAGACGTGACAATATTAAGAGCGCTGTCCTTGTTTTCAATATAAAAGATCCTGTAAGTCTGCAATGTATCCGCAACAAATAACCCCTCAGGTTAGATCATTAAAGTATTTATTGATCACTTATGATGATAATCTTCATAGCAGCCCTACATTAACCATATTGCAACGAAAGGGACTCGGGCCGTGAGCATGTTGCGCCGAATTAGTGACCCCGGTCTAAAAAGCGGAGAGATGTGCTTTGGACGGTTTATGTTATGTATGTGCATCTAACTTTAGAGTTCGGTTCAGTGTTTTTTTCTGGTTCAGCAGCTAATAAAATTCGCCTGCTTCTTCTCTTGGAGGCCAAGTCTGAGGAAGATATATTCGGCCACATAGTAAAAGATATTTCCGATGATGCCTTCAACCTCCTGTTGTACAGGGATTGTTCCACCATGGACTCTGGGCTGCAAGTGTGTCGACATTTCGAGCACGCGAAACAGAAGCGCATATCTCACCGTTTCGACCGGCTGTCAGCTCCTCCTGTGTCGATCTTGCGACTCCTCGACCGCCTGCTAATGACAATACTTTGACCCGCATCGCCCACCAAGAGCTGGAGGCAATGCCTCCCGCAGCCTCACTATCGCATAAACTCGACAACACCCTGGCTGCAATATCACTCATTCAAGCTGTTGTTTGTCAAGAGGTTGCGAATATGGGCATCCCTTCTACCAGCGCCACCAACGTCGTGGGTTTTGGACCTGCCCCTTCAGTGATTGTAGCTGCCTCATCCAACGTCGTTCTCGCCCCGATATCGGTACCGCTATCCGAATGAATGGCATACCCATGACAATTGCCCCATCTTCTTTACTTGCTCGCGCGTTGACCACATTTCCCGTCACTGCCGTAGCCGTTGGTACACGCCATCTCGTCAGTTCACCGACGTCGACCGCCGCGGAGACTATGCCCCTCGCTATTCCTCCTCTCTCCGCGACGAGATCCCTGCTGACACCGCTGTCACTGTTCGTGCTGCCAACCGTTCACCATCCTCGCAAACCCGACGCTCGCGTTCTCCTCTTCCACGCCGCGGTTCGTCACATTCATACTCCAGTCACATACCCTACAACTACCCAAAGCAGCTCCCAGAGTTGACGCTACATTTCTGACCCGCCTCTGCTGTCCCCTGCCCTGCAAAATAATCTCATTGACGTCCTTGTGGATGGTGTTCGCGTTTGTGCTCTCACTGATACCGGCGCCCAACTGTCCGTTCTCAGCTCCTCATTTCGCCGTCGCCTCAAGAAAGCCCTTACACCTGCAGTCTCGCCCACAGTTCACGCCGCCAATGGCAGCCTAGCTGCCGTGGTTGGCATGTGTACGGCGCGAGGCGCGAATTACCATTGGTTGTCGTCATGCTCCAGTGTTGTTCACCGTCCTATACAAATGCCCCCACGACGTTATCCTTGGCATTCACTTTTTAACAGCCCACTCTGCCCTCACCGACTGCTCTACCGGCCTACTTCGCTTGTACCTTCCGCTCTGCTTAGAAGACCCCTCCTGCTCACCCCGCCTTCGATGAGCACAGTTCTGCCGCCTTTCTCCCGAAGCTGCCGTTTACATTCCTATGTCGCCATTCCCTCCCGTCCAAGACGGCGATTATCTCGCGTGTCCTATTACTGATGTCATCGTTCCGCGGGACGCCACCCTTCCTCATCTAATCCGCATTTTTCACAAAGCAGCTGTTGCAATACGCGTCTCTTCCCTAGTTGAAACCAAACCACCAACCCCAGCTGCGCATGCGCAGTTCTTGGCCTCCGCGATCGGCGCAGTAAGAGGCCATGTGTAGCTGATATTCGTGACTGGCGTATGCGATAGATGGTGGTAGCTGTCAAGAATACACACCGTCATTTCGCTGGCGGCTGCATCGCCAAAGGACATTTTCAACCAGTAGCAGAATTTTCAACCACTCCCAGAGGGTGCCACATTTTGGGAAAAGGCGGATTGTGCATATCTCCCAGAATCGTACTACTCTCCCGGTCCTTAACTTTAGCCTGACTCACAAATTATTATTCTTTTATGATAGGTATGGCAAACAGCCCTGCATGTACAAACTGTGGGTGCGACGAGACTATAGGCCACATTTTTTGTGAGTTCCCCATACACAGGGAGTAAAGACAGTGTCTATGCCGTGCGCTGGAGCGTCTACATTGACGCCCATTGACTGAAATTAAGATTTTAGGTCCCTGGCCACGGCGATAGTCAGCTGTGAAGGCCTCTCAGGCACTTCTCCGCTTTATGAAAAGCACAGGCTTAATCGAAAGACTATGAGTTTACTGTTAAGCAATATGACTGAGACGTGATGTGATGTGACATGCCTGTGACGTGACTGTACTAACTTCACCCATCCTTCTCTTACAACCTTTATCCAATCACCCCTTCCCCCCGGGCAGGGTAGCAAATCGGTTTCTTTTACGGGTTAACCTCCCTGCCTTTCCTTTTCATCTTCCTCCTCCTCCTCGACTCAAGTTCTGCCTGAAGGAATTTCACTAGCTGCACTGTCCCCGATAACCGAATGTATAATTTCAGCTCTGACTACAGGTCATCCAACTTCCGTCCCTGCAACCCATCCCTCGTCCTCTACATCGCGCCCGAATTCTGTTAACAGCATGGTTGCAGCTGATCTCCAACCTGAATTTGCGGCGGAGTTAAACAAGCTTTTGCTCACCTACAGTGACCTTTTTGGCTTCGGTACCCGCCCATTGGGTGAAACTATAGTTGTCAGTCACCGCATTGACACCGGTGACACCAGTCCTATTCACAGGCGGCCCCGTCGGGTTTCGCTTGCCGAGAGACGCGTCATTCAAACAGAGGTCGAGAAAATGTTGGTTAACGACATAATCGAGCCTTGCAGTAGCCCCGGAGCAACCCCGGTTGTGGTAGTCAAAATTAAGATAACAAATAAGATGTCTATCCCCTTCACTTATTGACGGCGCGCTTGATACTTTGCACGGAGCCAGCTACTTTTCGTCCATCGACCTTCGTTCCAGCTACTGGCAGATCTCTGTCGACGATAGAGACCGTCAAAAAACATCATTCATCACCACTGACGGCCTCTATTAATTCAGTCCACAACCTTCGGACGCTAGATGGACTCTTTGCTCTACGGCTTTAAGTGTAATAGTTTTCTCCTCTACGTTTGAAAGCCATCTCCTAAGCCTTTCTACAATCCTTGCGCTTTTTCGCCGCGCTGCACTACAACTAAACTCCAAAAAGTGCAGATTTGATAAACGAGAATTCAGTCCTTAATCACTTGGTTAATGCTACCGGTGTTCTGCCTGACCCCGACAAGATTCGTGCCGTCAGAGATTTCCGCACTCCACGTTCATCAGCGATGTTGAAAGCTTTATTAGCCTATTCTCCTATTTCCGACCATTTGTCCTAAATTCGCAGCCCTTCCTCGTCCTCTCCCCCATCTCCTCATGAAAGGCGTTTCATTTTCTTGTGGGCCTGAACAAGTTGCTGCTTACTTGGAGCTTACTGCAGATCTAACTAAACCACCCGTCTTGGCCCATTTCGACCCATCCGTCAATACTAGACTCCGCACCGACTCAAGTGGTCATGGCATTGACGCTATACTCGCCCAGCGACAGCACGGCCGTTCAAATGTGATTGCGTATGCAAACCGCCTCCTATTTAAGTCCGAACAAAATTATTCTATAAGAGAGCGAGAGTTCCTGGCGCTTGTTTGGGGTATTGCAAAATTATGCTCTTATTTGTTTGGCCGCCATTTCAATGTTATAACAGACCATCATGCCTTGTGTTGGCTTTCCTCACTCAAAGCGCCTACTGGCCGTTTGGGGCGCTGGGCACTTCGATTCGTAGTGTACAAATCCGGCCGGCTTCGCCGCGATGCAGACTGCTTGTCCCGTCATCTCGTCGACTCCCCCAGTCTTACCGATTCTGACGATGGCGCATGTGTCTTGACTGTCTCGGCCTTTTCTAACACTGCCGACGTAAAACACTTAGATACTTCGATCCATTCTTTTATCCTCCGTCTTACCTCTGGCCGCCCTGATCCACCTCTCGCCTTATTTGTACTCCCCGAGAACACCCTATAGCGACGCATTATGCGACCAGATGGCGCAGACCTTTTGCTCGTCGTTCCTCAACATCTGCGTTCCACCATCCTTGAACGGTTCCATGATGCTCTCACGGCTGGCCACCTGGATGTCTCTCGCACATACGACAGCCTGCGCCGTCGTTTTTACTGACCGGGGCTCTACTGCTCCATCCAGCAGTACATTGCCGCATGTGAATTGCGTCAGCGGCGGTAGAAACAACAATTTTGCCTTCAGGCCATTTGCAGCCAATCACCATAACCACTGACTCGTTTTTCCATATAGGTGTCGACTTTCTTGGGCCCTTCCCACTTTTCGCCTCGGTGAACAAATGGATCGCCGTCGCCGCCGATTACGCTACGCGGTACGCTATTACTCCTGCCATCCCGACCAGCTGTGCGACCGACATCGCTGACTTCATTCTAGAACACGTTACTCTTCACCATGGTTCCCCTCGTGAACTACTAACTGGCCATGGCCGCTGCTTCCTGTCGCGAGTGGTTGACGAAATTCTCCGTTCGTGCTTCGTCCGCCACAAATTCAACACCGCCTATCACCCCCAAACCAACGGCCTCACGGAACGTCTAAACACTACCCTCACAGACATGCTGGCCATGTATGTGTCTGACGACCACCGGGATTGAGATGTTTTTCTACCCTTTATGACATTCGCCTACAATTCATCTGTCCATTCTACCGCTGGATACTCTACATTTTATCTGTTGTTCGGCTGATACCCGGTGCTACCATTCGACACCTCACTACCCGAAGCAGACGCCACCAGTACGTACGCCAGTGATGCCGCCGCCCGCGCTCATGATGCCCGCCAATTAGCTCGTTCTAGGCTCTCTGCGTCTCAAGACTCCCAAATATTCCTGTACAACAGTCGCCATCGTAATGTCCAACTACATTCCTGAATCCCTCGTCTTGGTCAGGCTCCGGGTAGTGCAAAAAACGTTTGCCCCGTTACACAGGCCCATACCGCGTTTTGCGCCCCGTGAGCGACGTCACATACAAAGTTGAACCTGTATATCCGAAATCCTCGTCCAGAGCGCTTCCTCCGAAATAGTACATGCGTCCCGTCTGAAGCCCTATTATGCACGCTGTATTTCACTAATGTATAACGCACCGGGACTGTGCTTTTCCAGAGGCGGAAGGTGTTACTTAGCGGTATTCGCCTATCGTCCTGAGGATAAAGTGCGACAGAGTCCCAGAAGAAGACGATGCAGACGGGTGCTGTGGTCTGTGCTGTGAGCATCGTTAGTGGTGCGGACAGCTGTCGAACTGTGAATCTTCCCCGTAACAATATATTGAGCAGTTACAACTAATAAGGTGGACCACAGCGCGAGACTGGAGCAGATTATGGACGAGCGCAATCAACACGTATCGTGGCCACTCAGCGCGAACGAATCAGCTCATTGAATAAAATGTGGGCAACTGTGCGCGATTCGAATCTGTGCTGCGCGCCCATACAGATTCATCCTGTTCTGCATTGTTGGTGTCCAACTGTTGGTGTTGGAAACTGGTCTTCGCAGAGTATATAGTGTCATCATTGACGAGCTTGACGGGTGAGATGTACGCACCGACTACATGAGCTACGTCTCACCTCAGGGTGCGGAGTGTGTTGCAGATTCACACTCATCTGCAAGCGGAACGAAGAGGAGGAAGAGGTTTTTCAAGCGAGAGCGCGTGGTAGAGACGGGGCGCTATGTTTGCATTTTGACAGACGTGGGGACAGCGGACGAATAAATGCAGTGTAGAGGCGGTCTGGGGTCTGCCCTGCTTGTTATATAGTTTCTACGCAGGATACATGTTATTCAACAATACGGAATTGTTTGGCGCTCGTATGTTCAGTAGTTAAGTTCCGCATTTTCTTTTGTGGACGAATATTTACCATTCAGACAGGCCGTCAACAGCTGCAGTATTTGACGCAAGCCAAAGCTTTGAACATTCATGTGCCACAGGGAGTCTGATCTTACAAGAGTACTCATTCAAGGGCTCATTTAATGTTGGCGCAGACTATTACGACAGCTCATCAGCGTTCGTCTGCCTCTATTGGCATCTTCCGCGTTCGATTGATGTTTTTTCTGTGTTTCTATGTTTGTATAACCAGCGCGTTTTCGCAACGCTATTTGCGGATATGGCCTTTATAAGCGTTCTAGGTGTACAACTCCTGAGGACACTCGTAACACTGGTGGCCGTCTTACGGTGTATGTGATGGCCGAGATGTGCCGTGTTTTGTGTATTGATAGCCGAGAACACCGTGCCCCACACTTTTTGGGAAGTTGTTTAACGGTAACGCCCGTGCCGTTACCGGGAGCGTCCGTATCGGCTTCACTCCTCCAGCGCCCGGTGATTGTTAATAGGAATTATGTTGGTATTTGCCTTATTTGTTAGACTCGCTCGTATTGTCTAATGTTCATGCGCAAAATACATGCTCCCATGTTAGCCGGTCTGGTCGTGTTTTCGATTGATCGTACCGAATTAGCCCTTCGATTGGTGGGTTGTGAGAACCTCCTCAAATACTGAAAGCCGCACACGACTGCAGTGGCAAATTTCCCGCCCCTCCAGTTATGGACGTTGCCAAATTTTCAGCTGGTGGTGCTCTGGGATACCGGCGCTCTTTAGTAGCAGCAGCTGTGACCGGAGGTGCCCTGAACAGCAGTTGGTTTTGGCGTTATGCATGTTGGTGCTGTTTTCTCGGTTTTCGCCTAGACATACCAGTATCTGCTTTACCACATTGCTGCTACAATTGTCTCTTGTGTGTGGTGTTCTTTAACTGGCTTGTGTTGCCGAGTGCCCATTGAGAAAATGTCCGGCCATGGAGAATACCTGCTTGGCTTGTAACGCACAGGGTGCGATAATGAATATCGCCTCGAGAGATGATCTGAAACTACAGAAGCTTCATTTAGGTCAAAAACGGACTCTATCGCAAAGCACTGCAAATATCTTACGTGCTCCGCTGCAACATTACATGGTAGCGGCTCCAGGAAACGCTGCCTGGCGTTTGATGTAAGTACTTGCGGTAGTACTGAGTATAGGAAGAAGTTAGAATGCAAATAGATGAAATTGAGGTAGCTATTGCTATGTCAGATAAGTATGATGAGATTCTAAAGATTACAAAACATCATGACGATGGAATCAAGCAGCCTAACAGGAGGGTGCAATAATTTGAAGACAAATCATAGTCCAGCGAAGAACCGACGGCATCAAGGAGCTTAACAGAAGGGGGCAAAATATTGAAAGAACAATCATATCCCGGCGCAGAACTCCATCAGCTTCGCGCAGCTGTGAATTATCCTGAGTGAGAGGGAGGCGCCTAAATTTTGACGTGCATGTTCTTGGAAATATGGACCACGATCGACAGGGTCAATAAGGTAACCCAAGGGATAAGTATTCCTTGCCTAACTTTGAGCTCTATTCACACCCAGCACAGGCTGCTCTGCAAAGAAGGTAAGGTACCAAGAACTATTGTAAGACCCAAGCAGCAGTCTGTTCGTCACAACTGACTTTTTTTAAGAGAAAGGCATTAAGAAGCCTGACTCTTATATTCACAGAAAACCTCAGTCATGCCAACAGGGAGCTAGCTGCTCTTTACCGCTAAGATACAGGTCAACCAAAATGAATATAAAATGTGTGCATTTGCAAATTTTTCATGGGAAGGCATAATCTGCACGATTCAAGTAGGAATTACTAATGGATATGATAGGGAAGTTCGAAACTATTTTAACACTACTATGCTAACAGAGACTTGGTTTATAAATATTAGTCATGTTATAACAATACCAATTGAAACTATGGCATGAATAGAGAGTAACCAACTCACAATAAATGCAGATAACACGAAAGCAACTCTCTTTACTACTATTAGTAAGGCTGTACAAGTAAATCGCCGGGAGTAAATTTAAGTGCATGCTTATCCTGGGGCACTCGAATCGACCTAAAAGATTCGAAGCGATTGCTGAGTTCTAGAAAAATTCAAGCATCCCTTGCCTCACCATAGAAACTTTATTTGCAGACCACAGTTTCATACATGTGCTTGATAACCCTTTTATTCCCGTTAATGTCTTTTTCATGACAAACCTAATTCTTTGCAATAGCGCATAACTAATATTTTAGATATTACAGGAAACATTGTCTGCTTCTACCATACCTTAACCGAACTTCATGCTTTAGCACGAAGCATTCTTTTCTGTGCAGGGTTTGAGAGCATACTTCGACGCTACAATTGTGGAAACTCAAATTGTGATTTGTTTCAGTGCGGGAGAACAAAGTGTTTGTTCTCGTGTCCCGACTCTTGTTCTCTTTCTCGTTCGTTCTTAGTCTACTAATACACAGCTCGATGTTCAGTAGTCATGTGACTTAGGCCCATTTGGCATGGGTAACCACATCATATGCAAATATAAACACAACAAACATATCTCAGCAGAAAGCCCTTCGTATTATAGCTAACCTTCCTTATGACTTCACTGCTACACATCTATTTGCCGAACTCAAAAATGTACAAGTAAAACGGCTCTATGAATACATGCTCGTGATTCGGTATTTAAAAGAAATATAGACACATACCAGCATATTGCAAGACAATACACTTCGTCACATACCGCCCTGGCGCACTCCGGCAAGCTGCACGAATTATAGACAAGAAAGAACTGAACATATTCTGAGCTAAATATATCCCGCACATATTCATCCCCATTCCCTCAGACAAAAAAAATGTAAACTGCCTTGCATTATATCTATTTCAGTTTTAATTTTAAATATCTTGCTTCTATTTTGTCGTGACGTTCCTACGTCATATTGTATTTGGCGACACCAGTTTTGATGGCGGAAAGCGTCCGCCACAAAAAAATGTGTGACTGGTGAATGTCTGTATCACTCGTATAATTTTCTGGCGAGAATAGTTGTTCCTACTGCATCTCTAAACCTTCCCTTTCTTTTTTAATTTCTAAGCCATAGTGCCACTAAATATGGGACCTGTGGCGCTGCCCCTGATGTTTGCAATGGGTGTGTAACGAGTGTACAAAGAGCAACCAGCAACCCCTGAGGTCAACTTTATGGACAAAAAGGGGCCATAAATCAGAGAACACAGCAGCGAAGCAGAAGGGGCATCTAGTAAATACCTGCGCATTCCTAGGTATCGGGTACCAACCGAGGACGGCATGGTCCACTTTCCCGGAACGACCAGCGAGTGCGCGGCTGGGAACAACTAGAGTCGACGTGGCACCCCGCTGTGAAGAGAAACGTGGGGCCCCTGGCCGACAACGACGTAGCTGCGCGCACATGCGGGGTGCGAATTCTTGAGAGGAACGTCTGGCCGAGAGAAAGTGTGAGAAGAGCAGACGGTACAATGCAGAAAGAGGCTTCATCCGAGAAAGACGTGTGTAAACTTGTCTGGACATATCCACGGTTTTTGTTACCGTTAAACAGTTCTTTCCGCGTTTGATTTCCTCAAGTTCATTCGAACTTCCAAAAGTTTATAGTTGTAGTAAGCAAAGTGCAGTACTAATACCAAACATCATCCACATTTTCTACAGAGGACGCGGCGCGGGTCCCGTCAAGAAAAAATTTGTGTTGACTTTTTTGCTGCGCGCCCAGTACCACGTTAGACTGAAATTGATAAAATCTTACAATCCTCGTCAGCACCTAAATAACTATATAACCACATAAATGACATCGCATTCTAAACACAAGAATTCATTCCATTTTTAGGGTGAGGCAATTTTAAAAACGCTCTATGAGTCACTGCTGCCCTGGCAGTTTCGGTCTGACACAGGATCGGTCAGTGAGCCTAAGCACAGATATAACCAGCCGACGGTGTAATCCCATCGCTTGGTGTTAGCCATCCCAGTGCTGGTTACCTTGCCCACGATAACACAGTGAAGTCACGATCTAACCACAGCTCTCTTAGAAACATGACGATGCGCTCTACTGCGTACCTCCCTTGAGGCACTGGTTTTTGTTTTCAGCAACATTTATTATTCTCTGAACTAATATATAGTACCTATAGGCTGCTTAAAGAAGGACCATTCAATATTAGTGACTGTAGGGAAAGCCGGCAAATTAGAAATAATTAGCAGAATGAGAGACTGGCACAGCAAAAGCAGAAGACATTAATGAAGCGTCGATACTTATCTAGGCCCTATTAGGCAGATCAAAACATCGAATGCTGTATTTGCGGTGGAATTCACTCCGCAAATTCTTTGGGCTCTCTTTCTAAGGTTCTTAAAGTGCAAAGTCTGGACATAGTTCACCGAAAGCGCTGCTCGCGACGTGAGGCAATTCAAGAAATTAAGAGAGAGCTAAAAGATATGCAGCTGTGTCAGCCCGTTCTGGAGCCACATTAATTCCTCGCTTTTTAAATAAAGCCATAGTAACTGCTGTGGAAGCGACCATAGCCAAAATGCTTGATAAAATTGTGGCAACTGCTACAGAGTGCGTACCCAACGTTCTGACAGCTCAGGTTACTTAGGCTATGTAAACTGCTACAGTCACTCCCTCGATACCTGTGCCTTCATTAACAGCGCAGCACTCCTTAGCAATAATTCCTTGCTTCTAAGATGAATTTCTTTCCGCATCTCATATGCAAAATTCTGACAAGTTAGATGACGCTCATGATGCAGAGATGGTGGAGACAGATACGCGCTTCCTAAAACGCAGTGGATCCCCGATGTCTAACCCGTCCTCACCTCGTCCTCAGGCAAAATCAAAAAGCAAGAGCTCGACTCTAAACCAAAGGATACCATTTTGGGATAGCCTGTCGCTGCTGCCAGGATTACACAACCATAACAGTGCTAAAATTCTTCTGTGGAACTCCAGATCTCTTCATTCAGCTTCTACCGATTTAGTTTATCTTTATCTTTCTGGCCCGAGATGCCAGCAGCCAGTGTTACCGTAGAAGGCTTGCAGATTTTGATGATCCGCGGGGTCATGTAGCTGCATGGACAAGTGGGTTCTGTGAAGCTGCGCTTGGCGATGACATGCCACCGCAAGATCTTGCATATCCTTCTGGAGTGCCCAACAGAAGAAACAAAGCCCCCGAGCACGGTGATGACGTCCAGCGGAAGTACAAATGCAGTAGGCAAGCGAGCGTGCTCTGCAAGTCACTGTACTGATGAGGGCACTGTGGCACTTGGTGAACGTGAAACATTGTAAAGGGGGCCCAATGAACTGGAGGAGGAGCAAAAAACTTTATTTCACGAGTGAGTTTGGACCCTTCAAGGTCCCAGGGCCACCGCACGGCCCTCACATTACGTGCATGTGTCCAGGTCACATTTGGTTTGGTTTGGTTTTGTTTGTGGGGTTTAAGGTCCCAAAGCAACTCAGGCTATGAGAGACGCCGTTGAGGAGGACTCCAGAACTTTCGACCAGTTGGGGTTCTTTAACGTGCACTGACATCGCACAGCACACGGGCGCCTTGCTTTTCGCCTCCACTGAAAAGCTACCGCCGAGGCCAGGATTCGATCTCGCGTCCTTGGTAACCACTGCGCCACCCCGGCGGGTTAGAAACAAAGTTCAGAAGGGTGGCAAATCGGACTAGTTTGTGCAGGTTTTACATTTTTCGAAAGCCCTAAAACAACATGCACGGAAGGAAACAGACAAGCACAAGTGCTACTTCCAAATATGTGTTTCGTGAAACCACATGTGCTACCATTTGTGCTACCACTACCACTTTTGCCATATCCTTGAAGTGTTTGTGAACTGCATATAGCACTTGTGGTTTCACTAAATAGTCAGAAGTAGCTTTTGTCCCTGCGTGTTTCTTCTCCGTAGGATGTGCGATCACACTGAAGGATTTACGATCACAGGTCGCCGTTCGAGCACAAAGGGCACCCTGCATAATCTTGAAGGATTCCGTTTGCCAGAAGTTGTCAAGAACTTCTTGATCTTGACCACAAGTTCTTCTACGAAACCAAACAGTCAAGTCATGAGCTTCTGTTTATAGTACGTGATGTTTCCAAGTTAACTCCACCTTGGAGGGCATTGACATCCTCAACCGCTGCAGACCGAAGCCCTCCAAACTTCCCCTTGTCGTGACGCTGGGGCTATGTCGACCCGGCCTTCACTTGGTAGCGTGCAGAGACTCGGGGTTGATGAAGGATTGAATCTTCGAAGTTGGTAAAATATATACAAGCAGGTTTAATGGCACTTTGAGAAAACTTATTTACATGATTATTTACATGAAAAAGAAGGGTATATTAACAAAATGGCAAGCGTTAAGAGTTCATAGCGAGAAGCTTCTGGATGAGCCGTTTACCCAGGGCTCAGAGCGTCTTTTCGTGCTCTGCAATGTCCTTAAAACCCCCTATGTCCAGCCCCTCTCTGAAGATGCTGACCAACCAGTTCCAGGGCACGCCCCTCAGATGTCGGCATCCAATCGAACACATCACTGCACTGATGGTCTGATGCACTGACTGGTCCGGCATTGTTTCGTTGGGCGTGGTCACTTGTTGGCGGGAAGAGCTTGGGAACGGCGAGGAGGTACATTTCTATTCTTCAGCAAAGATTCGATATGCTGGTTCCGGTAAGTGGATTTCCTTCTCAGAAACCCAAGTGCACGTGCGCGCCGCATACTGCTCCCAGCATTGTCCCTTTCCAGCAATTGCAAATCTTTCCTGCATTCCCGGGAAATCCTCTAATGGCCGTAATCACCTTGCTCCTTTCTTGTCCTGTACGTCAGCGGACGTGTCACTCTGTCGTCTCCTTTGGACAGTAGGCATTCCTCACTGGACGATAGCGCTTCTCGATGGGAAGGGTGAACAATTGAACGAAAGCACTTCCGGCTATTTCCCACAGGGGGACATTTCTTAGTATTTTTCTAGACGTTCCCTTGACAGGGCCAATTTGGCATTTGCAGGGTCTCAACAAAGCAAAACAGGCTTACACAAAAGGATTCATGGAAACAGGCTCACTTAGAGCCTTTGTACCAACAGCACATATCCACAGCACTTATCCATGCCCACAGGTGAACAATAAAACGCACAAGTGCGGATGATGCACGGTCATAACACCCTGCAATGCGTTGCTGCTATTTAATCTGAACAGTCCTTCTGTGTTATACCGGTAGACAAGAAAGCTGCTTTTGCTGTCTTCTTCCACGACAATTTCAACGCCAAAGTGCTGAAGGCTATCTTTGCTACCTTCAATTTCCACAATTAGATCTCGCTCTATAGACGCAAGACCGAAGCAAAAAATTGTGATGTGATGTGTGTTAGGTTTTATGGCACATAGGCAACTAAGGCCTTCATGCGCCAAACTCAAGGTAAAGTAGCTCTTGTCAAAATACCTCTCAGGTTGTTTATTGGCTTTATTTCTTTTATAAAATTAAACAATATAAGAAATTTCGACAATGGCATTCTCTCCTAGCAAAAGACTTGGATGAAATGGAATGTGTTTAATATAGAAACAAAATGTTTCCTCCTGATTTCCTCATATTCGTGCATGATATTAAAATGTGGTTTACTATCAGTTGTTCATTGCATCTCTTACATGTAGGTTTTTCTTGTCCGAGGAGTATGAAGGTATGCGTGAGATGCATATGTCCAATGCGGAGGCGACACAGGATCACTTCAAAAAATCGCTCTTTATGACTCGATGACTTCTATTCTTAAACTATAGGCTTTACCAAGTGTAGCTTGTTATTTGTTTCATTATCCCATTAATCCTGCCATTTAGCTTTTAGTTTAGTCATGATAAATTTTGTGCAGTCTTTACGGGGTGTTTTGACGTGATTTATTTCAGTGTTATGTGCACGTGATGCAGATTCTTCCGCTTTTTCATTGCCCCTGATCCCCACGTGGCTGGGGATACAGCACATTTTTATAATCTGTCCTTTTTTATTGGCTTTTGCAAAATTGTAGATGATATCTCCAACTAAGGGCTCCGTTTCATTTTTGTTGTGCAGTGCAGTAATTACACTTAAAAAGACAGAGTAAATAACACTGTTTTTTTTATGTTTTCTTTCATAATTTTTTCAATCGCTACAGAGACTGCATAACATTCTGCAGTGAAAATTGATGAACATTCAGGTAGTCGCACTGTTTGTTCCCATTTGTCGTGAACTACTGCACTTCCAACGGATATTTTTTTTTGTTTTAGAACGATCAGTATAAAATGCTCTAAACTCCTGTAATATGTGTTCACGTGGGGTTTGCTTTTTATGAAAGCTTGTTAGCGTGAAGTTGCATGCATCAGGAAAGCTAGCTGTACCATTGCGGAAGTGGGTTAGGTGTCTGTGCAACATTCGGAAGAGTATTAGTATGTTCAAATCTCTGCATATTTCTTCAAAGCGAAGGATTAGTGGTCTGATAGCATGAGGTTTGTTGCGAATAGTGCTCTTGATGGTGCTCTGGTAACGACACTGTAGCAGATGTGTGTCGGGAGGGACCTTATTTTTAATACGTACGCGCGTACTAGGCTTAGTATAGACAAATTGACAGGGCATTCAAAATAGTTCATAGAACCACCTGGAAATATTTTTCAGTGCGTAACAGCATATGATTGACGTACCCTTAAGTGTGATTATTTCAGAGAATGGGGGCGTGGCAGAAGAGCATTTCCTTGTTTCTGCAAGAAAAGCTGAACCTACTAAGCAATGCCGAACTTTTTGCAGTTAAATACTCAAATGTGCTGGACTTTATATCGTCCCTTCCCGATAAGAGCCTTCAGGCTTTCTCAATCGATGTCAAAGGCGTACTACGCACTCCCGCATGCCCCTCTGCTTGATTATGTTTAAGACATCATCGACCACTTCGGTATTGTCCCCTTCCGAATTGAGTCCGGCAATTCATGCGGCGGCTGTCTAGAGCTTTTGCTGTTTAATTTAAAAATACATTTATTTTGTGGAATAACGAACACTTCCTATAAAAGGAAGATATGTGTATTGGTTCCTGTACAGCACGCGTGTAAGTGATCTGTTTTTAAGCTACCGTAACAGAGCGCTCCGGCGTTACTTTGAGCATTCAAAGGTTTTAAATTTTATTGTGATAGCAATACTGCGCCAGGTATCGAGCCATCGCGTATCCCCGGCGGACGGTACGCTTGACCTTGAGCAGCTGAGCCGAGCAATCGCTTCAGCCGAGCTGCGCCAGATGGTGTCACCATCGGCGCGCCGCCCTAAAGCCCCGCGCGCTGCAGCGGCGCCGCTGCCGCGCCGAAGAGATGGTTCGCCGTTGCTTCGGTCTCGCCTTAACTGTTCTGTTATGCAGGCTGATAAGGAGAGGTATCGACGACAAGCTGCGGCAAGGAAGCGACAACGTGCACAAGAGACAGTGGAAGAACGTCGTGCTAAGCGTCGTGCATAAGATGAAGCTCGGCAACTACGTTCTAGCTCTCCGAGTGCTTCCACCTCGTCGGCTACTGATGAATACACGACTGCGCAGGAACGCCGCAATGCCACCAAGCAAAGACTGCGCGCTGAATAATCTTCGGAAGAACAGTCGTAACATTGTGTGTCATGCGTTACTCTATAGCAAAACTATCAAACCACACAAGCTATACCACAAGAGAACACACAAGCGTAGCCATGCGGCCATTGCTAACGCAATTTACCAGGCTTAACCAGAGCTAAGCCACTGCAAATGTTTAGATTGGTGGACAACTTTTTAGTGTTTATTGACTGCGACCGAAACTCCCTTCAGCATGAAGCTAGCCAGAGTTTAGTAGGCTTCCAGAATAATCCTAGCCAACTAAAACGAACCCATGAACTACCATCGGACGGGGAAATACGATCTCTCTTTTCACCCACCGAAAACCATATTTGCTGGAGCTACGAACCGCAAGGCAATAAGCCCCTCTTAGCTTTTCGCTCCGCCCACTCTAAGCTGTTAAAGCGTGGAGTCATTGCACTTTGCTTCAGAAACGTCTTGACAAACTCTTGCCACCACTGCATGCCCATTAGTTTCCAGAAACAAGTGAACCGATTATCCGCCGCGGGCTACCCTGTTCCACTCCAGGTCCTGGTAGCAGAACGCAATCTTAGAAACCATAGCGCTAGTCCAGAAAATGCACAGAAATCTAGAGAAAGGAAAAAGTTGGCTGTGCTCGTTCATAAGCTAAGCAAGCTTTTTGGGCTGGCGCAGCCGCACCCTTCATTCAAGAAAGAATGTGGCATTAAATACCAAACAGCGTATGTGGACTGTATTGATTGCGGTGTCTCTGGCATCCCTCTATCTTGTGGCAGAAAGCATGTTGTACAAACAGGTTGTTGTCTCAAGGACTGGCTACGCCAGCACAAGAATATTGTTAGGAATTCTTCCGGAAGCAACCTAGCCATTCACTGCAGTAAGTGTAGTAACAGTGCTCCAATGTTAAATAAGTGCCATATGATCGGCCGTAGTCGGGGTTAACTCACCCGAGGCATTGTAGAAGCCCCTAAAATAGTATCACTGGGGAGCACCTGTGTTAGCAAACCTGGGATTTCTTGTCAAAAAAAGAACCCGCATTCCTTAGTGTATCGACGTAATCTTGCACATGTCTTCTTTGTATTCCGTGAATACCGGCAGCTACACGTTGTTATCGCGGGCGGAAGGAAGAAGAAGTGGAGGTTTCCGAACGTCTAAGCTAATGCTCTTCCACTTTGCGCAGGGGCACACGACCGCTGCGCCCACCCGCCACCATCGAACAGGCTGCGGCGTACTCTACGGGTCACCTCAACGTCGCGGAGGTGGAGCGTCCAGACTCGGCAGACGACTCCACAGTGACTGAGATGGATTCTGACAGCAGCTACACGCCTGTGCAGTCGCGCCGCTTGAAAAGAAAGCTGCGCCGAACATCAATAATGAGTTAGGCACCAAAGAAGAATGCTGAAAAGCAAGGGATATTTTCCGTGGCCTTCGTACAAACAACAGCGACAGCGAATCTGAATGTTATAAACAGACAGCATGTGGCAACGTTTTTTCACCAGCTGGTTCCAGGTGAAGTTGACGAGATCATAATTAATCCCTAGAAGAATCTCCTGACCGCGGATGGCCAATCCCAGGCTACAGTGGACAAGCTGAAATAAATTGCGCGCTTGGCAACATGCCGGGCCGTTGCTTTCTTGCACATGGGAAAAAGACTACTGCAGGTGTAATCACCGACGTTGACCCCGAGATAAGTGAAAGCGATCTCAGCGCGCTGATGAAATCTACGGCGCGCATTGTGGTTGTTCATCATTTCGGCCGCTCAAAGTGCACTAAGTTAGTCTTTGAAACTGAGTCCTTCCCATCCCACGTTAAGGTGAGCGATGTGAGACAACCAGTTCGGATGTATGTTTCAAGACCTGCTCAGTGCCACAAATGCAACAAGATCGGACACGTGAGTGCCGTTTGTTGAAACGAGGTATCCTGCCGTCGATGCGGCGGTGCGCATCCTTATGGCACATGTCGGATGGAGACTGTCAAGAATTCGAACTGCTCGAGTGCCCATGAAGCGAAGGCTAAGGACTGTCCTAAAATTCGGAACGAAAGACGTATACTAAAGAAGATGGTGCGAGATAACTCGACTCATCAAGAAGCGGCTGCGTCTATTCGTCGTCGCAAGCACCGTTCTCGACGCCGACACAAGGAATCGGAAGGCAAGCCTAGCCTGGATAAGTCAGCTTCACAGTTAACGTCAGCTCAGGTTCCACAACAGACTGAGCCTAATCCCGTTAATAATACTCTTGCTGTAATGTCACAGCCAATGTCACGGGCCAAAGATGAGACAGAAGCTGCTGTATTACCTGCCGCCTGTGATTTTGAGTGGCCTGCTCTACCATCAAAGGCCATCGCCAGGCTTCATCCCAGTTTGGTTGCCACACGTGCTGAAAATTCGGACAATCCTGACTGCCAGCAAGAGAAAATGCTTAAACAGCTTGTTCGTTCAATGCGGGTGCTGCTCTCTAGCATCAACACGCAAACAGCAAAGTTTGCTGTTCAGTTTTTGGACGCATTTTAGCCGCTCTTGGCGGCATTGCAATAATTCACAACAGCGCAACGAACTATCGCCACCTCTGTGACGATGCATATTCGCCGCAGTGTAGTGATGCAATGAAATGCCCGAGGCCTGCGTGGTCGGCTCAGTGACTTCCGACAGCGGATACAGAAGTACCGCTTTCCTGTGATTGTGATCTGTGAGCCCAGACATTCCGGCTGCTTTAAGCCTTTATGGATATCTTCTGCTATGGTCTCGAGAAGCAGACGAAACAAGCGAAGTCCTGGTGTATGTACGCCAAGACATTGTGCACGTCTGCAATGCTCTACAGCCCCACAACGCGAACCACTACATTTGTTTGACATTAACCCTGAAAGGACGAGTATGTTCTGTATATGGCGCTTATATTTCAACGAGGGATGGCTTGGATAAGTCACATCTATTTTCAACAATCCAATGTTGTGCAGTTCCTCGTATTATTGTGGAGGACTTTAATGCTCACCACCCTCATTGGGGTTGTGCCATAATGAGCAATCGAGGAAGAGACCTGGCAGACTTTATATGCGTACGCAAGATCTCGTCAATATAAACGACGGCTCACCGACGTTTCTACGCGGAACAAGCTACAGCAGCGGCTTGGATGTGGCGTTTGTTTCCAGAAGCCTTCATCCCTCTGTTTCTTAGTGTAGTGGTGTGGAAACACAAGGGAGTGACCACATACCAACATACGCATGCATCAAGTGGTTTGCACCTGCCACTTCGTCTCGTGTGCAACTTCCAGCGGGGACCTCCAGTCACAATCTCAAATAGAGAGCCTCATTACTTCCTCTCTCAGTGAGAACACTCGTTATTTTTCTGTACCAGTGTCAGGTCCAGCATCGACGTCGAATTCGAGCGGCTTCGCATGATCCGTCGGCGGGCTGAAAGGAAGTACAGAAGAATGAAATCCGCACAAGATCTCGCACTTTTTCGCCGAGCTAGACGACAAGTTTTGCGCCACCTGGAGATGTTAGGACGACAACGTTGGAGACAGTTCTGCTCATCACTGGATCCCCGTAAGCTCCTGTCGCGTATCTAGCACGTTGCGAGAAGCTTGCGCACACCTCCGCGAGAAAGGCACTCGCGGCCACGCCGAGAACTGTTGTTCTTTGAAGCATTCTGCATTTTATGTCATCACCGCATTTATAAGGTTAAGACTTCATGTTTCGCAGTCTACAGGCCATTGCTGCCGCTCTAATAATTACAACTTCTTGACCATTGGAGCTTGCTGCCTGCTCTAACGATTTGCAACTAATGTTTTGGGGGCTTATGCGCGCTATTTTGTGCACTGGAATCATTTTAATATGTGGAGTTTGACATCGCTGGCAAATTTACCAACGCCGGCTCTTCGGTGTGGCACTGCTACCGTGGGCGTAATCTTCACTGAACACGGAGCTTTTGTAAAAACCTTCAAGGAAACAAGTGCGACCAAGCTTCAATGGTGGCAAGCGCAGCAGTGACGACACTATTTTGCGTGTAAATAAACCTTATTTGTATGTAAACATTTCGGGAAGCGTTGCCTTGACTGAGGGCTCGGCTGCTTTATACGCAGAGTAAGAAGGAGCGCAAAAGCTTGAGAAACACGCAAAATATTATGCATTACAAGCGCTGTATGTTGTTTTTTTTTTCCTCATGGGCCCATCCCTCGGTAAACTACTCTCTTCCTCATTTTATTTTTTCTTTCTGCTGTTTATACTGGGCCGTGGTGCAGGCTACGCTACCTGCGATTGTGCCCGCATTGAACATTTTTGCAGTAATCATTTTGTTAGAGTGCCCTTAAGATCAGCTGTGAAGTTTGTTATGCATGGTAGCCTACATTATTCAATTCCAGTTTTAGTTGTGCGTTAATCGTCAGTGTGTCATGAGATATCAGAGGCGCGGCGGTCGTGGTCTCTCTCGAAACGCTCGAAACGACATATCGAAACATGGAAACTCTAGAAAAAAGATACTGCCTTTGTTTCCTTGCAGGTGCGCAACGACTTCGCAGCAAAAAGCACTTGCTTAAACCATATTTTTCATATTCGCCCCGATGGTCGATTGTGAGTACGCTGTTGCCATGTTGGCCCCTGAGGGATGTTACTCCGGCTGACGCCGCAGGCCGCACCGACTATACTGGGGCACTAGGACCAGTGCGGCCCCAGCGCACATACAGTGCTTTTCCCAGTGCATCGCGGATGCCAGCAACACACCCAGCGTCAGAAAGCTAATGCCAGCGTTTTTCTCCCATCGTACAAGTGCAACCAGTGCCTTCCCGTTACTGCTCCAATGAATATTGCAGACGTTCAGCGTTCCCAGCAGATACAGTGCAAAACCAATGCGAAATTCTTACTGGTTTCGCACTGGAAGCCGCTGGGAGACGCTGGTTTTTGCAATAGGGTTGTAAGCTATCTCAATGGCCGCTCAGTTTACATGCCTACGCCTGAAGGAGATACTACCCGCGTTCAGATCGGTCGTGGAGTTCCATAGGGAGGAGTCCGCAGCCCAACTATATTTAACGTTCGCTAATTGGCCTGGTGAGTGAACTGCCAACTAACATCCCCATAATTGCATATGCTGACGGCATCTGCATCTGGACCTCTGGTACGACGCACCCACAACTACGTGCGAAATTGCAACGAGCTGTGTCATCGACACCGATGTACTTACGGCGTCAAAGTTTATTATCAGCGGCAGAAAAGTGTGCAGTAATCGCATTTACGGGAAAATGTGTCAGCCGCTACCCGATTACTTTTCATGGAGTTGTGATACCGTACGTCTCCAGGCACAGATTATTGGGAGTAATTATTTACCACCGACTATCTTGGTCGAAACATATTACTATTCTGAAGAAAGACTAATTAATTTTTGCCATGTACTTCATTTCATAGCTGGCATCAAATTGGGTCCAACTGAGCGCTCCTTAATACGGCGTTACGAGAGCCTGTTGGCTACATCCGGTACAGTCTCCCAGTACTCTCTAGTATGAGCATTTCCTGCTTGCGGACTTCAGAGAGCGTGCAATCGCAGGCACTGATAATATGCCTTGGACTGCCCAGATGCACCTCTAACGAAGGCACAATGAAGAGGCACATGCTCGCCCAATATCCATATACTTGCCACACGAACCACTTCGTGTATATTTACGAGCACTTACAAGACGCCGTTTTCCCCCAGCCATCAAGATTCTGGATGAGCGGCCGGACTGCAGTTTTACAAGTGCACACCACTGCCACCAGTCGCAAGTATCGACAGGATATGCCCTTTCATATCATGTTCCGGGAATATTAAATAAATGGTGCCAATTAGTGGACTCAAACAACTTACACTGGCGCACATCTGGTCAGAATATCCTAATTATATTCACGTATACATCGATGGATCTGTGTCAGCACAGGCATCCGCTGCAGCTGTGGTCTACCAGCGTAGAAAAGGACTGCATTTCCTTTTTGGATACACTTCTACATCAACCGCTGCTGAACTTGTAGCCATTCGCGAATCTATTCGCTACATATGTGGGGAACCACCTCAAAAATGGTGTATATTCACGGAATCAAAGACTGCATTGCAAATTTTGAAAACTTCTTACGCCACACTGCCTATCAGTCCCTGGCACTAAACATTATGGAGCTCCTCACATCTGCCCAGCTGCAAGGCCACAGGATAATGTTTCAATGGATCCCTGACAATTGCGGGCTCCATGGGAATGAACAAGCCGGTGTTGAAGCGAAAAGCGCACTTATCAATTACCTCCAAACAGCTGTGCCTTTTCAAGAGCGGATATGACGTCCCTTCTTACGAGTTGTATAAAGAGCGTATTACCGTCATCTGGGCTCTGAGTAAGTTCCTACCATGCATTTACGGACGACCGTTTCGTGTTGTCAGCGGTCATCACTCGCTATGCTGGATGCCCTTGGCCGGTTGGCCAGATGGAGCCTCCGTTTGCAGTAGTACGAGGTAACGGTTGTCTATAAATCGGGTCGGCAGTACCAAGACGCGGACTGCTGATCACAAGAGCTCGTGGAACTGGCTGCGCAAGACATCATCGACGATGGCCCTACTCTTTGTGCCAGCATCGTCTCTTGCATGGCGCAGCTTCAACGGGCTGGCTCGAGTTAGCGCCACTTAAGTCTCTGGAGGGCTTTAATGCTATCGTACCTCGTATGTTTCGCCCTGGACTACAGTCCTTCGTTCTGTGGCGTGGACGTTCTCTACAAACGCAACCTTGACAGCAAAACACAGACGTTTCTGCTTGTCGTGCCAACACAGTTATGCTCCAAAATCTTGAGCGCTTGTCACGATGAACCCTCCACCAGCCACTTGGGGATCAGTCGCACACAGGCAAATATTCTGCTGTATAGGCCGCTATTGCCAATGGCGCAAATCTCCTCCTCAGAAACCAGCCGACTTTCTGCAGCCTATATCCTCGGCCCTTTTTCCGAAGTCGTCCACGGGAAAACGGTGGATTGTGGTCGCAACAGATTACTTGACACGGTAAGCCGAGACCAAGCTAGGCCTATAATGACGTTTACGCTGAGGTCTGCCTATAGGAATGCTGAGGTCTATAGTGGGAAACTATAGGCGCAGCACCTGTTTTACGGTGTTACTGTTAGGTGATCAAGAAGACAAAAGCAGAAGGAAGCAGCTTTTTGTACTCCTGATTATTATGATTTTCCGCGTCCCCAGGGCCGTTTCTGCAAGTACGTTTGCTCGGAGGGCCCTGTCATCTTTCAGGGAACCTCCGGAGGCTTCTACTGGCGTATTGTCGCTCTGTGGATACGTTTTGCAGCTCTCAGTGTTCAGCTGGCAGCCTGGCTAGGCCTGACAGTGGCTCGCTCCGCCATGGCTGACATGCTGCTGTTGCTGGCAATTTTCACCTCCCTGCTGAGTCTACCATGCACCCTCCAACCACAGCTGTCTCTCCGGACAGTAACGCCGATCTTTCGGACGTTACTCCTTGTTTGGAGGATTATACCCCAGAAGCGAATGCTGGTTCCGATTCACAGTCGCCTATGGGTACACATTTTACTGGACTGACTGCCATACAAGGCCTCTCCCCGCGTCCTGCGACTACTGAGCCGTCAGCAGATTTCAGTGAACTCTCGCTGGGTTCAGACGCTGCCCTTTGAGGCCACGCGAGCAACGGGTATCTCCATCAACGCCAGCAAAAGCAAGATTGGCCCTGGAGTCCGCGCCGCCCTCGTCTCCCTGGCTTCATCTCTCAACTCACAGGCAACGCACCTTTTTGGCTGCGCTGTTCGTGACAGGGAGCGTATACGTTCCTTAAATAACCAAATATTTTCTCGTGACCATTAAATAGGGGTTCTTGATGCCCACATTACGGAGCTTTCTACTAGGACATTGGTTTGCCAAGATAATCCGCTGAGAAATGGACTTAATGTTTCTCAGACCATCGCGGAACCTTTGCGAGACAATTCAGGCTCCGTTACACCTCATTATGCAATTGCCGGATCCCTGGACCATATTGAAAACTTTCCAAGAACTTCCGAACATCATAACTTTCGTCGAGAACAGGAGCCTCACCAAATGATTCTAAGGTCGGCGGCCGCTACGAAAAATGTGGGGCAGGAGGTCACAACTGTTTGCAGCATTCATAGACGCCGAATTCGAGGGCATTAGAGCTCTCTACCTCCGACCCACGCGCCCTGCCTTGGTTGTTACTTGCAAGGGCTCAGGTGACCTTGAGCGTTCTCGGGCAGACATTACCCGCACTGAGGCCACCAACGCCTGAATTCAGGTCCGATGTCCCCAAGCGTTTGGTTCTCTGGTGTTAGCCCTTCTGGTGTTAGCCCGGTCATCCTTCCGGAGAATCTGGCGGCGGTCGCCAACCGTAGAAACCCCGGATTGTGCTTTTATCCCGAAACTTGTAAAGTCAGACTTTCTAATACTCAGTGCTCTGGGCAGCGGGTGCACGTAATTGAGGTTGAGCCTCCCGCACTCTCCCGACTTCAGGGTCACGATCGGTTAGACTTCAGTAGAAGTCGAAGAGGATCTTCATGTGCCTTCGTGTAGCTTTGGTGCGCTGTATGGTCATGTCCTTTGAGCGTGCACACAGAAGATGTCGCCGTATAAGGCCTGTTGTACCCGTTGTGCCGGGTCGCACAACCTAGCACAATGTCCCATTCCGATCAAAGTGTCACATGTAACAGGCCAAATACACAGGCTTTTTGCGAAAGCAAAGAAGATAACGACAGCGATAAGGATTATGTAGACTAACGAACGATTAAGAAGATGAGGAAGTAATGAGCGACGTGGCAAGCGCTGATTGGTGAGCAAAACAAGATGAAGACGACGATAAGGATGACGCGTATCAACGTGGAGGTTATAGAAAGGCGCGATATGGAGAGGCAAGGGGGGAAGCCAGAGAAGCGGAGGCTCCAGGTGAGGGACGCCTTGGCTGAGAGTGAGCAACGTCGGCCGCTGTACCGGTGGCCTTATGTTCTACGGCAATGCACTGTAGACTTCGTGCTGTTCTCGAACCGGTTCCGGAGATTGAGCGACTGTTCATCCACCTGCTACGTCCAGAGGCACCACCAATACTCGTACCAACGTCCACCAGCATCGCTCAGGTGGTTCACGTACACGCCGCAGCGAACACCAACGTTGCTTCAGCCCACGCTCCAACCAGAGGTCATTCATTGCGGCCAACAACACCAGCTCATTGCAACCCGAATGCCACCTCTACGCCGACGCCATTGCCTGGACCCACGAAACGCGTCGTCCTCTGAACTCTAAGTTCGAAAGTTAAACGCTGTCTCTTAGTGTGAACCATCGTGTGTATCAATCGACTTTGTGGGTTGAGTTAGCTTTTCTTAATTTTTTTTGCGTGTTAGCGTCGGTGTGTGTGTGTATGAAATGTACGTCCGTGTGGGTACGGCTGGCGTCTATTTCATGCTTTCGGCCTGAGCGTTCTCCGGAGATCCGTGACAAAGAAACAAGTGGTGTCCTGCCAGGATACATTTTCTTGTTCATTTTCTATTTGTCACGGATATTTCGGATTTCTCGACGACAGGCAGTATCAATTTAGCGAAGATATTAGAGGTGGCTCTCAAGCTAGGGCTAAGCAAACAGGAGGCGACGAGTCTCTATGAGCAATGAGTGAAAAGGCTAAGAGATGAAAGAGCACAGGCACGTGAAGACGCGCGTAAAGTCGCGGAGCGACAAAACGAAGCAGCGCGTGAAGTCGCGGAACAAGAAGCAGAAAAAAGAGAAAGAAGCGAAGGAATCGGAGGAACGTGAAATAAGAATTAAACGAGAGAAGAAACTTTTGCTGTGGAAACAGCAGCAGTTGAGCAGATAACGCGAGGGGAGCATGGATGACAATCGGGGCTCCGAGGTAGGAATAGGAGCGCTTAGATCGACGAGAGTTCAAAGGAAGCTGATGGCTCCTTTTGATGATGAAAGAGATGACGTAGACGCATATTTGCAACGATTTCAGCGGATAGCTTAGGGACAAGGTTGGGAGCGCTGTGAATGGGCAACAGCGTTAAGTATGCGTTTAGTCAGAGAAGCGCTGATAGTGTTTGGTAGGATGCCTGCGTCTAATTCCATGGATTACGATAAAGTCAAGAAGGCACTTCTCCAAAGAATCAGGCTACCAGCAGAGGGTTTTCACGAAAGCTTCTGCACCGCGAAACCTGAGGATTCTGAAACCGCTCATTTTTTGTCGGCTAGCCAACTACGACAGGTGGCTTGAGATTTCGAGCACAGAAAAGAGTTTTGCAGGCGTCCGTGAGAAGCTGGTGATAGAACAGTTCCTAGTATGCTGCAGTCTAAATCTAACGGTATTTCTGAAAGAAAGTTTTGTTCATTAGAAGAGGTCGCCGAGAATGCAGACCAATTTCTCTGAGCTCAAGGTGTAAAGAATATGAGTAAGGGGAAGGACGAAAATCAGAAGGATTCAGAATTAAATTCAGCATTCAGCAAATCTAATCTTCTGGCGGGGCGTTTAAGGTGCCAAACAGATGTTTCCTCGGAAACAGGGTGGAACACCGTGCAGCTGACTGTAGATATAGCAGTGCTGCCCGGAGGATGCAGGTCATGTGTCGAGGTTGCAACAGGACAGGGCATACTGTGGAAGAATGCCAATATGAAACGCAGGACCGAGCTGCACGTGTCGCTGGTTCAAAGAAAGAAGGACAATTAAATATGGGACCGCCACACATTGGTACTTAGAGACAGTGAGGCCATACAGTTTTGGCTCGGAGCAGCCTAGTGAGGAATGAAGACCTAACAGGGGAAGCGTCCGCTGTCACCCTGGTGGTCAGCACGGTTATAGGCACCTGCCGAAAGCCAGGATTCAAGTATCAACCCCCTATTATACCGGAGAGCTGTTGGCAAAATGCGTAGAGCAACCAATCTACCATCGCATCTTGTGAAATATTCCGAGTGCAAGAAGCGTCAATGACCCTAATCCTGAGTGGAGGATGCTCGATGTTCAGTTCAGTTCAGTTCAGGCGTTCAGTCGTGTCCGACTCTTCGTGACCCTATGGACCATGTCACGCCACGCTTTCCGGTCTCTCACTATCTTTTTAACATCACATAGCTTCATCTGCAATGCCTCGAGAATGCCATCTAACCATCGCGTTCGCTGCCTACCCCTTCTCCGGCGACCTTCAACCTTTCCCAACATCAAATCTTTCTCCAGCGACTCCTCTCTTCTCATCAGATGACCAAAGTAGCTGAGCTTTAACTTTAGAATTTGACCCTCCAATGAGCAGTCAGGGTTTATGGTCGACAATATCGACTGATTTGATCTTCTAGCATTCCAAGGAACTCTTAAGAGTCTTCACCAGCACCACAATTCAAACGCGTCAATTCTTCGGCGGTCAGCCTTTTTCACAGTCCAACTCTCGCATCCATACATCACAACTGGAAAGACCATAACACGGGTTATACGGATCTTGGTTGGCAGACTAATGTCTCTGCTCTTTACTAGGCGGTCAAGGCTAACCATTGCTCTCTTTCCCAGAAGCAGGCGTCTCCTAATTTCATGGCTGCAGTCTCCTTCCGAGGTGATCTTGGCGCCTGATGTTAGGAAGCACCAAAACGAGGAACGGCGACCTGCCGGCCAGCAAGGAGACGGTGCAGTCAGGTTCTCGTCGGCAGTAGAGACACAAGCGCAAGAGACAGCCAGAGCGACGCAGCGGCCGCTCTCTACTTCCGCTGCGATTTGTCTGAAAGTAACACCTGGCGAAATGTCAATTAGGCAAAGAGAAGATTCGAGCTTGCAAGCCTGCTTTGAGAAAGTAGGGGAAATGCAGAAAAGGAGACGGAGTCGTACCTCGTTTCAGTTTCAATTGACAGACGGTCTTCTTCACAGGAATTGCATATTTAGCCCAGGAAGGCAGGTCCAACAGCTTGTGTTACCGTAAGATTTGCGAGAGACGGTTTTACGCTTAGGACATGACACTATCATGGCCGGGCACCAGGGGGTTCAGAAGACGGTGTCCAGAATCACCGAGGAGTTCTTTCGGCAGGCGTCCAAAGCGACGTTAAACGCTTTGTTAGGTCGTGCGACGTTTGCCAACGCACAATCCTAAAGGGCAGAGTTAGGGTCGTACCACTGGGCAAGATGCCACCTATCGCCTACCGTTTCAAAGAGTTGGTATTGACATTGTGGAGTGAATCTTCAAGATCTACTAAAGGCAATAGATATTTGCTTTCCTTTGTCGGCTTGGCTAGTCGTTATCTTGACGCCGCTCCATTAAAAAAACATTGACAGTATCCAAGTTGCTGAAGGTCTTTTTGAGATTTTTACTCGCTATTGGATTCCCAACGAGATTTTAAGTGATCGTGGATCAAACTTCATGTCGGATCTGATGAAAGGGCTTAACCGCCTTCTGTCTATAACGAAGTGGACAATCTCTGGGCATGCGGCACGACTTCATCGTAGAGCCTCGTGAGAAAGAACTCTTGATAGTTGAGAGCGCCAACGCGGCGCAGAACTCTGAAAGGACCGAAGTAGCGCCGCATGAGCTTTTAGCTAAGTCCGCGTCGTCGAACTGGAGACCAAACCCAGACAAGATAACCCGTTTTATATTCACCCTCGCGGTGCCGCAGGTTGTAGCGTCGCGCATCCTGCACCGGCTGCGCACGGATGCGCAGATAAGCGAGCTGGCGGACTTCTTCAGCATATTGCAAAAAGTACGCAACGTCACATTGGGGTGATCGTCGACATAGGGTAGCATGGCGTCGAGTGTTGTGGTGACTTGGCGGTCATAAACAAGGCTAAACGGCGTCGTATTGGTCGTTTTTTGAATGGCTGCGTCATACGCGAACGTTACGTAAGGTAGGACTGCATCCCACGTTTTGTGCTGAACGTCCACATACATGAAAGCATGTCGGCAAACGTTCTGTTTAACCTTTCAGTTAATCCGATCGTCTGGGGATGGTAGGAAGTAGTCCTGCAGTGACTCGTGTGACTTGAGTCAAAAATATTGCCGCAATGTTACCTTACTGGCGCCGCCATGTGGCGAGCTCGGGAGACTGCCATGCGCTCGTCTTCTTCACTCTCTGTGCTCGCCCGCTAGTCGGTTCTGTGCCTGATCCGGTGCTTTTACTTAGTTCTAAGTAAACCTGCTGAACCAGTTTCACTGGCTTCTGCGACATTTTTGGTGGAGGTGCTGGGTAGACCCCATGTACGAAGAGCCTCTGGCTGCCTCCTACGCCCATCTACACACCGTGGACACGACACCTGTGCACAAGGCGAGCCGTCGCTTGAGAGGCTTAGCACCGGAGTGT
Organism: Amblyomma maculatum; assembly: GCA_023969395.1. Classification (NCBI taxonomy): domain Eukaryota; kingdom Metazoa; phylum Arthropoda; class Arachnida; order Ixodida; family Ixodidae; genus Amblyomma; species Amblyomma maculatum. The sequence continues at coordinate 448,273 of JAJIZL010022111.1, read as the reverse complement.
GGTCCTCTTGTTTCCCCACCGCGAACCACGATGACTAAAGCGGCAATTCAGACAAGTCAGCTTCCCGTGAGTGCCCAGCAGCTGATCTGCCATACTCCACGTGTGCCCACGCCGTTTCATGGCGACAAGTTCGAAGACGTTGAGGACTGGCTGACCAGCTACGACCGGGTCGCTGTGTTTAATGCGTGGGACGAGGAGCGGAAATTGCAAAATGTTTACTTCGCACTAGAGGATGCCGCCAAGATGTGGTTCGAAAACCATGAGGCTACCATTTCCACCTGGCAGAAGCTCCGGCGGCAGCTGCTGCCAACATTCGGCAACGATGCAAGAAAAGAGATTGCCGAAGGCCGAACTCGCTCTACAGTCCCGAGCACAGCGGCCTAATGAAAGCATCCCCATGTTTGTGGAAGAAATGACTCGCCTTTTCAACCGGGTGGATCCGTCCATGTCGGAGGTAAAGAAGGTGCGCTACCTTATGCAAGGCGTCAAGGAGCAGCTGTTCATTGGCCTTGTACGTGACCCTGCACGTACTGTTGCTGATTTTACGAAGGAAGCAACAAGCATCGAGCGTGCCTTGAATCAGCGATTTGTACATTTGGACCGCTCTGCGAACATCGCTGCCGTAGACTTCCGCTTGCCAATGGCCGGAAACGACAGGGAAGCCCTTCGCGAACTTTTCCGAAGCATCGTGAGCGAAGAGGTGCAAAAGCTGCCCTCTCTCGAACAACATCCACGTGTTGGGGGCATCTCGGATATTGTGCGCGAAGAGCTCCGCCAAGCAGTGCCATCAGTACCGTCACCACAGCCGCCTGCGCCACAGATCATGACGTACAGCGACGTGTTGCGTACCCCTGCGCCTGAACCATTGGCACCCTGCAACCCTGCTCCTCCCGCTCGTCCTCCACTCCAATATCCAGTTTCGACTGGTGTGCCTGAAGCTCGACCAACCGTTCGCAAAGCACACGCGTGGGGCACGCCGAACAATCTGCCTTTGTGCTTTCACTGTGGCGAAGCCGGCCACGTTCTGCGCCACTGTCCGTACCGTCGAATGGGATTGCGCGGATTGTCCCCGGATGTCCCTCGGCCGCGCTATAGCGAACGACCTCGGGACATCGACCAATACCTCAGCGACCACGTCCCACTTGCGTCCCTCGAGCGACGCCAGTCCAGGTCACCACCGCCGAGACAGTTTTCAACCGGCCGTCGTTCTTCCCTCAGGCAGTCCCCAGTCAAAACAAATCAATCAAATCAGATTTATTTTCCAACAAGTGGATGGTCGCCTGGGCTAAAAGCTGTACAAACAGCTTGACAGAGGCCCAGGAAACCGGTACACAACAGAGCAGGAGCAAACAGCAGATTCCGAAAGTTCATTAACAATATGACCACGACATCAAAAGTATTATATAATGTATATCTCTGCAGCACGATCTGAAAACAAAACAAAAAAGTTGATCTCGCACTCCCGCACCGGGAAAACTGAAGACGGCGACCCTCGGGGGTAGGGCCGCCATCGATGGACACTACGATCAACGTCCTCCGCTTACCGATTCGATCACACAGACCGACCTCTGACCCTTCGCTCCGACCAACAGTTCGACCACTTTTCGACGATCGACGAAGCTTTCCTCCGACGCCCCTAATCGACGCACCGCACGACCAACGAGTCCGACGACCTCCCGACGATCACAGAAGCTTACATTCGACGCCGTAATTCGACGCAATGAACGACCCATCAGCCCGACGATCCCTGACACGCCGCACTTTTTCGACGGTGAGCTACATTCCGCCGAGATACCGATCGTCATTGATAACCACAACACGACTGCCCTTGTAGACACCGGCGCTGATTTTTGCGCGTTATGAGTCATGGCCTTGCTACCACTCTGCGAAAAGTCCTGACTCCTTGGCACGCAGCCCCGATAAGGATAGCCGGAGGGCATGTGGTAACGCCGCTCGGTGTGTGCACCGCTCGCGTCGAGATTCACCGCGTAACTTTCTTGTGTGGCTTTGTTGTGCTAGCAGAGTGCTCCAAGGACCTGATTCTCGGCCCTGATTTTCTTAGAGAAAACGACGCAATCATCGACCTCCGTGACTTCATGGTGACTTTTTCCACTCACCGCGCAATTTCCGACGAGTACAGACAGCACAGCGACGACTATACAGACAGGCCAGTTTTCCAAGTGTGCGACGACCATGTCACTCTACCTCCACGCACCAGCTTGTTTGTTACAGTGCAGTGCGACAACCCCCCCGCCTTGCAAGGCCTTGCGGAAACGAACGTGAATTTATTGTTGAGCCTACAAGTCTGCGTCGTTCGGGGGGTCTTTGCCTTGAGAAATAAACGAACTTTAGTGCCGAATACCGCCATTTACCACTAGGTACAGCTATCGCTTATTTTGGCGAAGTGCGTGCGCCATCCGCTCATTGCGCCCTTTCGCTGGCCAACGAGAACCCTCCCGAGAGCACTGGACATATTGTTAAAACTGACGTGTATCTAGCTTTGTCTCTTACCTAGAAACGCCACCTTCAAGCAATTCTGGACACTTACCGTGACTGCTTTGCCGTCACTTCCAAAGTGAAACAGAAGTCAGTAACCAAACATCGAATTATAGTTGATCCCACCGAGCGCCCTATCCGCCAACACCCCTACCGAGTATCGCCGAAAGAACGAGAGGCTATTCGGGCGCAAGTTGATGAAATGCTGCGCGATGATGTGATCCAGCCGTCCACAGGTCCATGGGCCTCACCAGTTGTGCTGGTCGCTAAAAAGGACGGAGCACTCAGATTCTGCGTCGCCTATAGGAGGCTTAACAAAATTACGAAAAAGGACGTCTACCCATTGCCTCGAATCGATGACTCATTCGACCGACTTCGCCACGCCCGATACTTTTCATCGCTCGATCTACGCAGTGGGTACTGGCAGATCGAAGTCGATGAACGTGATCGAGAGACAACCGCATTCATTACTCCTGACGGACTGTACGAATTTAAGGTGCCTCCCTTCGGTTTGTGTTCCGCTCCCGCAACCTTTCAAAGAATGATGGACACTGTCCTAGCCGGCCTGAAATGGCAGACGTGCCTCGTCTACCTTGACGACATTGTCATTTTCTCAGCGACCTACGAAGAGCACCTCAAACGATTGACGGCCCTGCTAAGTGCCATCCCCGGGGCGGGACTCTCAATAAAACCAGAAAAATGCCACTTTGCATTCCAACAGCTCAAGTTCCTGGGTCACGTCGTGAGTGCTGAGGAAATTAGCCCTGATCCAGAGAAGACGGCTGCCGTAGCTGCTTTCCCGACGCCCACTGATAAAAGTTCCGTGCGTCAGTTTTTGGGCCTCTGTGCATATTACAGGAGATTTGTGCACTTCTCCCGAATAGTGGAACCATTGACTCGTCTAACAAGTGGAACCATTGACTCGTCTAACAAAGGACGACCAGCCTTTCATCTGGGCTGACGAGCAGCAAAGGGCCTTTCGAGGAACTTCGCAAGCGCCTTCAAACGACGCCCGTACTTGGCCACTTCGACGAGGAGGCCGACACACAATTGCATACTGACGCCATTAATGTTGGCCTCGGTGCAATTCTCGTTCAGGGGCAAGAAGGCGTTGAGCGGGTGATTGCTTACGCCAGCTGCACCCTGTCTCGTTCCGAAGCGAATTATTCTACTACTGAAAAGGAGTGCCTTGCAGTTGTGTGGGCGGTAACAAAATTTCGGCTGTATTTGTATGGTCGACCGTTTAGAGTGGTCAGCGACCACCACTCACTCTGTTGGTTAGCGAACCTTAACTCCGCTTACAGGAGTTCGACATCACTATTGTGTGCAAGTCCGGCAAGAAACACAGTGACGCTGACTGCCTATCCCGAGACCTTTTCCCGTGTTCTTTAAGTGAAACAGATGACTCCGTCTTTCTCGGCGCTCTCTCGACGCCAGATCTCGCTCAACAGCAGTGAGACGACACCGAACTGCGGCCCCTCATCGATTACCTCGAAGGAACCGCCTTATCGCCGCCTCGCCTTTCACGCGTGGCCTGTCGTCGTTCTGCTTGCGTGACGTTGTCCTCTACAAGAAAAACTACGCTTCCACAGACATTCAGTATCTGCTGGTTGTCCCAACGCCGCTCCATACCGACGTTTTGCAGGCATGCCACGACGAGCTTTCTGCCGGACATCTCGGTTTTTCGCGCACCTTGGCACGAGTACGACAAAAGTACTACTGGCCCAAGCTTGCCGCTATGGTTCAGCGCTATGTTAGGACGTGCCGTGATTGCCAACGTCGGAAGATACCACCTGTCAAGCCGGCCGGCCTGCTGCAGCCTATTGTTCCTCCGCGAGTACCATTTCACCAAGTCGGAATGGACTTGATCGGGCCATTTTCTATGTCATCATTGCGCAACAGGTACATTATAGTCGCCACAGATTATCTAACCTGCTTTTGTGAGACGAAAGCTCTTCCCAGCGGCATGTCTACTGATATTGCGAACTTTTTCATCTTTAATCTAGTCCTTCGTCACGGTGCCCCTGCGATCGTTTTAACTGACAGAGGCACAGCATTTACTTCAGCTCTAACCCAGGAAGTGATGCGGATCAGTGGCACTTGTCATCGCAAAACAACAGCTTGCCACCCTCAGACGAATGGCCTTACTGAGCGACTCAATAAGACCATCGCCGATATGCTTTCTATGTACGTCAACGAAGATCATAAGAACTGGGACCAGATACTACTGTATGCAACATTTGCTTATAAGACCGCAGTCCAGGAAACGACCCGCTTTACACCGTTTCGTTTGGTGTACGGTCACGAAGCTGTCACCATGCTGGATGCAATGCTACTGCCAGATGTTGCCCACCTATCGAATGCCGGTGCCGACCAATTCGTCCAGATGCCGAGGCCGCTCGCCAGCTGGCTAGACAGAGTCCGAACACAGCAAGTTAAAGATGCTCGACGTTATAACCTTCGTCACAGGGATGTAATTTACAACCCTGGCGATCAGGTTTGGGTGTGGACACCAGTTCGCCAGCAGGGTCGCTCCGAGAAGCTTCTGCGCCGCTACTTCGGCCCGTACGAACTACAACGCAAACTCAGCGACGTCACCTACGAAGTGACCCCGCAAGGAACTGTTCGCTCATCCTGATGGCAAGCACAATCGGAAGTCGAACATGTCGCCAGGATGAAGCCCTTCTACTCCTACTAGGTCAAGCTACATGTGTTTTTTTTTTCTTCTTTGCTTCCTTTAATTACTTTATGTGAACGCGCATCCTCGCCGACTACGGTTATCTTCGACCTCGCCACTTGGCATCGAGACGATGCCTTTCCTACCGGGAGGGGCAATGCCGCAATGTTATCTTACTGGCGCCGCCATGTGGCGAGCTCGGGAGACTGGCACGCGCTCGTCTTCTTCGCTCTCGGTGCTCGCCCGCCAGTCGGTTCCGTGCCTGATCCGGTGCTTTTACTCATTTTTAAGTAAACCTGCTGAACCAGTTTCACTGGCTTCTGCGACAATATGCTGCATAAGCTCAGCTGAAAAGGTAGCACCTCGGTCCGTGATCATAATCCGAGGAGCACCGTGGAGCAGGACGATTTGCAGTACAAAAACTTTTGCAACTTCAATAGCACTTCCACTCGGAAGAGCCGCTGTCTCCGCGTAACCTGTCAGGTAATCGGTGGCGACTATTATCCATCTTTGTCCGGAGCTTGATGTAGGGAATGGTCCTAACAAATCCATCCCTATTTAATGAAACAGCTGGGAGGGAGGCTTTATGGGTTTTAGGAAGCCGGCTAGCTTGAATCTTTCAGCGCTGACAGTAATGGCAAGTGCGAACGTAATTCGTAACGTCATGTCCCAGACAAGGCCAGTAGTATTTTTCTCGAATTATGGCTTGTGTTGTAGTGATTCCAAGGTGGTCGGAAGCTGGTTCGTCGTGGCAGGCATTAAAACATGTCGGAAGAGCGGAAAGTGCGATTATTGATGAGAGGTGTGAAAGAACAGCTCTTCGCCGGTCTCGTTTGCATTCCGCCAGTAACCGTAGATGCTGGTCATGGAAGCTACTTCCATCGAGAAAGCGCTCGACATGCGGGCACGGCAGCACGAGCGCATGACTGTGTCGATGCTGTCCACATCTACTGAGAGATCCACCGTGTCATCAGGAGACTCACTGCGTGAGACCATTCGAGCCATTGTGCGCGAAGAGCTGGCGAAACTTGCCTACGCCGGCGCAGCCGCAAGTTGCATCGGTTGCCGATGTTGTTCGCGAAGTGCAACAAGCTTTGGGTGCCGCGCCGCTTCTTTCAAGGCCTCCATAACCACGCACAATAAGTTACGACGCCGTCGCAAGCCGTTTTCTGCCGCCTTGAAACCCACGTTGCGAACCGCCTGTGCCGGCCGCTCCCCGAATGCCCCCAAACACATTCCCTAATCTTCACATTTTAAATAAGATAAGCCTAACAAAATACACGAGTTACTGTCCTTAGTGCGGTGCAAGCCCCCCACTCTATCACATCTCTTGGGAATGCCAGGACAAACCTGACCCAACGTTACTAGTGCCATGCCCGACACACGAGCAGTGGGAGGCGGCCCTGACCAGCGACAACCTGGACCAGCAAGCCTGGATTATCCAGCTAGTCCGCAAGTCAGCTGCTGCCAGCGGAGCCCTGGACTAGGGGCACGGACCACCCAGCTCCTGCGAATTCTTACTGATTATTAGTTAAAAGTTTTCTCTCTCTCTCTCTCTCTCTCCCCAAATGCCACCTTCCCAGTCCACTTTCCTCTACCAGCGACTCAGGCGGCGCCGAAATGGCACTTGGCGAACCACGGACTACCAGCCGTTGTGCTACCATTGTGGCGAAGCTGGGCATGTCTGGCGTCGCTGCCCGTACAAAGAGATGGGTCTTCGAGGGTTCCCTTTTGGTGATCGCTGTCCGCAGCCAGCAGAGCGCCCACGAGAGATTGTCGACTACCTTTCTAACTCGGAATCAGAGCTCATGCCCTTTGGATTGAAGACTACATTGGCTATTTTCACGAAATTGATGACGAAAGTTTTGGATGGGCTCGAAAATGTGGAACATTATATAGATGATATCCTGGGGGCGACCGATAAATGGGAAGAAGACGTTGTTACGGTAGAGATGCTCTTTGACAGAATTCAGCAAACCAAGCTGACGGTCAAACCAACAAAATGTGAGAAAGGCTTTCAGGCTATCTCTTTTCTCGGGCGCGGGCTAGATATGGGCCGCATCACGGCGAAAGACGATATATGGGGGAAAATACAGGCAGGCCAGACACCCAGTACTAAGAAAAAAGTACAGTTGGTTTTGATTTACCTGGGTACTACCGGAAGTTTATTACCGATTATGCTCATATAGCCTAACCACTTGTAGTGCTCACTAGGAAGGGTGCCAGTAATAAGCGGAATTGGACAGCTGAACACGAACATGCCTTCGTGACTTTAAAACAGCATATGGCAAAGCCGCCTGTTCTGCTTGCTCTGAACTTGGAGAAAGAGTTTGTTCTTCGCACTGATGCATCCGACGGAGCCTTGGGAGCTGTTCCCTTGCAAGAGAATCACAAATTATATCCAGTATTCTTTCTTGTAAAAGAGTAACTGCTTGTGAACGCAACTATTCCACCATTGAAAAGGAATGTTTGGCTGTGGTATGGGCAGTGAACAAATTTCATATTTATCTTTACTGGAGGCACTTTCGAGTTCAAACTGATCATCAGCCGCTCGAATATCTAACCAAAGAAAATGAAGAATAGCAAAGTCACGAGGTTTAGCCTTGCACTGCAACAGTACAAATTCCATGTGGAGTATAATAAAGGCAGAGACAACATTGGCGCAGATTTCATGAGTACCGAACAGGCTTAGTTAGATTTGAGTTATGTTTTCTGTGTGCTTGTTTCTCGGTTTATTGATGTGTGTTTATAATATCAAATGTGTTGTGCGCGTTAGTATGTTTCTTAAGGACACTGTACGGACAAGGACAGTGGTGGGATAGTGTTGTGATAGTGCTCTACGAAAACAGTTTTGGTGTGTTGTATCAGCGGTGTGCTTCGAGCGCGTTCAAGACAATCAGGTGTTTTAAGTGCTGGGTCCAGACTGGCTAGAGAAGATATTCGCTTTGCTGGAAGTCGTAATGGCAGCGAAACTGTGAGCAGTTTTAAGGGAAAACTATTGAGAGAGGGGGGCCCTTGTCACATGTAAGAGGCCAAAGATCAAGACTTTTTGAGGAAGTAAAGAAGACATCAACGGCGATAATTATGACGTGAACCAACGAAGGATTAGGAAGATGAAGTAGTCAGCGACATGGCAAGCGCTGATTGGTGAACAGAAGACAATGAAGACGACGATAAGGATGACGTTTATCAACGAGGCTATAAAAAGGTGCGATATGGAGGGGGAAGGGGGGAAACCAGAGAGGCGGATTGGCGAAGGCTCCGGGAGGTGAGGGACGGCTTGGCTGGGAGTGAGCAACGCCGGCTGCTGTACTGGTGGCCTCATGTTCCACGGCACTACACCGTAGACTCCCTGCTGTTCTTGAACCGATTCCAGGGATTGAGCGACTACTCAGCTACCTGCTACATCCATAGTCACCTCCAAAGCTCGTACCACCGTTCACCTGCATCGCCTAGGTGCTTCACCTCAGCGCCGCCGAGAACACCAACGTTGCTTCCGCCCACGGTTCAACGGGAGGTCGTCCGTTGCGGCCAACAAGACCAGCTCATTGCAAGCCGACTGTCACCTCAACGTCAACACCATTCCCTGGACCCACGAAACGCGTCGCCCGCTCTGAACTGTTGGCTCGAAAGTGGAACGCTGTCTCTTAGTGTGAAGCATCGTGTCTGTCAGTAGTCTTTATAGGCTGTGTTAGTTTTTGTCAATTTGGTTTGCGTGCTAGTGCGTGCGCGCGCGCGCGTGCGTTTCTGTGTGTGTGTGTGTGTGTGCGTGTGTGTGCGTGTGTGTGCGTGTGTGTGCGTGCGTGTGCGTGTGCGTGTGCGTGTGCGTGTGCGTGTGTGTGTGTGTGTGTGTGTGTGTGTGTGTGTGTGTGTGTGTGTGTTAACTGTGAGTCTGTGAGGGTACGGCTGGCATCTAGTTCATGCTTTCGGCCTGAGCGTTCTCCGGAGATCCATAACACAAGGACCCAAACGTAAAATGCGCCTTATGCGAAACGGCAGGTTGCCCGTGTGCCCACCCTACTGGGTACGTCTCCTGCACTACCTTTCGGGATCGAGTAGCTCGAATTCGAGCAAGCACTATGGCTTTTAGTCGCACAGCAACCTCTCGTTCCAAATTGAATATTAAGCTTTTACAAGCAAACTTGGATCGCACCCGTTGTACGAGTGCCCCGATGGTTAAATATATTCAAGACAATATCACAGTAACTGCATTCTGCTATCTGTACATTACCCCTAAAAAAGAATGTGTAGAAATTCCCCCTTCTTTTCATAAAATGTACTGCACTGAAAATCCCCGCTGAGTTGTAATGCTGCATAATCCTAATTTTATTATCTTCCCTGTTTTCATTTCCTCTGAGCTTGCTGCCATTCTGTGGTCGACACCGTATCAATTTCTTTTTATAGCAGTATATCTTCTACCTCTTGCAGCTATAGAATGTTTTCTTGCTTTGCTGACAACTTTTGCTCAGACTTCATCTACAGATAACATGATCATTTGTTGTGATTTTAAAGCAAAAAAAAAAAACATTCTTTGGGGTGGAATGTTACGGACCAGAGAGGAACTCGCGTTCAAGCATTTGCCGCATCCAATAACATGGTTGTTATTATTAGTTCAAATTCCTTGCCAACATATGCAGCTCCGTATGTTTCAAGTTGGATTGGTATCACATTGGCTTCACCAAACGTGATTAACAGGGGCTATTTTTGGGATGTCATGCCAGATTCATCTCTTTCTGAGCACAGATTTTATTTTTAAAATCATCATATATATCCTGCGCCTACCCTAGCTAACGTCCTCTCAAAATTAATCAGGTCTTTCAGAAACTATAACGAAAACTTGCGTTCTGTTAAACCTACATTTCATGAGCGGTCTATATGGTGGACGGCTGGCTTGCGCATTGAGCGTTCCCGTGTGCGAGCTCTTGATGCCATTTCATGCGCACTTCTTATTCTCCACAGAGAACTTACTGCTGCGTCATGAAGCGTGCCTCGTCAGCAGGCAGCCTACCCATGACATCACCTCGCGCGACAGCATGCTGCCTATTGATAGCACTGCATTAATAGAAACGGCCTACGTCCTAAACGCGATAGCATCACAGCGCTGCTCGAAGCCCCACGGCCTATCTCGGTGAGTCAGCTAAAAGCATTTTGGGGCTCCTGAATTACGACGCACGTGTCAACTTTACTAGCGCCCTTATACTCGTTGTTAGCCAAAGGGGCGAAGTGGTTCTGGGGCAAAAAGCAACAAATAGCTTTCGAAGCAGCCAAGGAGGCAGTAAAGAACGCAAAACTTCTGGCGCATTTCGACGCAAACAAGCCACTTTGCTTAGAATGTGACGCATCCGCAGTAGTTCTGGGAGCAGTGTTATCGCATCGAGTAGATGTCGTTGATTACCCGACAGGATTCATATCACGAACGCTGATGAAAGCCGAGAACTATTCTCAGCTAGAGAAGGAGGCGCTGGCTCTCATGTTCGGCGTAACCCAGTTCAGGGACTACCTGTATGGAAACCACTTCGAGCTGATAACGGATCACAAACCACTGACGGGACTGTTCAGCCCAGACAAGGCGATTCCGCCGATGGCCGCGGCACGAATTAAGTTAAGGGGTTACGTGTATGCCTGGCGTGTAGTAAGGGGTCCGAAAACAACACCGATGCGTTCATCCGCCTCCCGCTTCCGCTGGGGCAGCCCGACGAAGAACAGGAAGGCGCGGCCGAGTATGTACTATATGCGGAGGCTGCAAATGTGACACCCATCAATGCCCAAAGGCACATTAGTGCCCAAAGGCACACAGGGCACATCCGTGCCCTGTGTGCCTTTGCTACAGAAAGTGTGGAAATGGATCCCGCATGGCTGGGCAACCTACCTGGCAGAGACGGAGGAGCGGCTCCGGCCGTACTTTCAAAAGAATTGTGAGTTGAGCGAAAGTCACGACGTCACTTACTGGGGACATAGAATAGTCATGCCGTCGGCGGCCGCTGTAGGCCTTCTGAGGCTCCTCCATGAAACACCTAGGAATGGCTGCGATGCAAAAACCTGGCGTGAACCATATTTTGGTACCCAGGGATAGATTCCGATATTGAAAGGATGGTACGCGAATCTGAGAGATGCGCACAAGCCAGTGCAATGCCTCCTGCACAGATACCGGCACCATGGCAAGAAACAGGCCAGAAATAGTCTCTAGTGCCATTGACTACGCAGGCCCCATTGAGGGATACATGCTGTGTGTGTGTGTGGTCGATGCCGAGACCAAGTGGCTATAGGCCATACCGATGCGAAGCACGACGTCAAAGGCTACCGTCGAAGCATTAAGGGCCATATTTTCCAAGTTGCCCCATACACTGGTTTCAGATAATGGTCCTCAGTGTGTCTCTGCATAGTTTAAGAGATTTGCAAAAAGGAACGGGATCAACTATGTCACGACTGCCCCTTACCACCCGCAGTCGAATTGCCTGGCGGTACGCGCGGTCCGCACGATCAAGGAAGGCCTTCAAAAAGCTCAGGAGGACACTCTAGTTAATCGCCTGATTCTGCTTTTATTCCCCTACCGGTGAACACCTATCAAGGATGGGAAGTCTCCTTCCGAGCTGCTGTTGTGTTACCGGCTGTGGACCAGGCTGGACTGTTGCCTTCCGAGTGAAGGCGGTTAACCACAATCTGAATGAAGCATGCTCGTCTACCATGCCGGGCTTTGCAGGACAGCCGGTGTGGTTCCGGAGTCTCCACCGTCGGCCCACGTGGTTGCCTGGAGTTGTCACAAGCACACAAGGGGCTCGGATGGCCACTGTGTCCTCGCCAAACGGCCAGCAACGTAGTCATGCGAACCAGCTGCGACCACGCACCCCCAAGAACTCCGACACAAAGCCGGCAGCTTGCGCCACAGAACCTGACACCACAGATCCAGTCTCGCCCAGGCCAACCTGCATGGCGAACCCCGCTCAGGAGGGATCGCCCACCAATGAACAGCTGCTTCGCCGGTCCACCAGGTAACGACGGCCACCTCAAAGGCTCAACTGGTAAAGGGGGAGATGTGCTGCGTCATGCAAGCGTGCGTCGTCAGTCGCCGGCAGGCAGCATACCCATGATGCCACCTCACGTGACAGCATGCTGCTAATTGCCGTGACGTCATCACGGAGCATATAAAAACGACGCAAAGGAAATAAACCACACTTTTCCGCTTGTGTTACCGAGACGTTCACTCGAAACACATTTACAACCGCTCAGTATATTATAAGGCTCCCGCTGCCTATAGAGCTAACATCAGGCGCACACATTACAATTGTATAAAGAAACGTTGCACCAATGCCACAAGGAAATTTCTTTTTGGCAAGGCATCCAAGCATGCGTTTTGAAAGCTATTTCAATAATTCCTATGTTGAGATACCTTAACGGAGCTTATACAGAGACGTTTCACTTCACCATAAAGCTGCTGCTGAGCGCACATACCGCCGTGGGCGATTCTTCTTTAGATCTACTTTTCCATACTCACGTTAGGGATATTATTGAGCAGCCTATAATAACTCTGTCAGGACCCACCTTTCCTTCTTGAAGAAACTGAGGCTGTAATTAATTCGATGGATATAATGTCTTCCGCTGGCCTTGATCTTCCCTCCTCGTATTGTCGTTGACTTGTTTCATGCTCACACCTCCTTCTGTTGCTCTATTTTCAATTCTTTATTTTGGGGTCACTTCCCTCGGGCTTGGAAAATTTAAAAGGTTATATTTATTCCCAAGCCAAACAGGCATCCGAAACGTCCGAGTTCGTACCGGCCGATATGCATTAATTTTTCATTTGGTGAAGTACTCGAACGTTTGCTTTATGGTCGCCTGCATTAGTTTTTATAGACAAATAACTTCAGAGGAATCAGTATGGCTTCACTCACGGCCAGAATTCCGTCCAGGCCCTTAATCATTTGCGGGAATAATTGCAGGATTACAAAAACAGAACCACCCTGTGGCTTTAATTTCTCTAAGCTTCAAAGGCGCATTCGATAGTGTTTAATTTTACGTTTTCTAAAACAGCAGCGGGTCCAAAAAATATATATTCCCTTATAGCTTCCTTCTTACATGAGCGGCATATAAAATGTCGATCACCTTCTTGTTCTACTTCGGTTCCTCCTCCTAGTAGTCCACAATGCTCGCCTCTCATTATTACTGGGGAACATTATCCTTTACGACCTCCTAAATATATATGTCTCTTCACCAATTCATATTCAGGCATATGCTAACTACACAATTATTCTTGTACCTGGTAAGACCAGTAGCGTATGTACAAAGGGATCCAGTGTCCTAACTTTAGTCCAGCATTGATGCATCGAAACTCGTGTTCAGTTAAATGCACAAAAATGTTCTTATGTTTTATTTCATTATGGAATTTCAGCATTACATGAGCGTACGCCCACCATCCGTCTTAGATGTCACTGTCGTAAGTGCAACCCGAATATTGCACTTTTAGGGGATGTTTTTGATTCATACCTTCCCTTCATTCCCCATGTTAATCGCTTCCAAACTAAAACACACGCGATGTTACGCGATAACGACGACGAAGTGTGTCCTTTTCTTGCTTCCCGGAAGGGACAAGGTGATGACGAAGAAGTGGGACTGGTTCCGTGTTGCTTCTCGCTGCTATTCTAATTTAAGCTGTGCTGTAAATATACCGTAAATACATTGCATTTCCACGTAACGTAACATCGTAACGTACAAGACTCATGAAGACCAGCTGACCGGTTAGGATATGTGCAAAGAGAAGCTCCGCGAACTCTTTGGAAAGCCCCTTGGTCGAGAGCTAACCGCACAGCGAACACTCAAGACCAGTCTCCAGACAGCTATCGAATCATGCGTGGAATACATCCAGGACGTCCTCGCCCTTTCCCACAAAGTAGATTAGAACATGCCGGAGTTCGCCAAAGTTGGTCATATCGTGAAGGGCATCGCAGACGATGCATTCAACCTACTTGTGTACAAAGACTGAAAGACAGTTGATGCCATCATCAAAAAATGCTGCCGTTTTGAAGACGCAAAAAGTTGTCGCATAGCCCACACAATCGCCCGCCTTCCAAATGCTGCTCCGACATCTTCGTATCAAGATTGCCGTCACAACACCAGCCAACGTCAACCGATAATGTAGCCCGTATCATCCGCTGCGAACTCGAGGCCATCTCTCCCGCTACCTTGCCGCCATATTTGGGCGACGGCCACCACCCGGACGTTTCCCTAATTCAGGCCGTTGTCCGCCAAGAGCTCGCCACCTTGGGACTCACCTCCGTTGCTGCCGTCACCCCACCCCGTCGCCGACGTTCGCTAAGTGTATCCTGGCCGACCTCCTTATGACACCGACGTTCGCACAGGTTATCCATACCGACTTGCTTATAACCCCGACGCTCGCAACCTTTATTCTGGCCGACCTGCCTATGTTGCCCAGCGTCGACGTAATCCAAACGAATGGCACACATCCGATAACCGACCTATTTGTTTTACTTCCTCCTGCGTCGGACATATCGCCCGTTATTGCCGAAATCGTTGGTTCCAGCCACAAAGGTCCCGCCTGCCACCCTCCTCTATCTACAATGACCACTCTCGTCCATTCTGACCTGGTCGTGACCCCTCAAGCACAGCCGCTAATACCGAACCTTCACGCCTCAACCGATCACCCTTCCCCCACCGCCGTCAGTCCCGTTGGCCCAAACGCCGTCGCTCTTCATCTCCCAGTCCATATGGACGCTCTCCGACGGAAATCTAGGCGCTGCAGCATCTAGAGGTGATGCTGCAGTAGGGACCACCATCTTAAATCCTCGTCTAGGTCTTCGTGCGTGCCGTAATTTGCTCACCGTGCTCATGGACGGCACAGCCGTCCACACCCTCATTGATACAGGTGCCCAAGTTTCTGTTCCCTGCCCCTACACAGGTTGTGCGTGTTGCAGATGGAGCAACGTCAAAGGTCGTTGGCATGTGTTCGGCCCGCGTAACGATTTCTGGTCGCCATGCTACCGTTCTCTCTACAGTTCTGCAGCATTCTGCAGTTCTACAGTTCTGCAGCAGTGTCCTCACGACATCATTCTTGGCCTCGACTATCTGACCATGCAGCCATCATAGACTGTGCTACCAGCGTCGTTGAACTTCACCTGCCCTCTCCTTTCGACCCACCCTCTCCTGTTCTTCACCGCCTATATAGTGTCCACTTTGTCCGCCTACTTGAAGCCGCAACTTATGTTACGTTCTGCTCTGTACCCTCTATTCCCGATAGACACTATATCGTTACCCCAACCCTTGATGCTCCCCCAACCCGGCGCGTTGCCCTTACTCATACCATCGTCACAGTGACTGCGAACCAAACATGCCTCCCTGTTCTGAACTTTGCGTCGCAAAATCCAGCCCCTCCCGCTAGGCATCTCGCTCGCCACTCTGTGCCCTGTACATGAATGTGATCCCTCTGCTGTGACCGCCGGTTTACCGCCCTCCTCCGACTGCTCTTTATCTGAAGTTTCCAATCTTCAAAACTATGCCAAGATGATCGCTCCGGACCTTTCTCCTCCACAAGCTCATGCACGCAGTCGTCTGTTGGCATCTTTGAGAGACATTTTTTATTTGGATCAGTGCCCATTGTGTCGAACTGCTCTTGTGCAACATCGCATACACACCGGCGACGCTGCTGCTATTCATCGCCGTCCTTATCGCTTATCCGGTGCTGAACGCTAGGTAATCGAGAAGGGTGTTGGCAGGATGCTCGCTCAAGACATCATTGAACCCTCGACGAGCCCGTGGCCGTCCCCAGTCGTTCTGGCTACAACTACAGATGGCAGCTGGCGCTTTTGCGTCATTATCGCCATCTCAACAGTATCACTAAAAAGATGTGTACCCTCTTCCCAGAATTGATGATGCCCTAGACTGCCTCCATGGAGCTAAATACTTTTCTTCCATCGATTTACGGTCCCGTTATTGACAGATCGCTGTTGACGAGCAGGACTGTGAAAAAAACAGCCTTTTCACACCAGACAGCTTGTACCACTTTAAAGTCATACCGTTTGGTCTCTGCAAAGCACCGGCGACCTTTGAACGAATGATGGACTAAAGTCTTCGCGGATTTAAATGGACAACGAGCCTCTGCTACCTCCCTTCACCGAAATGCCAGTTTGGTCGCAGCCAACTCACCATTCTTGGACACATGGTTGACGCCTCCAAAGTACGACTTTATCCGACTAAAATTCAAGCCGTCAAAGACTTTCCGCGTCCTCATCTTCGAAGTATAGCTTTGTCGGCCTCTGCTCTTACTTTCGCCGCTTTATCAAAGACTTTGCCCGTATCGCTCGTTCTCTCACCGACCTACTTAAGAAAGACACCGCTTTCACGTGGGGCCCTGACCAGCAAGGTGCGTTTTCAACGCTTATAAGCTTACTGACGTCTCCCCACGTCTTGGCTCATTTCGATCTCTCAGCTTTCATTGAAGTTCGAACAGACGCCTGCGGATATGGGATCGGAGCAGTGCTGGCTCAACGCCAACATGTCAATGACCGCGTCATCGCATATGCTAGCCGTGTACTCTCCAACATGGAACGCAATTATTCGATTACTGAGCTCGACTATGTCGCCCTTCTATGGGCTGCCGCTAAATTCCGACCTTATTATTCGACCATTCTTTCTCAGTTGTCACTGACCACCACGCGCTTTGCTGGTTGTCATCTCAGAAAGATCCCTCCGACCGTCTTTGTCGCGGGGCTTTGCGCCTTCAAGAATATTTCTACAACGTCGTTTACACGTCGGGGTGCCTTCATCTAGATGCCGATTGTTTTTCTCGCTATGCTGTAGAGCCCCCGGATCTCGGTGACGCAGAGGCGATTCCCTGTGTCTTCGCCCTCTCCAATCTCGCCAACATAGAAGGTGAGCAGCGCAACGACCCATCTTTAAAAGCCATCATTGAAGGCCTGGCATCTGGAAGAACAGATTCTTATCTGCAGCTTTTTGTTGTAGAGGATGGTATCCTCTACCCCCGTAACTTTCATAATGATGGTTCTCCCCTCCTGTTGGTGATTCCCAAAAATCTCCGCTGCTCTGCTATTGAAGAACTCCACGACCTGACCACAGCTGGCCACCTCGGTGTGTCTCGCACTTACGACCGCGTATGGCGTCGTTTTTGATTTTGGCCGGGACTATACCGCAGCATCCGACACTACATCGCAGCCTGCGACACTTGTCAGCAAATGTCCTTCCACTGCCTATTCATAGACCAGTTATGTGCTGAGAGAGATATTTTAATGGCAACAGAGATGTCTGCCTGGTGGTAAGTCTAGCAGGCTACTCCTGATGAGGGTTGAGGGATGAGGGTGACAGAGTGTGTGAGGGGAAGGGGAAATAAATGAGAAAAAGAGAATCGGTGTCGCACACTTTCACACGCACATAATCACACACAGATGAGTTTTAAAGGGTATTAATCAACCCTGTATCCTTCCGAAAAGTTATTAAGGCCTTGGTAGCTCGCGCAGCAGACGATCCGTCGCACCAAGGACCCAGGACATGTTCAAGGCGCAAGGTTGTGTCTTTAGGTAAGCTTAAATTATTGCGCAGTGTCCTGCAATGTGCAGTAAACCGTTGACAGGAGGTCACCAAATGTTCAAAATTTTCACACACATCACATGTAGAGCACAGAGGCCTGCTCGCTATGCCTATTTTATGTAGGAAGTAGTTTGTGTATGACACATTCAAGCGGATTCGGTGTAGACAGTTTCGTTGCCACCTGTTCAAATTGTGAGGAATTCGAAAGACGCAAGTGGGATCTATTCGGTGTAGAGGTCGATATTGATGGTTCTGGTCACACCACAGAGAGCGTTGCCATCGCCATGATTCAGTTGCTACAAGTCTTGCTGCATCTCTTCGTGAGAATGGTACTGAAATTGTCCTTGTGGAATCTTAGTTCTTTTACAGCGGCGTCGGCGAAGTCGTTGCCCGCGATGCCGCAGTGAGCAGGTAACCACTGTAGCACAATGCTGTGATTCAGGTCATAGGCCTCTGTGTGTAGCTTATTTATGTCAATGACGAGCTCTTCCTGAATTCTTGATGAGTTAAGCAATTGTAGTGCAGCGCGACAATCGCTGAAGATAACCCATGCTGCAGGGTGTTGTTGTAGAATATATACAATTGCTTCTCTCAGAGCTGTTAACTTAGTAGCCACAGCTGAAGTGCGATGACTGAGTCTTGCCGAGATTGTGGTTTGCATTGATTCTATCCACACGCTGATGGATGAAGAAATAGCTGTGACAGAGCCGTCAGTATAGATGTGGCAATGATGACTGTAGCGTGCACAGATGTGCTTATATTTAAGTGCGGGTCCTGGGGTATGGGCTTTTCTTTTGATGCCAGGTATAGTTGTCCAAATTTTCCATGAAGCAAACCTCCATGGTGGGAAAGATGACGGTACTGCGCGTTGATATTGCTCATGCAGTAGATGGGAGAGTGATGTCATACTTTCCTCTGAAAACGGGTGTGAAGGTTCACGTGCAAAGCGCAGCTGGGCGCGAAGCAGCTCCTGCGGTATCAGTACTGTTACAGATAGACGTCTGCTCTCCGCCAGAGTGCCCACTGTGGAAGTGTTCTTCGGAAGACCGAGGCACTCTCTCACTCTCACACTCTCAAAGCTTTGGCCTGCATGGCTTCAAGTAGTTTAATGCTTGACTGCGAGAGGCCTTGAAGAACAGGTCGGCTATAACGCAGAAGACCTTCACAAAGTTCTCCATAAAGCCGTAATAAGGAATCGGTAGAGCAGCCTCTTCTGGTCATTGAGAGCATACGGAATATAGATACGTATGAGGAGAGTTTGGTCTTAAGTTGTTGAACGTGTGGTGACCAGGAAAGGGACCTATCAAAGGTCACACCTAGATATTTTTGATGGTTGACATACGGTATAGGAGTGCCAGCAACGTTCAGTACATAACGGGAGAGATCACGTCGTGAAAATGAAATTGCTGCGCACTTTTCTGGAGATATAACAAGACCTCGCTTGTTTAAAAATAATGCAATGCCTACTATTGCTTTTTGTAGTCGAGCATGCACAATGCGCCTGTTTCTTCCGGAGCACCATATGCAGATGTCATCTGCGTAGAGGGAGATTTCAACAGTAGGTGGCAAGGGCCTGTCCAAACCAAGAAGAGATATATTGAAAAGGGTTGGACTTAAAATAACTCCCTGAGGAACGCCACGAGACATGATGTAAGGACGTGTCACCTTGATCTGTTGACATGTAAATGTTCCTATCACGAAGATAATCAGAAAGCCAGTTATACATTCGTCCAGCAATGCCAATTGAACGCAAGGCTGAATGAATCGCCTCGTGCGTGACATTATCAAATGCTCCTTTAACGTCAAGGAAAACGGCAATAATTAGAGACCGCTCAGCTTTGCTGCGCCTGACACAGTTGGCAAGAGCAATAACATTATCAATACTGCTTCGGCCTTTTCGGAAGCCAGACATTGATGGAGGGTAAATTCTCCTATTCGTCAAGTCCCAGGTAAGGCGTGAATGAACCATTTTTTCCATCAATTTCCCAGCACAGCTTAACAGTGCAATAGGACAATAAGCGTTTAGATCAATTGATGGCTTACCAGGTTTAAGGACGGTTATTACGCGCGCAGTCTTCCATCTCTCTACAAGGCTGCCAGCTATCCAAGAGTTGTTATAGATGGTAAGCAGCTGAGTTTTGGCTTTTCTTTTAAGACGCGACAGCGAAATGTAGCTAACACGGTCAGGCCCTGGGCAAGATCTCTTGTTGGTAACTGCTAGCGCAGCTTGAAGTTCTTCCATAGTGAACAATTCGTCTAGGAAAGAAGGGTTGGGCGACGGGACAAAGGTGGGGAGCACATTTTGCAGTGAAGGAGCTGCTAATGGAGCAATTATCTTTGAACAAAAAGTATCTGCTACATGAAGACAAGTAGTATTGGCATTTAGAGCCACGCACTCGAAAGGATGTAGTTGTGAAGGCTGACTTCTTAAGCTTCGTACAATACTCCATACTTTAGATAGTGGTTTTCTAGGATCTAATTTTGCACAAAAAGATGTCCATTTCCTTCTTTCTAGCTTGTCCAAATGGCGTTGAAAGTGTTTTTGTGCTCGCCTAGAAGTCCGGATATCGTCTCTAGAAAGTGTCTTGCGCGCTCATCTTTCTGCTCTGCGACGTATTGCTCGAAGTGTTTCATATTCGGCGTCAACAGCTGAGTACATCTTTGGAGTGTGGAGGACTCTCGTGTGCGATGTTTGAGCATGTGCTACTGCAGCAATGAAGGAGTCATAATTTAAGTTTGACAGATCCTGCTTTTCTACGGCATCAGCGAAAGCTTCCCAGTTCGTATAGCGAACTTTATGCCGCTGAGAGGCGAGAGAAAAGCCACAAACCTCAATACATGTAGGTAGGTGATCGCTGCTATGAGTCTCGATGTCCACAGACCAGGTTGTTGAAACTGACAGATCAGCAGAGATCATGGAGATATCAAGAGCACTGGACCGTGCTCCTTGATAGTAAGTTGCTTGGCCGTCGTTGAGAAATAATAAATTGTTGGAAAGTGCGAAGTCGAATAGCTGCCGGCCTCTGGCTGTCGATCTGACGCCTCCCCACCCAGCATGATGTGCGTTGAAATCTCCCGTTATAATGTGTGGCACAGGGGTACTTCGCATGATATCTTGTAGGCGTTCAATATTGAAATTAGCACGAGGTGGTATGTAGGCAGCAATTACTGTAAACTGCATGTTCATGCAATTTAAAGTGGCTGCAACGTATTCACGTATTCATTACGTGGATCAGTTGGTATGGGATGCTGGATGAAGTTGACATCTTTCTGGATAGCCAGAAGAACTTTACTGAGGTCTGTACCAATTGTTGATTGCAGTACTGTGTAGCCTGGGAGACGGATTGTAGTATTAAGCCGAGATTCTGATATACCAATTATAGGGAAACGATGCTTGAAGACGAAGTGTCGAAACTCAGAGAGACGGGGGCGGAGGCTGCAGGCATTCCATTGAAAGATGGTGGCCTTATTTCGGATGGCTTGCACGCTGGGTGGAGCAGACGACTGATTGTCTGCTACCGCCATTGCGCGAGGAGAGGAGATATGAAATCAAGAATTGTAAGGATGGCTTTCGCCACCGGCGAGGAGAGTGGTATAAGAAAAGCGCGAACAGCCTCAACAAGTGAGCACAGTTGGGAACTAGAAATGTCAGAGTTTCTGCGAATAGAGGTTTCGCATGAGCGGTTCCGGGATGCACACCTCGAATGAGCTGCTGTGCAGTAATGTTTTGTGGGCTTGGTACAGATGGTTGTTGAACCTCTGATTGTTGTGGAATAGGAGGAAATTCAACCACGTCATCAATTCTTGGATGACCAGCAGCATCTTTCTGTGACTGTCCTTGTGATTTCTTTCCCGTCAATGGTTTTTTTCTGTGATGACTACTCCTGATTCGATTTTGGTCAATTAAAGCAGATTTTGCTGACTTGTAGTCGGTATTGTTGGATATCTTGTACTTATAGATTACTTTCTCCTTTTGGTAGGCAGTGCAGCTGGAAAACGTTGCCTCATGCTGCTTTCCGCAGTTGGGACAAATGGGGATGTAACTTGGGCACGTGGTACGGTCATGATTTCCCCCACAGCGTGGGCAGCGCAAGGCTAGTCGGCAAGCAGTAGTCACATGGCCGAAGCGCTGACATCTACCACATTGTCGTGGTTTTTGGATGTATTCATGCACACGGTATCTTGTATATCCAAGAATAACGTATTCTGGCGCAGATTCTGTCACAAAAACAATGCGGATATTTTCGGAATTTCCCAATCGGCGCACTGATGTTATTGCAACTCTCTGCAGTAGTGCCGAGTAGATATCTTCTTGAGAAAGATCCAGGGGCACACCCTTGATTTCTCCTACGCCACAGTTGTTTGGTCGGGGCTCGTATGCTTGCACTGCAATTCCTGCTATTGATTGTACTTGTAAAAGGCGTTCAGTAGGGACCGCGGTTCGGATGTCAACTGCCAGAAGATTAAGCCGCTCGTTTGGCGAACTTGAAGGACTACATCTGGACCCAGAGATTCAAATGCTTGCCTCATTGCCAGCGGATTAAAGCGAGTAATACGGTATCCGGTGTTTACTGGTTTTATGATTACTGTGAGGTTGCACTTGGTCGCTTTAGAAGCATTAGTTGCGTCGACACTGAAATTCGACCGCCTCGAGCTGCGGCGACGCTTCGATGGCACTTGAATAAATTTGTCTGGCTCTTGAGCAGACTGCGCCACAGCATCTATACAGGTAATGGCAGACGAAGTATCTGAGCTATCAGGAAAATCATCCTGACCTGTAGGCATCGGCCGATCCCAGCTTGCGGTGGAAGGACCAGATGCGTGTTGTAGATGAGCATCAGAGGGTGAGAGTCCTGAAGTACCTGGTGATGACAGGTGACCGCATGATACACAGGTTGGGATGACGGGTGACGATTGCAGAGCTGGCACAGTCTGCAGAGGTAGGCCTGACGCGACGCCAGAAGAACACTCAGGTGATAATCCAGGGTGCGGCATCGGTGGAGCCGCACCCGCCGCTGATAACATGTCAGGATCTTGCAATATAGGCTATCTGGGACACACATATCGAGTATTAAAGGGAAATCAAACAGATTTCGCAGAGACGAGCAGGCACAGCCTGACAGCTCCCTGACTTCTTCGTCTTCCCAGTTATGCGCTGAGTTCAAGCTTTTTACACTCCGACAAAATATAGTATACGGTAATATTACATACAACCCCTATGAAACACAAGCCGGGTTTTATCCCTGCATTGATCAACCCTCACAGAAGTATAAATTTCATTTTATTAAGCTCACATATCGGGAAGGCATGTTCTGTTCTTCTCAACACGCATTACATATCTACG
This sequence comes from Amblyomma maculatum, assembly GCA_023969395.1. Lineage (NCBI taxonomy): Eukaryota > Metazoa > Arthropoda > Arachnida > Ixodida > Ixodidae > Amblyomma > Amblyomma maculatum. The sequence continues at coordinate 425,207 of JAJIZL010022111.1, read as the reverse complement.
CTGATCGGTCGTTCACACATCACTCCGCGCGCGCAGCTTTCGTTGTGCTTAACTCAACTCAAAATATATTATTTGTTACAATTCTTTGCAGCCGCCTTCCAGTACATATGAAGCGGAACTTGTAACTTTTCATTCTTCTATTGATTATGTACTCAATAACCCTTCCTCTGCGCCTATTCATTTCTATACAGATTCTCTATCCCTCCTCTCTGCCATTTCTTCGGTAAATTTATTTAACCGCACAATTATTACCATTAAAAGAACCTGTCGCGCTTATTATCTCACTCCATTCCTGTTATTTCATATCCGTGGCCACTCTGGAGTTTATAGTTGATTTAGCCGACCAAGCAGCTAGTAGCGCAGGTCAGTATTGCCGCTCACAACCTTCTATGCTTCACGATGTTGTGTCCGTTCATGCTTGAACCGTTCTTCCCTTGTTTTGGGGAGCACATTTTGGCACTAACGTAATTGTGGAACAGAATTATTTAATTGAATACCTGATATTCTTAATATACCAAATATTTGTCCACCCCGTAATCCATGGAGGCATGGCAGACTTTTTTATTTAAAGGAAAAGTACGTCAGTCCCCCTCTTCACTTTGTTTATGTGGAAAGATGTACAGTGATGTCCGTCGCTACTTGTTCCCTTACTGCTCCTTTTGTTTCTCGCCTCAAATATTTTTGCTCACCTGATATTACAACGTCTCTTTACTGGACTCTTCTTAGGAATATTGCCCCTTGTGCAATTTTAATTCAAATGGTCCGTCACATTTTCAGCACTATACCTGACTACTGTCGCTTACTTTCTTATTTGATGTGATCTATTTCCTCTTATCTTTTCGTCTTTAAAATTTATTTAGGCAGTTTTATTTCTGTATATATCTCCTTTAAAATGTTATATATGTCTTTTTTTTTCTTCTCTCTCTATGTCCTAGTACCTTCTATATTTTTTTCGAGTGTTCTGCCCAATTATATTCGTGATAATTTATAGTTTTCAATTTTTTTACCATCTAATGATGACCTGTGATTCTATTAAATCTAGGTATCCTTTCCTTTTTGTTCTTTCTGGCTGCCTTTTTACCTGGGTGTTTTATGACCCGTTTCCTCACGTGGCGCGCACGATGCTGCAACTAACTCTCCATCCTTGCCCTTACAATCACCAGGGGATGTCCTTTCCATCCTGTACGTGAGTCTGGCTGTGGTGGGGATTAGGTCTCCCCGGAGTGTCCTCTTGCAGACTTCCTACCATGCTCTGTACAAAGGAGGAATCATGCTCCTTGGTTGAGCTTGTCTGTTATTTGGCACGCCCACCTGCTTGCATGGCAGCGCCGTTCAGTCTAGTAGGGAGATCTTTCATGCTTACCGGATCGTTTGTACTTGTTCATTAGCATTCTATCGTGCAGTGCCCATCGCTGCCGATTACTCTCCATCTGTTTTGACAAGCACCAGCCGATGAGCAGCCTGATCCTGTGCTTCAGCCTGATGGTGGTGGGGGCGAGGGTTTCGTCGGAAGGTCCTGCAGACCCCCTATCACGATCTGCACAGGGGAGGACTCCGTGCTCCTGTGTTGAGCAGTGAGTTTTAGGCTTGCCTTTCAGCTTGTCTGGAGGTGCCTGTGACTGCAGTCACTCTTGCCATCGGAGCCGGGTCCGCAAGGGCACCATGCATAATTTTATGAAATGAGTAAATTTTTCTTGTTCTGTTTTTACTCCTCTGTGGTCTATTTTGCAAGTCCGGCATAGTGGGGCTGTAGTTATGCTTGAAATATTTCCAGCGCTTCTCTTACCAAGCCTTTTCGGATTAATATAACTTGTTCCGTGACGGACGTCTTTTGCATCAGAATAGGTTATCTAGGCGTTTTTTTTCCATTTGTTTTGCTTAGGCTACACCCTTCTCTTATTCTCTCTCTCGTGTTTGGTGTATCAGCACTCTCTCATTTATTTTTAGTTCATTCTTTTCCTCCTGATTTGTTTTTCCTCTGTCTTTGTTGATTTATGGACCAACAATTACAATGTTATAGGCGGCTGCCAAATTCTTGTCACCCACTTTTTAGTTCTATTTAATTTCCTTTTGTGGTGGACTGTCCTGTTCACTATTTTTCTACGGTTTCTCTTTTTTTCTGTTTTGTGTTCTGTACGTCTATCTCTCTCACCGCATGTTTGTCACTTTTTTGCATATCTTGTTTTACTTCTGTTTTTTTGGTTTTTCGTTTCTGTTTCCTGTTTTTGCCTTATTTGCAGGTCTGGATGCTGCCTTCTGGTGTTTTTTTTTTTTTTTTTGCTGGCCAGCGAGGACCTACTTGCGACTCGGATCTAGTTTTTTTTCAACTCCCTTTTTTATTGTTCTTCTAATTTTTATTTCCTTCTTAATAAAAAGTTTTTTTTAGCCTTTGCTCCTTTTTATTTATATTTAATTGTCTTGAAGCCCTGTAAAGCTTTTCTGGTCTGGGCTCCCGCTCTTTTTTTTTCTTCTTTTAAGCTGTTCGAAAGGGCAAATAAAATGGTAAATTGGGACATATGGCGCCAGCTGTGCAGGTTCGAGTGGCATTGTCCTTCTTTTAAAGGGCGTAACGTCCAGAAAAGCAACAAAGTCAAGCAGCCGCAGACTCGACTTCCAGCCGCATTTCATCGGAAACAAAATAAAAAAAAATGGTCGTCAGATCTCTGAACCGGACTTCTAATGCGGAACCAATTACAGATTTGGGAAAGCACAATTATCTGTAAATTAGTTCTTAAGGTGCTGGAAAAGTACTGGCGGTGTGGAGAGGTCCGTACTCAGGGATACCGTGTACGCGGAGCAAGAACTTCGTTCTATAGTTCCGCGCCAAATATTTCTTGCATCCACTGATCAAGCTGCTCAACATTTTCTTGTCCCAGATGATAGGCCATTCGATCATTAGTAGCAACAGCTAAATATTATAACTACCTACCTCACTTATGCAAGCTTTGTCACAGAGTGCCAGTATTGCCCGCCGGCTTTCCCCACGATTGAGGTACGGAGGTACAAAATGCATGCCCGTTTTCGTTCATGACGCGCGCTACAACCGCACAGTGCTTGCAATCGCCACGACATCCTCAGCGGGTACAGAACCTGCCTTCCTATAACCATCTTCGCCCAGTACGAAAGCTGCACACTGCGTACAAAAGTGTTCGTCATTCTATTGAACTATAAAGCAAGACCGCGAGAAAATTATTATGCTGCTATAATCAAACAGCAATAACAAAAGAGACAAAGGCGACTAATCTCTTCTCAGACCCTTTCTGCACTTTCAATGTTTAGATACGAGGTGCGAACGTAAAAGGTTAAATGAAAAGCTGTGTTTACATCAGCCGACATTATCAAGTCATTTAATCATTAGTTAGGCCTTCATCACATATTCCACTGATACCCTGAGGCAAGAAATATCATTGAACGAGAATCTCCGTTTACTCACTGGAAATTCTACATCTACGACTACAGATCCCCGATTTATTTCTAACCTCGACTTTAAGCACAAAAGTGCTTTTTCGAAGGCAAACCACGGTACCATTATTTCTTTGCAAATAAATACTTTGAAATACGCTGCATTATTGCGACATCTCGTCGTCCCTTTGCCCTGGTGGCTTGTTCATGTTTTTCCACATACCTGAGCTTTGTTTATTTATACCCCAAGATGTTTATTTTCTCTATCTTGGTATCTCACGTCCCTGTAAGCTTTTTATAGGTTAAATATTTGAATACTGTCTGACCCGACCTAATTGCACCGAAGGTGAAGTCGACAGCATCTCCCTCGTATCCACATATATTACTGTGAAGAACATGTGATAATTTGATCAAAGACGAAGAAAGAAACGAAGAAAGGAGTAAGAAGAAGAGGAAAACGTGAAGGTTGGCTCGAGCAACGCGAGGCACGAGCAGGGAGAACAGGCGACCAGCGGAGCCGATTGGCTGTCCAAGGAGCTCGGAGTGGTGCGTCTTCTGCCAGGCCTGACCCGGGGATCCAGACCTGGGGCCTGCCGGCCGTATCCTGTCCTGTTCTCCGGTCGTCCACGAAACTCGGAACGGTGGTCGGGCCCGGGAGTGCCACAGCGCCAGCTCTTCACTGGCACGAGCGTTCGGCGCCGTGCTGAGCCCAGGCACGTCGGGGAGGCCTAACGCATCTGCCGTGGAAAGGCCACTCGAGGCCTCTTGCCTCTACTGGGCCCCGACCGGTGGCCTAGCCTTCCGCTGGGCTTACTGAGGCCCTACTGCACCGACCCTGCAGAACTCTGCCTACCCGGAGTGTCTGCACCGGCTTCTCCACCCAACGAACTAACTGGTGACTGTAGATAACTTAGTGTTAAGTCTTTGACCCACTTGATCGTTCTACTCTCGTCCCGTCCATGCGTACATAAATTATTCGTTGTTAGCTTGGTCAGTCTGGTCGTCTATTTAGATTGCTGTCTCTGAATAAGCCACAGAATAAGGTGGCCAGAAGTGTTAAAGAAAAGAACCTCACAATTACCCTGTGCTTGTATCTTCCTAGTCATTGGCTAATAAAACAATGTGGTCCGCGTACATTTATCTTGGAAGCGTTTGTACCGGGTCTGTTTCACCTTGCTTATTCGAGATATTAAAGCGAAGGTTGCTTCCGAGGAGGCTATTTTCTATACACCTCATACGAATCATGAACAACAGCGATGATAGCGGATATCCTTGCCTTAATACTTTGCACAACTCGACAGTATCATGTAATGCCATTAAGGCTATGCGCAAAAAAGACAACCTTAATGGAATAGCCTTAATGGCATTACATGATTCAAGCCAACTAGCCCGACAACAACTCTTGTTGAGGTTCAACTCGACAGTAGTCCTACTTCCTAACCCATCCCATGCAATGTGAGCTTTATTATCTCTGCATATTTTCTTTAGTAATTCAATTATTTCTTTACCGACGCCTTCAGCTTCAACTATGTTCCACAGAAGTTTCCTATTCACGCTGTCGTATGCGCGGCATTTGTTCAGCAAGGCTAAATAAATTCTGCATCGTGCGCTCGGCTGTTCCATCGCCAGCGGCGCGCACTTCGGGGTGACGTCGACACCACTTACTTTCTAAACAATACCAATCTTGACCAGGCGGTGTACGTCATTTCGCTGGTAATGTTCTTCAGAGGTAGATCTCAAGACATTCGATTGTCATAAAACCGCAGAAAGTGAGAGCGGACATGCTTGCAAACGTACAACACGAATTCAACTCGACCACGCCGGCCACCTCAAATTACTCGGCGCCATTGTTGGAAGCGCTGAACGCCTCGGTCCACTAGCGCAGCCAAGCCACTGCAGGTTGCCTATACAAAATAAAACCGTCAAGATGTATAAACCAAGCTCCTATCACAAAATCTTTCACCTGCTGGGTGAAACGCGCAAATTGAGAGGGCATGCGTTGCAGAGATCCAGGACTGTTCACACACTATCATTCTTCTACTGACCCTCTTCAGCCAAGACACGCTAGTTTCAGCCATTGCCGCCCGGACTCAAGCCAGGGATGAGATGCTGACTCTGTCCAGCACACTGTACTAACGTCAACCATCTCTCTCTCACAACTTTTATATCCACTCACCCCTTCCTCCAGTGCAGGGTAGCACACCGGTTGCTGTTACGGGTTAACCTCCCTGCCTTTCCTCCTCATCTTCCTCCTCCTCCTCAGCCGTTTGGCTGTGCTGCGGCAGGAGCATAACGGTAAGGCTGTAGATAACGCTCGCAAGTGCGTTATAACCGATCGCTGAGGCTCCGGCCGTCGTCAGCAAGCGATTTGGCCGCGATGACGGGGACGTTAGCGATTTCGAGCAAGTCTCCGATTAACATTTCCAATGGCTGGCCACGATAATTGCATTCTACTCACGATCCGTTACACGCATACATGTACAGGAAAGTCCAACTGGATAGATGGATGCACGGACGTAGTATGTATGTATGTATGTATGTATGTATGTATGTATGTATGTATGTA
>JAJIZL010022111.1:397077-419229 GCA_023969395.1 Amblyomma maculatum | reverse complement strand
GTATGTATGTATGTATGTATGTATGTATGTATGTATGTATGTATGTACCCTAGCACCATCCCCATGAAAGCGCGGTGCTGATGATCACCCTGCTCAAACTATTTATGCTTTTTAAGAACACTTCAACTGTCACGACTTTACTTTTAGACCAGGGATATCTTTAAATACTCGTGTTTAATTTGGACTTGCCTTCCATGCCTGCCTCCCCTGCTATTTACCATCAATCTTTCAATTCTCTCTTGCATAACTTCTACCGCCAATTCGTTCGCGCTTTTTGTTACCGCTAAACGCCAGTAGCTCGGTCAGGCTGACTAGTCCGCATCAACATCTGGATGGATACTGCCAAGCTAAGGTATAATGTTGTGATGGAGCAACGAATAAGACGTAGTAGAAGGACAGGGTACTTACTGGTGGGGGAAGGAGTGCAGAAAGATGTGGAAGTGGCTCTTCTGAACACGACCAGTATCTCACTTCGCTGGTCTGGCGCGACTTCATCCTGAGTGAAGGTTCCACGCTGTATCATCTTGAGGGAGGTTTTCTGGGTCGTCCTAATTAACGAATCAACCCGAACTTCGTCGGAGTTGATATCTTGCCGGCCTAACAGTGCACGTGCCAGATATGTCCCTGGACGGAGAGCCAACACTTAGGCCTACACCCAGCAGTTCCTGGCTGCATTACCGAGAGCCCCGCTCCTTCGCGGAAGCAGCTGATGATGGCATGGGTGAATGGATCGCTAACTACCAAAGAGTAAGCCGCTAGAACAAGTGGGACAATAACGACCGGCTAGCGAACGTCGTTTTCTCGCTCACGGATACGGCTCTCACATGGTATGAAAATCACGAGGATACCTTGACATCAAGGCCTCGCTTCGTGGAAAAACTAACAAAATGCTTAGGTGATTCATTGGCGAAAAAAGAGGGCTGAGCCTTAGCCAGCCTTGCTAAGAACAAAGCTAGCGAAATTGATGGCATTCCAGCTGAGTTGCTTCAAAACCTCAACCATGACGCTGTTAACAATCTGCATACATTATGTCAGAAGATTTGGACAACCCTGCAGTGGCCACAAGATTGGAGGAGGTCAGTTTACATCCCCATTCCAAAGAAATGCAGTGCCAAAGATCGTTCCAACTACCGCACGATCGCGATTATTTCGCATGCTAGCAAGGTGATGTTGAAATTCCTCCAAGGTAGGCTGCAGCAGTATGTGGATCGGGAGCTTCCGGACGTACAAGCTGGATTTCGCAAGGGCAGAGGAACTAGAGACCAAATTGCCAACCTTTGCTGGATCATGGAAAAAGCAAGAGAGTTCCAGAAACTCATCTACTTCTGCTTTATTGATTATGCGAAGTAGATCACAGCAAATTGTGGCAAGCTCTCCAAGAGATGGGAGTTCCAATTCACCTCACCTGTCTCCTAAGGAACCTGTATGAAGGGCAAGAGGCCACATTCAGAACTGGGCATGGTCTTACTGATTGGGTTCTGATTGAGAAAGAAATAAGGCAAGGATGCATACTGTCGCCCTGCCTATTTAACCTACATGCAGAGTGCATCAGGAGGAAGGCCGGTCTGGACGAGTCTTCAGCTGGAGTGAAGATTGCTGGAAAACGTATCAACAAGCTTAGATATGCAGACGATACCACTTTAATGGCAGAAAGTGAAGTGGAACTCGAAAGACTTCTGATGCGCGTACAAGAGAGTGAGAAGTTTGGGCTTAAACTGAACATTAAAAAGACAAAGATCATGACGTCTTGCCCTATCAAGTCCTGGAGCATCAATGGACAAGAAGTGGAAGCTGTGACAGATTTTCTGTTCTTGGGCTTCACGGAAGGAGACTGCAGCCATGAAATTAGGAGACGCCTGCTTATGGGAAAGACAGCAATGGTTAGCCTTGACCGCCTATTAAAGAGCAAAGACATTAGTCTGCCAACCAAGATCCCTATAACTCGTGTTATGGTCTGTCCAGTTGTGATGTATGGGTGCGGGAGTTGGACTGTGAAAAAGGCTGACCGCTGAAGAATTGACGCGTTTGAATTGTGGTGCTGGCGAAGACTCTTGAGAGTTCATTGGACTGCCAGAGATTAAATCAGTCGATATTGTCGACCATATACCCTGACTGTTCTTTGGAGGGTCAAATTCTAAAGTTAAAGCTCAGCTACTTTGGTCATCTGATGAGAAGAGAGGAGTCGCTGGAGAAAGATTTGATGTTGGGAAAGGTTGAGGGTCGCCGGAGAAGGGGTAGGCAGCGAACGCGATGATTAGATGGCATCCTCGAGGCACTGCATATGAAGTTATGTGGTGTTAGGAAGATAGTGAGAGACCGGAAAGCGTGGCGTGACATGGTCCATAGGGTCACGAAGAGTCGGACAAGACTGAACGACTGAACTGAACTGAACTGAGCCGACATTGGCACATCGGGCTCAACTTCCCCTGAGACATGTACAGGGGTAGTCCAAAGTTCCCAGGCCGCAGGTTTTGCTTCTGGTCGGCATATTCTGGCATGTGATATCCCATAAAGCTATCAATTATCTAGGAGGTTAGAATAATGCTTCTTCTACCCTCCACCGGTATTTTGAGATTTGGAGCCGTCGTAGCTGCCCGACTATGCTGCTTTGAAGCAGACCATGTGGCCTGGGAACTTTTGACTACCCCTGTACGCAGTATATTGAGGCACTACTGAAGCTCTGAAAGGTCGCCTCGCCTCGTATGTCCGACGGGGACAAAGTGGGTCATTTGTTCAAGGGCTTCGATGAGAACATCTACAGGTTCCTTATCAGAATGGAAAGCCTGGAGTATGTCGGCGATATCGTATGGCATTGCCGAACATTTGAGAATCTGAAGATGTGCCGAATGACACCAATGTTTGGTCGTTTGGATACAGACAGAACAGTTGCTGCCACTGAAACAACTGCCGCATCTACTATCAGGAGCATAGTTCGAGAATTGTACCGCTCCCAGACATTCCCTTGACATCACACGTCCACGTTTATGCAATCATCATCATCATCCTCTGCCTGACTAACCCACTGTAGGGTGAATGCCTCTCCCATATTCCTCCAATTAACCCTGGAGAGCCTTTTAGTATCAATGCAGCGGACTTTGGTGCGCACCGCACGCTTCGTTTTTCTCGACGATTCAACGCTCAGAGGTCGCATCAGAACCAAAGCTAATATTACCGGCTACTGCCCATTCACGACCAGAATGCATGGCCTATTGCTTTCGCAATGGGGTTCGGCGCCATGAATATTACCAGCCACGAACCTTAGATCGCTCTGACGAAAAATGTCACCCACGGACCATTTATCTCCGAATCTGGATTATTTCCGCTGCAGGGATCCACGCCATATCGCAAGGTTCTGCCACCGCCGTCGACCTTACCCATGCGGGCCATCAATGGTCCCAGCGCAACCGTATCATCAGGGCGAATCCACCATGGCTGCATAGTCATCTCCTCCAACAGAACTTCGGCTCACTACTATTCGTAATTCGTTCCCGGCGTCAGGTCGGAGTGTAGCTGCTCCTACCTTGTTTCGCACGCGGCGATCTCCATTACTTCGCCGCCGGTCCTTGTCACCTCGTTCAGAAAACTAATCAGTGCTACCAATGGAGCTGAGGCCGCTGGAACTTCGCTCTGTTGCGATGTTCCTCATCTCGTCTCAGCGCTTAAGAACAAAGTTTATGTGCTCGGTAATGGCTTGTCTAAACTAGTTCTCGTTGATACCTGTGCGACTGCTTCTGTGGTTAGTATGAGATTTAAATGCCTGCTGGGACGCAAAGTGATGTTCAAGTGTGATGAAACCTCAACGTTTTGTGGTGGGAGTGGAGAGCCTCTGCGTCCTCTTGTAGTGTGTAATCTTGAAGTTCAATTGGGTGGAGCCATTTTTCTAGCGGAATTCATTGTTATCCCTAGTTCTGCCAATGACGTCATCCTAGGAAGAGACTTTCTGAAGCTCTGTGGACCTGCGGCTGACTGCTCGAGTGGCTAGGTTTATTTTGAGCATATGAGTGTGACCAGCCCTATGGAAGATGCGTGTGACCTCAGAATGGTGCTTTTTGTATTTCAAGATACCATCGTACCATCGCTGCTGCAGTGTGTGTTCCGATGTTCGCTGTCCTTGGCAAAGGTGGAATGTTTGAAGCACTAGTGCAACCAGTGCATTCTTCCTGCTGAAAGTGCATTCTTATACCCTTGTCACACGGGCATGCTTAACCGCGGTTACGATAGCCGTAGTTATCGGTAACCGCGGTTACGGTTGTTCACACAGCGGAACCGAACGCGGTTAGCCCGCTAACTACGGTTGGCGCGAACCGAGCTTGGCAACCTCGGTTTCATCGCTCAAACCGTGAACCAGAGTAAAGATGGCGGCGTCTCTGAGTAGTACGTGCGTTGTGCCTCCTGCATCTCTGGCATCTCTGGCTGCAGCTAGGAGACTTCTGTGGTCGCATGAAGCAACGATGATTTTAATACGGCTGTGGGAGGAGAGGCTCCACGCTTTGCGGGCCTGTACGAGAAACGCACGCATTTATGCGGCGATTGCTGCTGACCTCAACGCTGGCCTGCAAGCCATGGACGAAGGGCCCTATAGCGCATTCACGTGTAGCTGCACAACGTGCATATACCTTGTGGATCAAAACATTACCGTGTAGTGTTATGTCGTTTATTGTAAGAAATTAATGGATATTTGGTTGTCTATTTGGAAACCACGTGATCGCTGTCAAACCACTGAACGGTGGGCCTAATCCCCATGTGGCAGCGGCGAGATGACGGTTTCCTGTAACCACGGTTCTTCCGGCTAACCGTAGTTAAGCATAACCGCGGTTAGCGTGTCCGTCTGACTAAGGTATTACAGTGCCGCACTGTCTGGTACCTGTGGTTAGCGCCAGCGCATGGTTTTGGGCAATTAATCTTCATCTAAAACGATGGTTTTACCAAGTGGCTTAAAACTTGCTTTATGTGAACCGATGTGCCTACAGCTGTGGCGTCGGTCCCGGCTGCCCTGGCTGAACACGTTCCAACGTCCAGCGCTGAACGCACAGTTCTTGGAATGATCACCAAAACTCTGAGCACCACTGAACGCCGCTCATTTGTACACATTCTGTTGCAGTACTGGGCTGTCTTCGAATTCTCCCAGCCCCGCCGAACACCATCTATTCCCAGATCTCGTGCACGCCACGCTATCGATACCGGTTCGTCTATCCCAATTCGTCAAAAGGCTTATCGTGTGTCACCGTCGGAGCGCAAAATAATCCTCGAGCAGGTCACAGAGATGCTTGAGACGAAGGTCATTCAGGACTCGGTCAGACTTTGGGCTGCTCCTGTGATTCTTGTCCGTAAGAAAGACGGGACGTGGCGATTTTGCGTAGATTACCGCTGGTTAAATACCATAGCAGTCTGGGTGTGTTGTTTATTCATGACGAAAATGTACAGTGCAATGAAAGACAAGGACAAAATAGAGGAGCGAAGGAAGGAAGAAAGCGTAGTAGAAGTACAGTGTGGTAATGGTAGAAGGAGTGGAGAAAATGGCTCTGCTGCACACGACCAGCATCTCACTTCGCGGGTCTGGCGGGACTCCGTCCTGAGTGAAGGTTGCACACCGTAGCAAAGTGTTATTGTTTATGGGTATCCACAACTCATAGACAAGTTTCATGTTTTTGATTAAAATTTCTTTTGTAGCTTCGGGTTTTAGACATCCCCGGTGTCTTGAGTTCTCACAGGTATCCCTCATGTTCAGAATTTCCAATTTCTATATAAGTGTAGGGTCGGCTTCGTATCCATTGAATTATTCCAGTTTTTAGCCTGTGTGTGTTCTTCCGAAATACTTTACTGGTTAGTTTCCTGGTCATTTTCGGCCGCTGCGAGTCATTGTCCTTTAGGTATAAGTATTTAAATACTTCAGCTGCCCACCTATTGTCGTCCATTTCTCTAAGACGTTCTTCGTACGTTATTTTTCTCTGAGCATCTCGTCCCTCGAAAGACGCCCAGCCAATATCTCTCCCTATACTGCTTCGTTTGTAGTTTTGCCATGGGCTCCAAGTGCTGTCCTTCCCACAGATCCTTGGTTTATTTCGAACCTCGACTGGACTTCAGCCTTTAAGCACAAAAGTGCTTTCTCGAAGGCGAACCCCGGTATCATTATTTCTTTACAAATAAATACTTTTAAATATGCTTCATTATCACGATATCTCGTCTTCCCTTTGCCCTGGTGGCCGGTTCATGTTTTTCCATATACCTGAACTTCGTTTATTTATGCCCCAAGATGTTTATACTCTCTGTCTTGTTATCTCACTCCTTGCATTGTAAGCTTTTTATCGGCGAAATATTTCAATACTATCTGACCCGATCTAATTGCAGCAAATGTGAAGCCGACTGCATCTCCCTCGTTTCCACATATAATAACCAGTCCTTGTATATATTCCTGATTATTGGCTAATAAAACAATGTCGTCCGCGTACATTTATCCTGGAAGCGTTTGTTATGCGTCTGTTGCACCTTGCATATTCGAGATATAAAAAGCGAAGGTTGCTTCCTAGGAGGCTATTTTTCCTACACTTCATACGAATCATGAATAACTGTGATAGCGGATATGCTTGGCTTAGTACTTTGCACACCTCCACAGTAGTACGTCCTAACCCATCCCATGCAATCTGAGCTTTATTATCTCTGTATATTTCCTTTAGTAATACAATTATTTCTTTACCCCTGCCTTCAGACTCCACTATGTTCCACAGAAGTTCCCTATTTACGCTGTCGTATGCGCGGCATTTGTTCAGAAATGATAAATACAGTAGTTGCTCTACTTTCCGCAGTGGCATGCATTCGTTTATTCCAAAAATGCTATCTCAATGTCCTAACGCTCCTCAACAAGTTCTGCAGTTAGCCCAGTACATTATTACTTTCAATGCAAACCTGCCTTCTTAGTTTCACTGCCTGCATTGCTAGTCTGTATGTAACTGATGTTAACGTGATCGATCTAAATGATTTTATGTTCTTGTCACCTTTCTTTTATAGATTAAATTTATCATACACAGTCACCAGCTGTCTAGAATTTACTGTTTCTAGTGCCTTCATTAAAGTTATCGTTGCTTTTTGGATCGAGCTCATTAATTAACCTGATTGGAATTTCATCCATACCTGTTGTACACGCAGCAATATTTGTCTCCGCCTTCTTCCATTTAAGATTTGTAGGCTTCTCTCCTTCATGCTGTCATCGAGCCTAAATGATTCGGCCATAACTGATGTAATATATCGTATGGCGTCATACCTCTGGGCATTTTCCCTTGCTTTCCTGAATCTGTTCTTGCTCCCTGTAATTCTTTTTATCCAGCCAGTTTATATAATTGCAATAATTGGTTCACAGGAATGGAAAGGCGTAGTATCTGTCAAACGTGTTCTATGGGCACCTGACCCGCGCTGTAAGGGAAGAGATGAAGGTGGAAGTGAAAGCGGTGAGAAAGACAGGAGTGCCGTAGTGGAGGGCTCCGGAATTTTTACAACCTGGATATCTTTAACGGGCACTGAAATTGCGCAGCACACGGACGCCACTTCGTTTCGCCTCTATCGAAAGGCAGTCGCCGGCGGTCGCGATCGAACTCCGGCACAGTAGTTGAGTGTCTTACCACTGCACCACCGCGGCGGCGCAATTTGGCTCCAGAATTTCTTTGCGCCTCTTTAGTAGAATAGCGCACTTCGGTGTGTAGGGCCACTGAGCGGTAATTTCGATGACTACGTTCTGTGCACGCTGCAGGATCTAGACACTGAGAGCATGGTGAATACGTGTCTAGCATGAATGGAATGAAATGTAGCGCCATCTGTCAGCTAGGACGAGTTGGCGACAGGTTCATTGATCGTTTCACTCCACAATTACCCGTGAGCGCAGCCGCCATGACTGTTTCAAGTGCCAGAACGACGCGAATCTCCCCTCACATAGGAAAATAGTCTTTGTCAAACGTGTAGAGCCCAGGCGGTCTGCTTCTAAGTGATTTCGTGCGGCTTATAATGCATTTCCAGTGTTCTGAGTCTCTTGGTAGTAGGAAACTTTGTGGCTGTACCCTCTCCAGTACGAAATACCTCCACTAATGCTAGATCAGAGCCCCTACACGGCTCAGAAGCAGACGCCCAGGGCTCTACAATTTTGACAAAGGCTGCACATGCATCGCGTCATTTGCCACGAGGGCGCATACAACGGTCTCCAACGATGTCGTCATTTCTAGATGCCAGGACTGGACACGGTGCTGCGTAGCACAGATGGCAAGCAACACCAGGCTCTCCTACAACGGTCTCTGACGATTGGCGTGCGTGGTTGACTTATCGCAATGTAGGGATGCCCAACCACGGTATCGGTCTGGATAACGTCTAGTGGCCCTATAATCTGTGACTGTAAGCTCATGAAGCGCATGGAACTGAAGCATCTGAATTGGCTGGGTATGTGTACTTGTGCAACGAGCGGCAGACAGGTTTCGCGGGATACTCTGCACGGCTTATTTCATCTCGGATGTTTTGTGCGCACGCGGGCACGACGAGGCAAGGAGGCTGGTAACCGTGCTTCTGTTATCAGACGTCTTTGGTGCGTAAGTAGCATTTGCCGGGCAGGGCTTCCCGAGATGTTTGATGATGCGATGTCAGCAAGCGGCTGTTGTGTAATATGTTCCGGGCGTTTTAGCGGGCGTACACATTATTAAAGTATTAAACGTTTTACATTCCTCACCACTTGATTGGGATGCGCATCTCAAACAAGATACGCAATATTTGTAATATAAAGTATAAGTAAGCTGCTGTTTAGAAGAAAAATGGAGCAGCTCTCAGTGCAACATCGTACTTTTCTCTGTATGATGTCATTTCCTTGCCGCAGTTTATTATAATTAGCAACTAGCTAAACAATTCACATTGTCACGTGCCTAGCGCCTCCACCAGTGTCACGACTCAAGCCACAGGGAGCCCTGAAGGTACACGTAGACGAGGACCCGAGAATAAGGTCGGCTTCTAGTTCCGATAACAGAGTCCAGCGCCAGCGTGCCTCTCGAGCCAACGACCGCTTCGTCGTCGTCGGCACCAAGTAGAGCAGTCGCGCGGCGCTAGGCACGTGACACAAATGGCCTCCTTTGCACAGATGGCCAGCGCTCTGACTCTCCTGACTCGATGACGCATCATTTTCCTGGGACGCCGAGCAGCAGATGGCATTCGACGAGTTACGACGCCAGCTCCAGTCACCGCCGATCCTGGCACATTGCGACGATGATGCCGACACAGTTACACACGGATGCGAGCAACGTCAGCCTTGGTGCCGTTCTAGTTCAGCACCAAGACGGGGTCGAGAAAGTAATTGCCTACGCCAGCCGTGCACTTTCCCGTGCTGAGTGCAACTATTCCACCACTGAAAAAGAATATTAGACGGTAGTATGGGTCGCTGCCAAGTTCCGCCCGTACCTTCATGGCCGACCGTTTCGTGTCATCACTGATTAAGTTGAGGACAACCCAGAGGGCTATGGAACGAAAAATGGTAGGGGTAACATGAAGAGATAGAAAGCGTGCAGAGTGGGTCAGAGAAATAACTCAAGTTACCGACATTCTAGTAGAAATTAAGAAGAAGAAATGGACATGGGCAGGACATGTAGTGCGAAGAGAGGATAACCAATGGTCGCTAAGGGTAACAAACTGGATTCCAAGGGAAGGAAAGCGTAGCAGGGGGCGGCAGAAAGTTAGGTGGGCGGATGAGATTAAGAAGTTCGCAAGGGTCAAGTGGATGCAGCTAGCACAGAACCGGGTAAAGTGGAGAAATATGGGAGAGGCCTTCGCCCTGCAGTGGGTATAATCAGGCTGATGATGATGATGATGATGATGATGATGACTGATCATTACTCGTTGTGTTGGCTGAAGGATCCTTGCGGCCGCCTAGCACGTTGGGCATTGCGCCTGCAGGAGTTCAATTTCAATTTTATTTATAAGTCTGGCCGAAAGCGCACCGATGCTGATAGCCTGTCCCGCGCGCCCGTCAGCCCTCCTTTGTCAGATGCCACCGACGACGATAGCTTCCTTGGAGCAGTCACTACGTCCGACCTCGTTCCCAAACAGCATGCCGACGCCTAGCTGCGGCTGATCATTGACCATCTTGAAGGGGGGCACCCTACAATACCCCGGTATCTTGCTCGGGGCTGTCGTCGTATTACCTCCGCAATGGGGTGTTTTATAAGCAGAATTCTACTTCGAGTTCAAGAACATACCTGCTAGTCATACCGGCTGATCTAAGGTACGAAATCCTCCTGGCTTGCCAGGACGAACCAACTTCAGGTCATCTTGGCTTTACACGCACCCTACACTGATTCCAGAAGAACTATTACTGGCCACATCTTTATCAACCGTTAGACGTTACGTACTGACTTGTTGACGATGCCAGCGGCGAAAAAAACCCGCGCTCAAGCCATCCGGCATGTTACAATCTATCGAACCACCCCTCACACCCTAAGAGCAAGAGTGGGCATAGACCTTTTGGGCCCATTTCCTTTATCCTCGAATGGACAGAAGTGGATCGTAGTCGCCACAAACTATTTAACACGCTACGCTGAAACGAAGGCCCTTGCCCGAAGTACTGCCGGCGAAGTTGCTCGATTCTTTATGAACGACATTGTGCTCAGACACGGTGCATCGTCGACAATCATTACTGACCGAGAAAAGGCGTTTACAGCTCGGCTACTGCGAGACACCTTAACTCTATGCCATACCAAGCATCGCACAACAGCGTATCACCCTCAGACAAAAGGCCTAAGGGAATGACTCAACAAAACTTTGGCGGACATGATCTCAATGTTCATCGACGTCGAACATAAAATGTGGGACGAGATCCTGCCATATGGCACCGTCGCCTACAATACAGCTCCGCAAGAAACCAGTCGAAGTTCACGCCATTTCGTCTCGTATATGGCAGGGAGGCCCGTACGATGTTGAACACGATGCTCCCGTGCGGGGATGAAGCGGTCGAACCCGATGCCGCCCATTTCGCAGAACAGGCCGAGCAAGCCCGTCAGCTGGCCCGCTTTCACATCAAGGAGCAACATGCTACCGACGATCGACGCTATAACCTTCGGCACAGGGAAGTCCACTACGAAGACAAAACTTTGTAACTACACCACGCATGAATAAGAGGGACCGACATTGCCACGAGTCGTCACACTGGTCAATCGTAACCTAACGGCTACAGACCACCACCTGGAATTAAGGGATATAGACGGCCACGTAGTCTAGCTTCTCTCGAGAACTCGCATAGGCAGCAAGCAGCCTATTTGTTCTAAATAGGTACAGCCCCGCCAAAGGCAATGGAGCCCCTCTATTAGCAGCCCTCCGAAAAGCCATTTCTATTAGCGGCAGGCACCCTTTAATAGTGTTCGGTGACTTCAATGCCAATCACACAAGTTGGGGTAACAAGAAGAACTGCAGAAAGGGCACTGCACTTTGGACGTTCATTCAGAATTAGGGCTTATCCTTAATGAATGATCTCACAACCCAACAAGGATAGGCAACAGTGTCCAAACTAACACCAGTCCAGATCTCACTTTGACTAAGAACATACCACACAGCCACTGGAGCAACACATACAACAACGTCGGGAGCGACTACTACATCGTAAATACAGAAATTCTGCTCAGTTCACTAGCTCGATATACTCGGCGCCCTATAGAAATTGTAAACTGGGATAAATTCCGCCAGATTCGGAATTCAGCTCCCAAAACCATTGATGATCTCGATAAATCGGCTCATTGCCTCTCCCAGGATGTGGCATCCCAGGCAGCACAAGACAGTGGCCCAATATTGTTACTGTATTGGCAAACGGTGGTCCTATAGAGGCCCAACTTTGCCGCTGTCTGACCAACATCAGTCAAGCCAGCTTACAACACATCCAACGATGGAACAAGATTCACGTGTTCACCCAATGTTGGTGCTACCGTTCTAGAACATTGGCGATGTTGGACCAGTTTATCCGACACTTCCCCCATATTGGTGCAACCGCCTTTAGAAAATGGCTACATTGGACCAATTTGCCTTACGTTCACCCAATATCGACTGTGCCACCTCTAAGAATTGGCTACATTTGGCCACTTTGTACTGTGTGCTCCCATTATGGGCCATGCCGGTTTTAAAAACTGTCTATATTGGACTACTTTCTCTGGTCTCATTTCAATATCTGCCAAACCATTCTAAAAAACAGCCGACAATGGACCACATTGTCCCTCGATATCCCGATATTGTTTGTGCCACGCTGAGGCCTGGCTATACTTAATTTAAAAATATTTAGTGATTTTATTCAAATCAAAAGAGGGATCGATGTTCGCATACTTTAATACAGGCGTATTAGAACCAATTCAATAAAATTTGTCAGAAAGAATTTTATTTTTATTTGTTATTTAAGCATGTTATTTGTTATTTTATTTCTAATTTTTTGTCTCTATAGTCTTTTTATTTCACCATGAGCCGCAGGCCACAGCACACAGCAGTACATATATATTAACGGAATGTTCGGAGCTGTTTTTGGAGAAACAGATGGCTGATCTCCGCGATTTTCGCAGGAGAGTAGTAGCAGGGAGAGGTTATATATAATTAAATATGAAGTCAGGGATCCATATTTCTATACTTTATTGGGAGTATGCTAGAAGCCATCTCATGGAATTTCTGCAAAAAAACGTTGAGTCAAATTGCATTTAAAAGCATTCATAACATGGCTGTAGAAGCTAAAATTCGCTTTTGCCCGTTCATCTGCTGCACAACTGGTATTCTCATGCACGCTAATATATAGACACTTGAGGTCCCGAGAACAGCGCGTAATTTGTCTTTACACCGAATTGCGAAGGAAGAGAATGTTAAAAAAATGGCATTAATAAGGTCTGTTTTGCATAGTGGCGGCCAGTGAGGTGATATAAAGTGGGCTGCACCCTGACGCGCCTAGTGGCGTATACGCATCTGTGTTGCTTACCACGAATAAAAGAGTTGACTTTTGCAACGTCGTACTGTTCAAGCAATACATATCAACACTGGGTGGGGCATTTGGCGCTCTATTTTGCCTAAGTTGCACAAGGAGTTTCACTGCAGCCATTTATGAAACACGCATATAAGCCACGAGAATGGCAATGTGAGTCACCCCGTGCACGCGATAAAATTCCATATGTCGCGCCATGTAACAACAGATATCCCCGCGTTCTTTGACGAGGTATTTCTTCCTTGCCTGCAGGTGATGATGCAGTAATTTTTTCTTTCCTGCGTAATTAATTGCACTCTTGCGGAATGTTTATCGATTAGCACTTGCATAGGCTTTTGCATCTTTGTAGTGTGTTCTGGCTAGTAAACGTGGTATTTATTGGACAAATGCATCACGAGAAGTTAATAGTTGTATTTGTGATCATTTTTGTTCGTTTTGGTTGTTTCTTGCAGGAAACTGTAATACATTTGGATTTAGTATCTACTACAACGGGTCACCCTATGTGGGTGTAGATTAGTGACGCGTGGACGAGCAACACAGTAATAAGATTCGGCCAACCTGCCAAACTTCTTGCCCAAAAAAAGAAAAATCTATGGTTTCTTGCATTTGCGAGAAAAAGAATGGATTGACGATAAGTGTTGGTCGGAGGTGTTTCATCCTAGTTTAACAAAAAGCCCACATCCGAGGGCATTACTGTTTTAATAAGCGTTTTAGATCTGTAGGTTTTTCTGAGCAGCCTTTTTATTCCACCATGAATCAACAGCCCATAGCACACTGTCGCACATTTAACAGTATTTAGAGCTACTCTGGAGAAATAAGTGGCTGAGTTCGTTTCAAAGTCGAAGCAAGAGGTTATATAACAAAAACAAAAAACAGGAAGAAAAATATTTGTGCGAGAGCGTGGGATTCGGGGCTGGTGGATTGAATGAGACAACTACTACTAAGAGATACTAAGAGGAAATACAGACAGATACTAAGAGGAAATAAAAGAAAGCAGTGATAGAATGAAGGAGCAGGTTAGAGGCATAATAAAATTATTATAAAGTGTGTATATGAGCTCGCGACCCACTCCCGTAATTGTCAGCAATTGCTGTAACCCAGCCCGCGCGCTCACAGCTCGGAAGTAGGAGGGAGGGAGGGGGCGGGCGCACTCACTCCGCGCACGAAGTTTTGCCAGTGACTGAACAATCATTGAAATGCCATCTCCAACACTCCCTTCCCGGTCGACCCTTTTCCCTGTAGATTTCTATCCACCGCCTTGCGAGGCGCAATTTTTTCTTTGTGGGTTTACATGCTCACCCCCTCGAACCTGTTTTCTCTCTCGCCCGACTGCATGCTGCATTATTAATATAAACAGCGCGAACACGAAGACAAAGGAAACGATAAAGGAAGCCACAGTACAAGCGCTGAATAAGTACCAACTTGCCCAACAAAGTATCTTGGTGATGCATGCTGCACCATTCAGTCGCCCTCTTTCTCTCCCTCTATCTTTGTGTGGGAAAATAGGGTTTTGTGAGTTGGTCGGGGTGGCTCTTCCCGCGCGCTGCTTCTTAGACACCTGTACCCCCCCCCCCTCCTTTACCTATTCTTGCGTTGATGTGCGCGGCATGGGGGGCTCTCGATGACCGGCGCTTCGGGACTCATGCACCTATTCGGCAGTGCTCGCTGCTGCGCACCCAAGATCCGGTTTCTTTATAAGCGCCTGGGTTGCTAGAGAGGAAGGGAAATGTACTCGCCCATCGAAACAGGCGCTCTTGGCTCTGAATCCTTCCTTTACACTTGCCTTGTGGACGGGAAAGAAAACGCTCGTGGAGTGTCTCTGGCCGAAGGCTTCTGTAATTTAAAAGTTAAATAGTTTTCGTTGTTTATGTTAATGACCACGTCCCCGTGTTGTCACTGCATCCTCCAGCAAGATTCACCGTCCCGCGATTCAACTCAACATATTTGGAGATGTTCTTAACTGCGGAAACGAAAAGCCTCATCTGACATGTTGTGAGAGCGCTTACGGTCTCAAAAGCTCTGCCCGGAAGACCCTACATGTGGGTAACCTCGCATTTTCATCACGTCATATTTTGGGACAGACTCTACATGTGAGTAACCTCGCATTTTCATCTCGTCATATTTTGGGAAAATACTACAGTATATGGGACAATTTGCACTTTTTTACAGGAATAGAGAATGAGAATGCTGGGACAAGTTCTCGATAACTTTATGAGAACTCTCAATCTTGGCATGTGCGCAAAGCAACGCTGAATGAATGGTGAGAATTTTAATTTACGTCATTAGTACGGACCATTTTTGTC
Source organism: Amblyomma maculatum (assembly GCA_023969395.1). Classification (NCBI taxonomy): domain Eukaryota; kingdom Metazoa; phylum Arthropoda; class Arachnida; order Ixodida; family Ixodidae; genus Amblyomma; species Amblyomma maculatum. The sequence goes on along the minus strand of JAJIZL010022111.1, from coordinate 403,968 downwards.
ATGTCGTCTACCATCTGTTGCGATCGAGTACACGTCGGTCATCCACTGGAAATAAGAAGCGCTTGCTCTTGCAATGCAGCAGTTCACATGCAAATGATCGTCAATTTTGTCATAAGCGGCGGCACTGAAGCCAAATATTTCGAAATTGGAACATTGTATTCTTCCTGCTTGAGCCGCCGCAGCCGCTCAGAATATTTTTTTTTTTGTGCAAAGTAGCGGCAGAAATAGCGAGCGTTTTCATTTGCATTTAATCTCTCTAAGGAAGTGCGTAATGCTTGCGTACTGTTTTTTTTTCTATGCCAAATTTTAGGCCCACATTAATTGCTCAAGGTGCACCATTCGGCAAGGTCCTTGCTGGCGTAGATATGTGTTTGCTTTAAATTACGCTGTACAAAACAAAGCTGCATTGAAATTTACGCCTTCTGCGGATTTCACCACCTATGCGAGCGTCTGCATGTAATTACAAAAATAAACTGTTCTAGAAAGGTATACCAAATTCTACCTTTTATCTCTTCAGAGCGAATGGGTACCAGGCAACAGCTAGTCTAATTTGTTAATTAGCGTAGATGTCAATTCCAAAAACAGCAAGGAATGTTCACTCTTTTTGCATTTCGTATCTTTTGCTACAATTTTATTTCCTGTTCTTTTTCATTTTTCACAACCTTTCCGTCGTTTTGTATGCGGAGATAAATATGACCTTGGTGTAATTAATTATGAAGTTATCTGAAATTTTACAGCTGGAAGGAACCAGCGAAAGAGAAGAGAAGATGCCCTTCAATGGCAGCCGAGCTCCGCTACCATTCGAGTCCATCTGTTATCAATTGGCTCTGTTGCAGATTTTCAGCCGCCTACAATGTCATTTTGCCATCATTGTTTGAAATGACATGCATGCTCATCTTTTATTGCTTGTGTATTTGAACAATTAACCGGATTTCTGCGTTGTTCAGTAACGCTTGTGTTTCGTCTTTTTTTTTTGCAGATGTCATTGTGAGAGCAAGGAATGGCTGCTTCTGATTCCCAGGATTTCATCTTCAAATGGTTGCCGGATTTGCACGCATCCTCTCCAGATAGGCACTGTTTTTATCCCTGCAGAACTTCTGAACCACTGGGCGCGTCATATCGTGGCGTAACCTCCCCTCCCTGGATGACCCGAGCGCCCTCCGAAGAGCACTTTCTCCAGGCATTTTACATATAACGAACGGTCTCCTGTTAGTATTGGGTTGCTTTATATCGCCAGCAGCTCAACAATGATACGAGAGAGGTATACAGTTTTGAATAAATGTACTGTGAATATTTAAAGGCTGTCACACTCTAATAAAATAGCCAGAAGTTGAACCTTCCCCTCCCGTGCGTGTGACAGGAGGCACTGAATGCATGTATCGAAGAGTCAAATAAACTTTTTTTTTTCTCAATCATTTGGCTGCCTGTTTTTGAATACGTTGCTGTCTCTTGCGAGTAAAAAGATTTATTCCACTGGTTGCCACAGAAATATCGGAATGAGAGCTTTAAAAATGTGTGCCCTCCTTACACTTTAAAATAGAAAAATTTAGTTTCGTAATCATGTACAATAAACTGCTCCACGGCTTGTAAATGTAAATGTAAATGGAAAAGCCATTTATATGACAATATAGGAAATCCACTGTTTTCCCAACCTTGGAATGCCAATGGATTAGGAAGGCCGTTATAATTGGCTATGAATGGAAACGCCAGTAGTAAACGCATATTGGTAGTGATGGCAAGAAACGATGGTCCAATGTCGGAAAAAGTAGTAATTTCTTCGAGAGCCAACGTAGGGCTGATATTGAAACACCGGTTTTCCAACATTGGACCACCGATCGTCCAATAGTGGCGTGCTGCTTGGGATTAGCTACCTCCACAATCCCACTCACTATTGATATCGAAATCACAGACAGCCACCTCCCGCACATGTGGGAGGCCCACGCCAGTCTGCAAAAACGATGGTTAGCGAGCAAACATAACAAAACACTCAGGATTCGCATCGCAACACTTGCAAAAGAAATTGAAGCCTACGCAGGACAGTTGGCACGCCAGCAATGGGGTTCGCTATGCGACCGCATGAGCGGAAATCTCGGTTTGAAAGAAACGTGGACATTTCTCTGTAGTCTGCTAGATCCAGATCACACCAAGAACAACCAGCGGAAAAATGTTAGTCGAGTCCTCCAAAAATCCCCCTACAAGATGAAGGCCTTCTCGAAGCATTAAAAGAACAATACCTATCTACCATTACTCGCACACCACTGCCTGACTACCGCGGCAACCCGAACCCGAAATTGGACAAATACATTTCGCCATGGGAAGTACGGGCAGCCATGCACAAGCTCAGAATGACATCAGCACTTGGGGCAGACAAAATCACTAACAAAATGCTCAGGAACCTGGATGAGAACTGCATACAGGCCATTACAGACCTTTTCAACGAGTGCTGGCAAAATGGAATGCTCCCAGCGCAATCGACACATGCGAAAACCACCTTCATCGCTAAACCAGGAAAACCTTTGGATTTCAAAAATCTCCGACCCATCTCTAACATCCTGCTTAGGGAAACTTCTTGAACATGTGGTTCTGGCCCGCTTGCAGGTACACATGCAGGAGCAAGACCTATTCCCCCACTCTATGATTGGATTTCGCAGCCATCTCTCCACTCAAGACGTTATGTTACAGATCTCGGAAGAGATTCTACACCGCAAGAACGGTAAACGCACCAGGGCCACCTTGGTCTTGGATCTCACCACGGCGCTTGAAAATGTTCATCATTCGGCCAGTATAGATGCTCTCTGGGATATTTCAGTGGAGGAAGGACACAATCCTTTGTAGCGGCCTCCCTTCGCAACCGAACGGCAGAACTAAGATTTGGTTCACTATCTTCACCAAACTTACAACTAGGTAGCAGAGTTACACCTCACGGTTCAGCCCTCTCTCCATTTCTTTTAAATATTCCCATCATTCCTTTGGCAAGAGCCCTGACAGTAATCCTTCACCTCTCCCATTCATTCTACGCGGATGACATTACTCTTTGGACATCAACGGGTAATGTCGGTCAAATAGAGGAAACCCTCCAGGAAACCCTCCAGTGGGCCTCACGTGCTCACTGAGTAAATCAGAACTGTTGCTCTTGCACACTTCAAGGTGCCGTATAGACATGGATCCACCGCCTAATATTAGAGTGAACATTGATGACCAACAAGTCCCCGAGGTTGATAAGGTGCGTGTACTGGGCATCAATATTCAGAACAACGGCAAGAATACTGCCACTATTACTAGGCTCAGAAACACAATCCACCAGACAATGAGACTGATTAGACGAATTGCGAACCGTCACCGAGGGATGCGGGAGCACGACCTCCGCCGTCTTATACAAGCGTTCATGGTGAGTGTAGTGGTGCACTCTCTTTCATATTTGTTTCTTTCCACGGTGGAGGAAGAAAAATTAAATTCAATAATCAGGCATGCCTACAAAACGGCCCTACATCTACCCAGACATACGTCGAACGACCGTCTGCTCCTTGTGGGGATTCACAATACCCTAGATGAGCTTAGCGAAGCCACTCGCACAGCATAAGTTGGACGCCTATCATCCACCACAACAGGGAGACATATTCTCTCGTCCTTAGGCCTCAACCCTATAAGCTCCCTCAGACCCATGCACTCAACCCCGAGAGAAATTCACTCTTTTAACAATCCAGCCACTCCCGAAAAACGTCCACCCGGTCCATCACCTAGCTCGGCGAGAAGCTTGAGCCGCGGCGCTGCACAAACAGTACCACGCTGATACCAGTGCAGTCTATGTGGACGCTGCGGAATATGATACTCATCAAGCCTATGCCTTGAGCATGGTGTCCAACACACTTCACTTTATAGTTTCTGGTTCAGTTAAAGCTGCATTCTCGTTAGAGGCAGAAGAAGCTGCAAATGCATTGGCAATCTCCTCAACCACTGCCACACTAATCTTTAGTGACTCAAAAACAGCAATTCGCAATTTCGCGCGAGGCAGGATTCCCATGCCTGCTTTCAAAATTCTCAATTCTATTGAACCCTTGAGCAGACCAGTTGAACTCCTATGGGTACCTGCTCATGCTGGCAAACCTGGGAATGAAGCTTCCCACAACACAGCTCGAGCGCACGTCAACCGAGCAGGGCCAGCTACAGACCCAGGCAGTGCACGTGAACGCCTGGTTACTTAACGAAATTACTCTCTATAGACTACAGGAAGCAACGACTCCAGTATCCGCCCCCACACCAACCACTATCTAAACTCGAGCAGGTGACCTGGCGCCAGCTCCAGGCCCATACCTTCTTATCTCCAGCACACCTTGCCCATGTCCAACCCGGCCTTTTCTCCCCTGTATGCCCCCTCTGCGGCGCACTGCGGCGCACCCAAAGCAGACTTTCATCACATCCTCTACATGTGCTCTGAGCGCAAGCCAACTCACAATTTGCAACTAACAGACAGAGTGATGGAAGATCACGGTGTCCAGCTCGGACCCAGCTGCACAAAAGCAGATGGTGGGCTGGGCTCTAAGAGTCGCTGAGAGCCACAAGCTCCCGGCCACCCTACGCGATAACAAGCCGACCCATCAAAACAGTCAATAAGGCTGAAAATTCAATAAAAATTTTCACCACCACCATTCACTATGAATCAGAGGACCAAGTGTGGGTGTAGACTCCTGTGCGCCACAAAGTCTTGTGCGAGAAACTGCTCCACCGCTATTTCGGACCCTATAAAGTCCTGCTCCGCTCAAACAGCGTTAATTACGAAGTTAATCAAGATGGAACTGTTACCGTTAGTGTTCGGCGTCAGCGGCCTGAAATTGTGAATGTGGTGCGCTTAAAGCCGTCCTTTTGGCGTGACTGAGCGATGTGTCAACGTCGCGTTTCGTAACATTGACGCTTCCTGCAAGTGAGACCTTGAGTTTTTGCACAGTTCACCTCACACCTAATTTTTTTCTCCTCTCACCTTATCATCGGGACGATTTGTTTCTTTCACGGGGAGGAATAATGCCAAGTGGCTAGCGCCGCGCGACTGCCGTGCTTGGTGCCGACGACGACGAAGCGGTTGTTGGCTCGAGAGGCGCTGGTGCTGGACTCTGTTATCAGAACTAGAAGCCGACCTTATTCTCGGGTCCTCGTCTACGTGTACCTTCACGGCTCCCTGTGGCTTGAGTCCTGACAATATTACTAACGCTTATATTTATTTCTGCGAGAATTTCCATTTCTTAACAACATTGAGCAGACCTACAACACCTGCGCTAATACATTGAATACCTTATCTCGCAGGTGTGTCTTTTTTCGCACATCATATCAAAGAATCTCATCTGTGCCAATGAAATGGATTCATCACTTGCCAGTAATGTCTTTTTCACACAATAAAGAAGGTATTTCGTCAGAGTATGATCTCTTCTTCGCAGGGAAATGTGAGAAGGATGATAATAATATTGTGTTCTGAATTGTGGAGACAGACTCACCTGTTCGACGAAAAAGGAGAAAGCCGAGGGCAGAAAATCAGAATGAAACCACTCTGCATACACGCGACTGCGCCGGACATAAGTGGAGTGTGCTGCTCCTACCAATGATAATGCATGCATCATAATGTTTAAAAGATGTTTCGGCTTGTACAAACTTACAATGTCCGCCTATAACTCCCACCACTGAACTGTTGCAACCAGGATGTCAAATTGGAAGCGGGAACGAACCAAGCCCTAATTTTTTACGCCACCTTGGATCTTAACCCGAACAGGAAGAAATCGGAGGAACCGTTCCGAACCGGTTCGAGGTACGGTTCCAATCCCTTTTGGCTGGCATAGATTTTCCTTTATCGTTGCTTGTAAAGCGCTCTTCTCACTTCTTTCCAAACCGCCACTTCACACAGCAAACATCACAACCGTATTGCAAAATCACCTATTTCAAAAATACGCCAACATCCAAGGAAAATATATTGCCGCATGCGTTGTACCAATATATTGTCACGTCCTGACACACAGGGACACGACGGCAGCAGAGACCTCGGGTCAACAGGGCAACGGCACAGTGCAGCACAACAGCGGAACCAGCATGCGCGTGAGTCACGGCAGCAGCATCGTCTTTTTCGAAGCGATCGCGCTTCTTCGGGCGCTACACTGCCTGCCTTCCGAAAGAAGCATCGTCTCGATGCTAAGCAAAAGAAAAAGAAAGCACCAGCAAAAATATGGTTAGTGTCTGCACCTGTTGTTTCGCGATAAACGTGTAGCGGAGCGTTCCTCCAGGGTCACACGTAATACGGCTTAAGCCGGGCAATATGAACTACTTCAGGACGTGAGGAAATCCGTGACAATGGTCGGCTTTCGCTGGGAAGCACCTCGTAGTTTAGGCCACCGATGCGACGAATAACCGTGTAGGGTCCTAAGATGCGCTTCATAAGTTTTTCTGAAAGGCCTCGACGGTGAACCGGTGTCCAAACCCAGACCTTATCACCAGATCGAAAATAAACGTCACGTCTCCGGAGGTTGTAGCGATAAGCGTCGGTACATTGTTGGTGCTGTATTTTGAGTCGTGCCAGTTGTCGAGCCTCCTCCGCGCGCTCGCATACTAGTCGAGCACCATCGGCGACGGTGTCAGGCGGTTCGTGTGGCAGCATAGTATCGAGTATTGTAGTGAGCTTTCTGCCATGCACTAGTTGGAAAGTTAACATACGTGCTGACCCGAGGTCTCTGCTACCGTCGTGTCCCTGTGTGTCAGGACGTGACATTGGTGGAGCTGCTGGGTAAGGTTGGTTGGTTGGTTGGTTGGTTGGTTGGTTGGTTGGTTGGTTGGTTGGTTGGTTGGTTGGTTGGTTGGTTGGTTGGTTGGTTGGTTGGTTGGTTGGTTGGTTGGTTGGTTGGTTGGTTGGTTGGTTGG